>OX451740.1:1267152616-1267670116 GCA_948472305.1 Vicia faba
ATATATATATATATATATATATATATATATATATATAACAAAAATGCAAGAATGCAAAGAAGAATTTTTACATGTATGAAAAAAAAAGTATTATTTGTGAAAAATAAAAGAAAAATAAAAAGGTATTATTTTTTTGAGTATTTTCATATTTAGGGCAAAACCCTAATTCTATTAAACAAAAAGGTATTATTATTTAATTTGATACAAATATTTATTTATTATGTAAAAAAATAAAATGAAGTATATTATAAAAAGTATTTTTTTTATATCAAGTATTAATAAAGGAAAAATTCAAATATTTTTATATTCTAACCTAAATATATTAATAAACATATATATATATATATATATATATATATATATATATTATATATATATATATATATATATTATATATATAGTATATATATATATATATATATATATATATATATATATATATATATATATATATATATATATATATATATATATATATATATATATATATATATATATATATATATATATATATATATATATATATATATATATATATATATATATATATATATATATATATATATATATATATATATATATATATATATATATATATATATATATATATATATATATATATATATATATATATATATATATATATATATATATATATATATATATATATATATATATATATATATATATATATATATATATATATATATATATATATATATATATATATATATATATATATATATATATATATTAAGTTCATTATATACCAAAATAATATATATTTAATATTTAATAATAAATAATAATAATAAAAAGTATTTTTTTATGTGAAATATTTTCAGAAGGTAAACAAAAATAAAAATGTATATAAATGCATTTACACTATTTTTAGTATTTAAATAACATATATATATTTATCTATTTATGTATAAACTAAAAGAAAATTATATAAATGCCTAATAAAATCAAAAATGGTGAGAAAAAATATTTTTATATTTTTAATGTCATGAGAAAAAATAAATAAGTCAAACAAAAAAAGAAAAAGTCAAAAAGAATTAAAAATAAAGCAAATGGGCTCAGGGGGTGTAATAGCAATTATGTGGTGTGAATAAGAAAAAATACACAGGCCCAGCCCAAAGACCACTGTCTTCAACCTCCAGCAACAATATTTGAAAAAAACGTGCGCCCTGTTCCTCATCTTCCAACTCTTGATTCCTGGCTTTTTAGCAAAAACTCATAACATAACAAATGTTCAGCATGAAGAGACGATTCTAACCATGTATAGAACTTGACCTAACTCTCTAAGATGAAGGAGAATTTCTTCTCCCCCAATTTCTGACCTAACTTTTATGCCATGTTCAGACTCAAAATTCTTGCAGCACACATAACATAAATGAAATCTAACTATATGGGCATGTTCAGGGCTATGATTGTGACATATTTTCTTCACAAACCTAAAGCTAACAATGCCTAATAAGAGAGATAGAACTTCATGAATATACCTGTTGTGATCGGTGGATCTGGAACTGACTGTTTGACGCTGGTTCGCGAAATGTCGCGGAAGCAAGAGTCGCCACCGTCTTTTATTTTCTCCAATTGGAAAGGACAAAAGCACAGAAAAATTCCTTAAAGAGATTGCTCTCGGTTCGGGAGGTAGGTTATAGAAAGGGAAGGTGTTAGCACCCTTTCTATCCATGGTTATCCATGGGCTCTTAGATACTTGCTCATATGTTTTCAAAATTGTTTGTTTGCTTTTCAATGTGGGTTTAAAAAAAAGTTTTCTTTAAAAAATTTCAGATCGACTCATACGTCAGAGTGTTTGAAAAATTTGCTTTTGAAAGCTTTTGAAAATGTGTTGGTGAAAAGATTTTGATTTTTGTTTTGAAGAGAGCAAGTATCCTTGAGAACCTACCTACCCTAAGGAATTCGTCTGTGTAAATGTCCTTAAAAGTAGTGCCATCCCACCATTGAGAGGTAGGTAGCACCACCGTTGGAGGTGTTCGGGTCAATTCGAGTTTGTAGGGACATGGTGATCACCGGAGCAATAGGAAGACACCTTAGAAGCTACCCTCATGCCAGGTTCCCGGATCATGAGGACTTACTAAGACGTCCTCTACTCGACGACCACCTTTCGAAAGGCAACAGTGAGGCGTACCCTAGGGGTGGTGTGTGCAAATTGTGTGTCATGTTTCAGTTATTTGTCTTGTCATGTTTGTCGTGTTCTACGCTTGATTTTAATTTGTCCATTCATTCTTGCATGCATTTTAACAGTTAAATATTTGCGGGAAAATAAATCTAAGGCTATTACAAATGGCGCGGGTCCACATCGCCAAAATTAAACCGGACCCGATTTAGCGGAAAATAAATAAAGCGGAAAAATAAGGTGCGAAAAGTAAAGTTACAAGGCTTAGGGACAATTACATAATTATAATGAACGACATAAAGTAAATATGCGCAAAATAAAGGAATTAAACAAAACTAGGGCGTTGGACCCTTTTGCAAACAATTTAAAATTAATAATGAATTAAAAATTAAATGATTAAATGTTTTTTGGTATTTTGTGTTTTTTAGATTTAATAAGGAAAAGAAGTTAATTGAAATTAAATTAAACGGCAAACCCTAATTCTAATATTTTTTTAATTATTAAGAAAGAATTAAAATATGATCTAAATTAAACCCTAATTTATTTATGCACAATTTTTTAATTTATGAAAATAACTAAATAATATTATTCTGAAAAAAAGGAAAAAATTAAAAGAAAAATCAAAAAAGATATTAAACCTAAATTCTATTTTTGGTGTTTTTTATTAAAAAGATTAAAACTATAACCTAATTAAACTAAATATTTACATATATTAATTTATTTATGAAAAATAATTAAAATAAAAATTTATTTTTTTTTTTGATGTTTTTCTGATTTTTTAATGAAATTAACTAAACAATAATTAGAATAACATAATAATTAAAATAATGATTAAAAGGTATAAGAAAAAAATAAATAAATAAAATGGGCAAACCAGGGTGGGGTGTAGCCCCAGATTAGGAGGTGCAGGCCCTAGAACATTGGCCCAATAAGCTGGAAATTGGTTGACTTTCTTGGATCGTGCGTGGCATGTTGACTTACATCCATGGTATGCTTTCAAACTGAACCTTTGATCAGATCTCCAGGACGCGTGGCTAGTTAATTTTTGAGTGTGCATGGTATACTGGGACGTTAGCGCTGCATAGGATCAATTATAGAAAAATAATATTGAGCGTTTGCCAGACCTGGGACTTGAACCCAGGTCACGAGGGTTAATGGGATTCACGCTTACCACCTGAGCCAGCACGCACATGTTATTATATTACAACAAATAAATAACAAAAAGAAATATTGGTTAGTGGCCCCTAAAAGCGCGCGAGATTCAAAGTGACCAATGGCTGAGGGACACGATGCCTTCGTCTTCGTCCTTGTAAACACAAAACTCAGAGGCCACGGTTTTTTTATGGCGTTGCATTAGGGCCTCTATCAGAAAATAGCGAATAGGCCCTCGACGCTCATAAATTGAGCGCGAGGGTTGGAATCCTTTCGTCTTCAACCACTGAGTCCATTGGTGGTCATCTGGGGGTCTAATTTTGCTTTATTATGAAAGCCCCAAATCTAAGAACCTGTAAATTGATTTACCAATCTGGTAAATCTATTTACCTTTGTGCAAATTTGAAAAAATATCAACTCTTTCAACACATCTTCATGCACCACTTCATGGAACCATTTCATTTCAACTTGACAATTGTTCATGATATTTTTGCATAAGTTTACCATGTTTCATAGAGGTGTTATACACATATAAATACATGATTTTTCATATTCAAAAATCACCTCTTCCAATCAAAAACTCTTAGAATTTTCAGAATTCACAATTCTAGTTTTCAACTTTTATTCAAGATATTTTCTGCATATTTTTACATCATTCAAACCATAAAATACTTGAGCAATATAACACCTTAGTACTTGTGAATTAGTATCATTAAAAGGGAAGATCAATTATATTGATATATCACTCAAAGTGATAAATTATACTACAACTTTATTATTCAAATAATTTCCAATTTTGGTTTGTAAATTTCTTGTTGTCCATGATTGTTGGAAACAAGAGAGTAGAAAGGAAAGGATTGTTTTCTTGTTCTACTTGTTTGTTGTACCTTGTTGTCCAAGATTTTTGGAAGCAAGAGGTTGAAAGTGAGAGGATTGTTCTTATTTCGACTAGGTTGATCCAAGAGGATTATTCTTAGCGGTGTTATTGTTAGAGGATCGTAAGAGAAGCCTTGGTATAGGGCTTGTACAAAGGTCTAACAATAGTAAAATCTCTTTCGTGTTGAAAGGGGACTGGAGTACTCCCGGACTGTAAGGGAAACCATGATACATCCTTGTGTTCTTTACTTTTCTGCATTTACCATTTTCATCACAAATCATAACCCGAAAAGAAAGAAACACATTTCTAAACTCTTTAACCAAACCATAAAAATAAGAACAAGTATTCTAAAACCGGATAAACTTTTAAAGTCCTAATTCACCCCCCTATTAGGCACACTCAATACTTACAATTTTGTTATAGGATATGTGATTTATCTTATTGATTTGGCCATAGGGATATATGATTTATCCAAGTGATCTAGTTACAGGGTATGTGATTTATTCTTGTCATTTAGTAAGGGAATGTGTGATTTATTCTTATACTCCAATTGGAGGATATGTGATATATGTTATAATCAACTCAAATTCATTTGCACTAGTTTGTCAACCCTTAGAAGGAGTCCAGGAAAAAGTTAATCTCTAAAAGGAGATAATGTACGAAGATAGTCATTTGTTATAGGTCTCAAGGGATGAATGGGTTGTCCTGGTAATTAATATAAGATGTACCTTAACTAGGGTAGTGGGTAGTGAAACATTCAGTGATTCTATCTAGGAAACTTAATGAGATTAGTATCTCAGCCCATGTTGATTCTCTTCTTTTCAAATAATCAGGTGTACGAATTAGAATCGTAACCAAAGTCTTCATGATGAGGACCTTTGGGGAAGATGTTTTCTGCTATGCTGATGTCTATTCTATAATAATTTCAAATTTAATGGTTATGCATGTCAGGTATGGTTCAGTTATGTATTGTTACAATATGCAAGAACCATTATGTTCGTGTATGTCCTGTATGTTTATATTATGCACAAGGTTTTGTAATGTAATAGTTATACACATTATGTTTTGAAAATAAACATGTTAAGTGATGATATATTTGAACCTAAAATGACATGGTATGTCTTATATGTGAGTGCAACTTCACTATTAGATGTTTTGTATGTTGTCAAAACTCAGAAAGTTAGCATTTCGGTATGGTGGACGATATCTTTATGTCTCAAGGTACTCCTTTGCATTATAGGTCTTAGGAATCAGCAAAAACTACTTTGAAATTGACCCAACATATTGAAAAACTGTTTCTGCATGTTTTCGCATTCCATGTGTCGACGCATTCGATTTTCAGGTCGACACATTGTCATACCCCAAATTTATCCGCCCTTTTATTTCTACGGTCAAAAATATTTTAAACATTGTTTTTATAGTATTATTTGATTTTTATAAATATTCGCTTAAAAACCTATTTAAAAATATAATGATTTATTTCATATCATTTGTATTTTTGAATAAATAAATATTTGCACACCTTTCGTATACTTTCAAATTGAGTTTATTTACAAATCAGTAATATAGCACAATTGGTGAAGAATGAAGCTTGCAAGCGTAAGGTCACAAGTTTGAATCTCTTGTGCCACACTTTCAACATTTTCTTATTTTTCTATTTTTTTGTCACTAATTTTCTTTCCTTTTTAAATAGGTGTTTCTTATTGGCTATTTGATGTCAATTTGTGTCCCACTTTATTTTTTATTGGTCAATTTTGTTTTATTTCCAATTTGGATGGTTTTTTTATCTATAAATAGGGCATGTTTTCACACTTTTAGAGCATCCACAATTTAATCACACTCACAAACTACTTGTTTATAAATTTCTTTTCAAAATTTCTTTTCAATTTTTCTCTTCAAAAAAACTTTTGGTGTTATTGTTTTATTATCGGCCGATGATTCAAAATATGAGGCCTCCTTTTTATTTTTAATTTGTTTAATTTTAGTTAGTTTTCACTTTAAACTATGTGATGAATTATCTGAAAGTATGTTTTTTTTACTAATTTATATTGTTACTAATTATTTCATCTAATAATTTACATTACTTATGCCTTACTAACATTGTAACATATTTTTATTATTATCATCAAATCATTTAATTTCATCATTATATTTTGATATGCAATTTCTTTTTTTTTTACAGACAAAAGAAACCTCTAATTTACACTACTACCATGTAAGTATTATACTTACAAACAAAAACCATAAACCATCGTACATACAAATCCACTGCATCTATTTTCAAGTCAAGAAGTATTCAAATTCTATTATGTCATTTTTTTCTCCAACCCAAACAAATTTCATCCACTCTTATCCATATTTGTTTATTTCACACTGTTGTATCCCAAAATTTACCCTCTCATTCTTTAAGGCATCTCTCACAAGGATTTTCAAGATTCAAGCTTGCACAAGTACAATTGGATTTTCCAGTATCGTTAAAAAGGAAACTGTCAAAAAAGGGGGAAAACAGATGAAAATAATCTTTTTGACAAAATTGGAGAAAAATAAGTCTTACGATTCAACTCTTTCGATTGGCCTTTTGGCCTATTTCGATGCAAGCTTGGATCGCACCCTTCAAATGGGCATAGGCCTCTGGCACATTGGTTTTGGTTCACAAGGCATGCATTTCCTGCAAGCAACCTCTGATTGCATCTTTGGTCACACCTTTCGTTTGGGCATGTGGTTCCCTTCATGTAAGCTTTCGTTTGAACAAAGATCTTTTGCATGTTTTCATGAAGTCACAAAGCAAGGAACCCTTACGTACACTCCTTCGTTTGGCCACATGGACCTTTGACAGACAAGCCTTCGACTAGATAGAACCACCTTCACAAAGTTTCGTTTGTAACTTTGATTCCCTTCGAATCAGCATCTTTCGAACCCAACTCTGGACATCCCATTCAAAGGACATGTTTGATAGCCCATTCGAAAGATTTACAAAGCCCACCTTAAGGCATGTTTTGGTGACTCATCCAAGGGTCACACACTTGGTTCCTTCGAAGGATGCATAAAAGTGGCCCAATCGAAGGACACTTGTTGAAGGAAAATCAAATAATATTGTTGGGGGAAGAATCTGGTCGAAGGAGGTTCAAAACGAAAGGGTGAAATATTCAAAGATGCTTGCTGCCAAGTTCAGGTCTGGTACACTGGCCAAAACTGTTGCACAGTAGTCCTAAAACACTTCCCCATTCTTTCACCAAAATATCATACAAGGCACTATCTCTCAAAAGCTACAAAGAGCAGGTTACTCAAATTGTTCAAACCTTTTGTTTTCCCTCCAAAAGCTTCAGCCAGCTTTGCCTATAAATAAAAGCCTTCACAACATGTTTAGGGAGAACTTTTTTGGCCAGAGGAACGAATCTTCAAAAATTTCTCAAACACCATAAAGCTCTCAAACACTTAAACACTTTTCAAACACAAACCCATAATCCAAACACTTGTCCCCTTCGAATTTGAAACATCCCTGTACCTTGTTACCCTTCGAATCTAACAGGAAGAACCTCACATTTGTTCTTCTCTTTCGAATCCAGTATCAAAGGCCTAACCCCTGGTCCCTTCCTTCGAATTCAGAAACTCTCAAGGCAACCACTTAAAGGCCTAGCACACGTCCCAACCTCAAGCAAGGTAAGTCATTCTTAACCTTGGATCCTTCGTTTCCAGCATAGCATGTAAATAAATTTCCTTTTCGTTTCAAACATGTACATAGTTTTGTTTCCCTTTCGTTTACACCCTTTTAATTTGTTTTTATTGCCTCTCCTTTTGGTTTTGTTCTTTGGTTTGTTATAAATGCTTTAAGAACTAACATGGTCCTAAGGTAATTCCAGCATGGCCTTAGGCCATGTTGTTATTTAATATCACTGTGATTGGTGGGAATGAGAACTGACTGTTTTTAATGTTGGTTCGCGTTTGCGTTTGTTTTCGCAAAGTGTCGCAGTAAGCAAGAGTCGCCACCGTCTTTTATTTTATCCAACAAGGAAAGGACAAAAGCATAGGAAAAATTCCTTTTCGAGATTGTTCTCGGGTTCGGGAGGTAGATTATAGAAAGGGAAGGTGTTAGCACCCTTTCTATCCGTGGTTATCCACGGGCTCTTAGGTACTTGCTCACTATGTTTTCAAAAGTTTGCTTTTCTTTGTGTTTGTGGGTTTTGAAAAGAGTTTTTGTTTGAAACTTCGATTTAACTCTTGTTTCTGTCCTCAAGAGTGTAATGAAGTGTTTTGAAAACTTTGTTCGAAAAGTGTAAGTGTGAAAAGTTTTGTTTTGTTTTAAAAGGAGCAAGTACTTAAGAACCTCTACCTACTCAAAAAAGGAATTAAAATGTGCAAATGTCCTTTAGACAGTGCTATCCCACTATTGAGGAGTAGGTAGCACCGTCGTTGGAGTTTTCGGGTCAATTCAGTTTAAGGGACGTGTGGTCACTAAAGCAACGTTAGGACGCCTTAGCGGTAATCCTAATGTCTTAGATCATTTTTCCGAGGAAACCGTTTCGAGGCAACTTATAATCTTGGGACAAAAGGACGACCTCTAAAACATCCTATACTTAATGACCACATTTGAGGCAACCAAGTGAGGTGTACCCTAGGAGTGGCATGTGCAAGTGTGTCAATTTTCAGTTTATATCATCTTTGTATTTTTAGGTGTTCTACCATTTGTTTTTAGATCTTGTCATACAATCTGTTGTACCCCAAAATTTGCCCTCCCATTTCCTCAACATTTTCTCATCACAAAACCCACTGGGTTCCAACTCTGCTATCGCCTTTATGTCTTCGAACATCTCATCGCTTTGCTGTCTAGTTGAAGATGAAGCTGATTGACCGATGCCGAAATCTGAGCCAGATAGTTGACGCCGAATTCCGGATGCGAAGTGATCCAATGAGACATAGTGTTACGCTTTATCCCTAACTTTTGCCTGGACCGCCCTTTCGGGTTTTCAGTCCAACAGGATACCCATTTTTTGCCCAAGCCGCCTTTTCAGGTTTTCGACTTGCCGGGTGTACAGATTTTTATTCATTTCATCCCTTATTTTTGCCCGAACCCTTTTGGTTCGCCGGGAAGCCCTTATTTTTGCCTAGGCATGTCAACCTAGCGGGTCTTTTATTTATGCGTAGTATTTTTTCACTATGTCTGCATTGGCGGGGTGAGGAAGGTCGTCACCATCCATGGTGGTTAGGATCATGGCTCCTCCTGAGAACACATGTTTAACCACAAATGGCCCCTCGTATGTAGGGGTCCATTTTCCCCGGGGATCACTTTGAGGAAGGATGATGCGTTTGATTACCAGGTCCCCAACTTGGTACTCTTGTGGTTTGACTTTCTTGTTAAATGCCCTGATCATCCGTTTTTGATATGTTTGACCATGACAGATAGCAGTGAGCCTCTTTTCGTCAATCAGATTTAATTGATCAAGTCGAGTCTGGATCCAATCATCTTCACTCAAGTCTGCATCCTTCATTATCCGGAGAGAGGGTATATGGACTTCAATTGGCAAGACTGCCTCCATGCCATAGACCAAGGAGAAGGGAGTTGCCCCGGTTGACGTCCTTGCTGAGGTACGGTACCCATGAAGAGCGAACGGTAACATCTCGTGCCAATCTTTATAGGTCACTGTCATCTTCTGCACAATTTTCTTGATATTCTTATTAGCTGCCTCTACAGCCCCATTCATCTTCGGCCGATAGGGAGAAGAATTGTGGTGCTGTATTTTGAATTGTTCACAGAGTTCAGTGATCATCGAATTATTGAGATTGGTACCATTGTCCGTAATGATTCTTTCCGGGACACCGTACCGACAGATCAGATTATGCCGGATGAAACGTGCCACGACGCTCTTGGTTACTGTGGCATAGGAAGCTGCCTCAACCCATTTCGTGAAATAATCGATCGCCACCAAGATGAAGCGATGCCCATTGGATGCCGTCGGTCGGATCTCACCGATCATATCGATGCCCCACATTGCAAAAGGCCAAGGTGCCGTCAGGACATTCAAAGGAACCGGAGGGATATGTACCTTGTCAGCATAGATCTGGCATTTATGACAAGTTCGGGAGTGTTGGTAACAATCGGCTTCCATTGTGGACCAGAAATATCCTGCCCGAAGGATTTTCTTAGCCATGGTGTGTCCACTGGAATGTGTTCCAAATGTGCCTTCATGTAATTCTATCATAATTTTCTCTGCTTCAGCCTTATCCACACAACGTAGCAGAGTTGAATCATGATTCCGTTTGTAGAGAATGCCGTTGCTGAGGAAGAATTTTGTAGCAAACCTCCTCATGAACTTCTTATCATTGACATATGCATCTTCAGGGTATTCCTGAGCTTCCAAGTACCTCTTCACCTCATGATACCAGGGTTTTTCAGTCACCTTCTCAGCCTCGAGCTCGCAGCAGTATGCCGGTTCATCCAACTTCTAGATAATGATCCGGGGAGCCTCATTGTCCCATTTAACTTTGAACATTGAAGACACCGTAGCTAACGCGTCCGCTAGCTGATTCTTCTCTCTAGGGAAGTGTTCGAAAGTTATCTCTTCAAAGTGGGGGAGCAAGGTCAACACATACTCCTTGTAAGGGATAATATTTGGGTGTTTCGTATCCCACTCGCCTTTGATCTGATTGATCACGAGAGCGGAATCTCCGAAGACACTTAGAAACTTGATCCTTAAATCGATTGCAGCTTGAAGACCCATGATACATGCCTCATATTCTACCATGTTGTTGGTGCAGTTGAAACATAATCGGGCGGTGAGTGGAGTATGAGTTCCTTTGGGAGATATGATTACAGCGCCGACGCTGTTACCCAAAGCATTGGAGGCTCCGTCAAAATGCAAAGACCATCGGGATCCTTCCTCAGGTCCTTCATCCGGTCCAGGTATTTCACAGTCAGTTACCACCATGATGTCTTCGTCCGGAAAATCAAAGTTCAATGATTGGTAATCGTCCACAGGTTGGTGTGCCAAATGATCTGCCAGTACACTTCCCTTAATTGCTTTCTGAGTCGTATACTGGATGTCATATTCTGTCAAGATCATTTGCCACCTCGCTATTCTTCCAGACAGAGCAGGCTTTTCGAATATGTACTTGATGGGATCCATTTTTGAAATCAATAAAGTAGTGTGAGTCAGCATATACTGTCTCAGCCGGCGAGCAGCCCATACAAGAGCGCAGCAAGTTTTCTCAAGCAGTGAGTAACGAGACTCACAGTCGGTAAACTTTTTGCTCAAGTAATAAATAGCGTGCTCTTTTCGGCCAGACTCGTCATGCCGCCCCAGCACACACCCCATTGAATTGTCAAGTACTGTCAAGTATAGTATCAGAGGTCTTCCTTCCACCGGTGGCATAAGAATGGGTGGCTCTTGGAGATATTCCTTTATCTTTTCAAAGGCGGCCTGACATTCATCATTCCAGCGTACTACTTGATCTTTCTTCAGCAATTTGAAGATTGGCTCACAAGTAGCAGTCATATGTGAGATGAATCGGGCAATGTAATTCAGTCGTCCCAGGAAGCCTCTGACTTCTTTCTCTGTTTTTGGAGTCGGCATCTCTTGTATGGATTTTACCTTGGCAGGGTCCACCTGAATACCTCTATCACTTACAATGAAACCTATCAATTTTCCGGATCTTACCCCAAAGGTGCATTTGTTGGGATTCAATCTCAGCTTGTACAACTTGAGTCGGTCAAATAACTTCCTCAGATGGTCAAGGTGCTCCTCCTCAGTTTGAGACCTTGCAATCATGTCATCAACGTATACCTCAATCTCATGATGGATCATATCATGAAATAAAGCAACCATGGCACGTTGATAGGTTGCCCCAGCATTTTTCAATCCGAATGGCATGACCTTATAACAGAAGGTGCCCCACTGAGTCACAAATGTAGTCTTCTCCATATCCTCTGGAGTCATCTTGATCTGATTATACCCTGAAAAACCATCCATGAAGGAGAACACTTTGTGTTGAGCTGTATTGTCAACAAGGACATCAATGTGAGGTAGGGGGAAGTCATCCTTGGGGCTGGCCCTGTTTAGATCCCTGTAGTCAACACACATTCTGACCTTACCGTCCTTCTTTGGTACCGGCACCACGTTGGCAACCCACTGAGGGTAAGAAGTCACTGCAAGGAACCCGACATCAAACTGTTTCATAACCTCGGCCTTGATCTTCTCAGACATCTCTGGACGCATCCGTCAGACTTTTTGCTTTACCGGAAGGCAATCTTCCTTGGTTGGCAGGTGATGAACTACAATGTCGGCATCCAAACTAGGCATATCTTCATAGGACCAAGCAAAAATCTCCATGTAATCCTATAGCATCTGGATCAATCGTTGCTTCACGCTGAGCTCTAGATTGGCACCAATCTTGACCTCTTTCCTATCTGTCTCAGTACCCAGGTTAATTGTCTCCACCGGCTCTTCATGTGGTTGAATAGCTCTCTCTTCCTGGAGTAGCAGTCTTGCGAGTTCACCAAGTACTTCGCAATCATTTTCACCTTCGTCTTCGGCCAAGTTGATCGGATTTTCGAAGTCATAACTGGCGGTAGCAGAGCTGTTACCGGTGAGATCCAGAGTGGATTGAAACCTGTATGAGTGAGTGTGTGTAAATATAGCTGTTTTGCAATATATATAACACAGAAAGAAAAAGAGCACAAGATTTGAAATGCAACAAACGTCCAATGTTTTGATTGATGATATATGGAAATGTCATACAAAAAAGCCCTCACAAATGGAGCTACGATGCCCCGGGTAGGACACCGAGCCAACAAAGTTTTAACATATTGTTTGTTACAAATTGGAAATCAAAAGAAATTAATTACTGCGTGACAAATGTGATAGGTGTAAAATCCTTTGCCGTCCAGTTGCTTGGTCCGTTGCTGGTAGTCGGGTAGATCCAACTGTCAAATTCTGCTTCCTCCACATCCTCCTCGATAGCATTCACCCTTGGGTTGGAGATAAACACCGGAGCCTTTCTGATCTTTTCCTGGCGCACAGCCCTCTGAGCCTCTGCGGTAAAGCCCAGCCCAAACTTGTCGTTCTTCTGAGTGAAGTCAGGAAGCTGACCCCAGTTTGCACAATTGCCTTTCTGAACCACAGCCCGGGAATCCCTTAGGGAGGCCATCTTCAAAGGAACATTCTCTTCGACTGTTGTTTCTGCTGCTGCTGAAATTGGATGCACCTCCTCGAAATGCTGAAAGGGGGTTTCAATAAATTCCCCGTCCATCTCAATGTATCTGAAGGAATTCAAATGGCTCACCATATACTCCTCTTCTCCTTGCACAGTGACGATCTTCCCTCTGACAGGGTACTTCAGTTTCTGGTGCAAGGTAGAGGTCACTGCCCCAGCTTTATGGATCCAAGGTCGACCCAGTAGGCAAGAGTATGATGGACGTATATCCATCACATAAAAAGTAGAGTCAAACACCTGAGAGCCCACACGAATCGGGATGTCAACCTCTCCATGAACCATCCTTTTTGAACCGTCAAAGGCCCTGACAATGATATTGCTGGGCTTCAGTTCTAGGCCTTCACAATCTAAACGGTCTAAAGCCTTTTTTGGTAGAACATTCAAGGAAGAACCAGTATCCACCAATACATGCGCCAGAGTAGTGCCCCTGCATTCGATAGAGACATGCAGGGCATCATTGTGGTCTCTTCCCTTCGCAGTCAGGTCAGCATCTGAAAAACCCAAGCCATTGCCTGCTGTCAGATTTGCTACGCAATCAGTGAACTGGACCGCAGAAGTCTCCTGTGGCACATGGGCCGTCTTGAGAAATGAGATCAAGGCTTTAGCATGGGCCTCAGAGCATAGCAATAAGGAGAGCATGGAGATCTTGGAGGGCGTATGCCCCAGCTGCTCGACAACATTGAAATCACTCTTCTTTATTATTTTCAGGATCTCCTCCATTTCTTGTTGGGAGGCCTCAGCATTTATAGGTATTGGTGCCTCCATCCGGGCAGGCTCCTCTTCAATCCCTTTGCCCCGAGCATTAGATGACTCGGAAGCAGGGGAAACAACTTGATCAGCAGCAGGAACAGGTAAACTTGTAGGTGTTATAAGGAGGGGTCTTCGAGTAGCGGGCGGTGCGATGTCAGGCGAGAAGAGTCTGCCACTGCGGGTGACCTTGGCTGGACCAGTGATATCGCAGATACTGGCGTCAGTGTTGAATTCTTGTTTGATTCCATTTACATATACGTCTGCCCCATAATGCCAGGGGACAGCTTTATTAGACATGTAAGGGAGAGGCCCCGGAACAGTAATAACCACAGGTGCAATAGTCATGATTTGAACAGGCTTCTTCGGGAGAGCCTTGATTGGATTATTGAAGATGGTAACCACAGAAACTTCTTTTACCGGAACCAACTGAACAGCAGACTTCTTAAACAGAATCTCCTTGCTATCCATTAGGCTTTGGACGCCTAACTTCAGCAAGGGACAACCAGATAGGGAAACAACACAGAACAGGCAACCTTCACTGCAACCCGGAAATAAACCGGCCAACAGTAGGTTCTTCTTGACAGTCTTCAGAGGGGTAACAACTTCATTTACCGAAACAGCATACAATTCTTCCTCAATGGCATTTACTCTATGTTGGGGCATAGGAGCAGTTACAACATTTGGTCTCTCCGGCGTCTCAAACTGAATTTCCTTTGCGTCGATCAGATCTTGCACTTTGTTTCTCAAGGCCCAGCAATCATCAGTAGTGTGCCCGGGACTATCAGAATGATAAGCACACCGGGCATTTGGGTTATACTTAGGAGACACAGTGTTGACGACCTTAGGAGCTTCTTTGAGGGTCACCAAGTTGGTTGATAACAGTTGGGGTAAAATTTGAGATAAGGTCATACTCAGCCGAGTATACTGCCTCTTGGGCCTTTCGCTTCTTTGTTGATTGTACTGCTGAGGAGAAGCAACAGGTTTTGAGATTACCAAAGCATTGACGGCTTGGCGACCTTCGGGCTTGACTTGTCTTCTAGGACCATAGAAGGCACTTGCTTCTTTCTTAAACGGCCTCTTCTCAGCACTTGTGGAGGCAGCCTTTTGTATCTTGCCTGACCTGATGCCAACTTCAATTCTTTCTCCTGTCAGTATTAAATCTGTAAACCCAACGGAGGAATTACCAACCAAATGATTGAAAAATGGACCAGACAAAGTCCCTAGGAACATATCAACCAGCTCACGATCAGTCAATGGAGGCTGCACCCTGCCAGCCAAATCTCTCCACTTTTGTGCATACTCTTTGAACCCTTCACCCGTTCCTAGAGACATACCCTGAAGCTGGGTACGCGTAGGAGCGAGATCAGAATTGTATTGGTATTGTCTGTAGAATGCGGTTGCCAAATCTTCCCAGTGTCGGATGCTAGTTCCGTCTAATTGGTAGAACTATTCAAGCTGTGACCCCGAGAGGCTATCTTGGAAGAAGTGAATCCAAAGGTTCTTATCTGCCGTGTAAGGTTGGATCTTCCTTACATACGACCTTAGATGCAGCTTTGGGCAGGAGACCCCATCATACTTGGCAAAGGCAGGCGCCTTAAACTTGTGTGTAATTACTACCCCAGAAGATAACCCCAAATCTCCGAAATCCAGCCCCGGCACATTCTGAATTTCCATGGCGCTTAAGCGGTCCTCCAATTGCTTGTATCTGTCAGCAGCAGGTGGGTATTGTTCATCGTTATAGTCCGTCTCGTTGTCGGAGACTGCGGGACTAGGAGCTCCTCCCCCTTGGGGACTATTTTTCTCAGCAGAAGAAGTAGTTGGCTCAGCTTCATTATGGAGTGTGTTCCTAAATCTACGTCCGGCGTTGAACAACGCAGTCCTCTTTTTCTTCTTCTTCTTCAGGAGTAGAGTCTTCAGCTCTTGCTGACCTTGGGCTAGGCTTAGGACCATCTCTTGAAATTGTGCACTTTGGGCCTGAAGGGCCTTGATTGCTTGCTTACTGGAGGAGTCTGGATTCATGATGACTGTTCAAAATAAACAGTGAAGGAGATTAAGCAACCTGTGAAATAGGGTACCTGCTATGCATATGGTGCAATGGAATGCGTATGTTTTATGTTTTCAAAGACAAACAAGATTCAACTTTGTAGACAAAAAGGGAAACACACTTCATTAGATTAAAATTTTCAATTGTTCAACAATTTGCCCTTAGGCATTACAGGAATGAAAAATACTGGAAAGGAAATAAAAGTTATAAAAAGAAATATCCAAAGCCCATCAATGCTCCCATGGCCTCCTCTTTTCAGTGCTGATGTAGTTGTTCAGGACCCGTTCTTCCTCCAATTGCTTAGTCAGCCTCTGGACCTTCCGTTCCTGCTCGTTGAACTTCTCCCGATAGAAATCCCGCTCTTCCTTTAGCTGCGCCCAAGATCTCTTCATCGTGTCAAAATCAGTAGGTATTTGAGGAGGGAGAACAATTGGAGGAACCCCATCTTCATCAGGAGACTCAAGGATGAGAGGTCTAACAGCTTCGTAGGGCATACCTAACCTCTGAGCACGGATGCGGACCCATTTGCAATAGGGCTTCAATGGCAGAGAAGTCTTTGGTCCCAACTCATGTGGGTCGGCTTTGTGGATTCTGTCCCAAGCTCTAATGAATCCCTGGCGTAGTTTGTCACTGTCTGCCTGAAACTCAAAATGGAAATGAGGAACCAGCATTTCATGAGGCCCATCTCCTCTGGCTCTTCCAAACTGACGGAGAGCTAAACATGGATTGTAAGAGATTCCTCCTTGGATACCAATCAACGGAACATTAGGGTATTCTCCGCAACGGTCAATAACAGCTACCTCATCCAAACCTCTGAGAGTCCAGGTGATGTCATTATCAGTGAGAGACATTAACCTCCGAGCCCAACCTTTTCCTTCTTCATTCTTCAGCGCGAACTTAGGAAGGTGAGAAATAAACCACCTTACTAGCAAAGGAGCACAACACCACGGAGTTCCCCGTTTTCGAGCAGTACGAGCATAGAGTTGTTGTAGAATATCACCCAAAAGAGTGGGTACCGGATTCCGAGACATGAAGATCCTTATGGCATGGATACTGATAAAGGTGTCAGGGTTGGGAAACAATACCAGACCATAGATCAAAAGAGCCAGAATATCCTCGTACGCCTTGAAGTCTAAGTCATTCCAGAAATCATTAGCCTTGCCAACCAGAAATTTGACCAAAAAGCCCTTGATCCCATTTCTAGTTTCCCAGTTGGACAATACCTCTTCTTTGGTCAAGGGGAGAATTGCAGCAATCTCTTCAGGCCTAGGAGTCCTTTCCAAACCAGTGAATGGAGTTTGTTCCAAGACAGGGATCCCAAGCAAATAAGAGAATTCTTCCAGGGTAGGAACCAGCTGGAAGTCTTGAAAGGTGAAACAATGATACAGAGGGTCATAAAACTGGGTCAGAACACTTATCAGTTGTTGGTCCCATTTTGCAGTGACCAAGCCAAGGAGAGAACCATGCCTGTTGATGAAGGAAGAAGTGTTTGGAATCCTTCCAACCAAATCCTTGAGTAAAACTGGTGGTTGAACAAAGTTGAGCCGGACAGTATTCCTACGCACGGGCATCATGATGTCCTACAAAATAGAGCAAAGATGAAACTTTTTTGTCTTTGAAATGTGTTAGTCCTTTATACAGGATGCATGCTATGGTATGATGGCATGATGTTATGATGAAACACACCACAAGTATTCACACAGGCAAACATGAAAAGGCACACAAGTCACACAAGACACCCTTAGGTTTCAGGCTAGCATGAGTTTCAGGTATTACCCTCTTTTGGTTTTGTTGGTTAAAACCTGTCCTATCGAAAAGTAACCGGGTTCTAATGGATCTCAAATCATTGGCTACCCTCAATCGGTCATAACTCCAGCATCGCAATCTTTTCTCGCGGCCAGAACCATCTCGAGAGTTTAGCCTCAATGAGTGTAGCATACTGCTACTGTCCTAATAGCCAAGTTGGTCATTTTAGGGTTCTAAGGTTGGTTGGTGTTTAACGACCCCTTAGAAGACCTATATTCTCCCCGTTGCAACACAAGGGATATAGGTACAGACTAAGATGCCACACCAACGTAGCCACTGTTTCACCCATGTCGGTCTACGCCGGACAGGTCCCTCACAGATTATGCTACCTAAAAAGGGTATTTCCCAGATCCGGGTTAGGATCTATGAAACTCCGATGCAAAGCCCACAAATATAAAAGCAAACAAAGCAAACAATTGAAAACAAAGGTGATCTAAACCCTAAGGTTACTCCACTTTATAAGTTGTCCCCAGCAGAGTCGCCAGTTCTGTGATACGGTGGGAGAACTGACTTGAGGTTTGCGTTTGTTTTCGCAAATGTTTCGGTTGAGCAAGAGTCGCCACCGACTTTTTATTTTATCCTAAGGAAAGGTTAAAAAGCACAGCAAAAAACCTTTTGAGATGTTTTCTTGGGTTCGGGGAGTAGATTATAGAAAGGGAAGGTATTAGCACCCTTTCTATCCATGGTTATCGATGGGCTCTTAGTTACTTGCTTAGATCACTTGCCTTTTGTTTTCAATTGTTTTAAATGGTGCTCGAGTGTGTGGGTTTGAAAATGTTTTGAAAAGAGGCCAATGTGGTGGCAACCTTTGTAATGATCCATGTGGGGATGTATACAAAGATATACGTCTTTTGAAAAAGGTTTTCATTTGTTTTTTGAAAGTTGTTTTGAAAGTGTTGTGGTGTGTGGTTTTTTTGAAATAGGCAAGTGTTTTAGTTTGCAAGATTGATTCAAGTAACTAAGAGGTTATCTACTCCTAAATTTCTCAAAAGATTATTGCTATGTTTTAACCCTTTTAACAAGTTTGTTCCACCATTGTATTTGGTGGACAATCTTATGTTTAGGATGTGAAAGGGACGGGCGTGGGTCATCGTTTAGACCATAACTGCAATGGTGCCAAGTATCTTTGGGCATTTTCTTTAAGGGAGTTGATCATTTGTTTTGGAAGTATTTTGAAAATTTTATCGAGGGACTATGATCATTCAATTTGTTTGTTTTGCCCAAAGAGACTTAACATGCAATATGGCCCAATTTTGAAAGGCAACAAGTGGAGTTCCCTAGGGGTGCAAGTGTGATTTGTGTATCCATTTTCATACTCATTTGTCTTGAGATTAGGTCATAACTATTTTTTTTTGTTTTTCGCATACAAACCCTAATTCTAACATGTTATCATTAGAAAGCAATAAAGTGCGAACATAAATTTACTAAGCTATTACACAACCAAATATGGGAAGGGGGGTACAAATGTTCAAATGGGGATATTGACAAGTAATTTAAACCTAAAACTATTACATCAATTGAATATTTGCAAGGTAATTTAATTGCATAAATAAAATAGAAATAAAACAAAAATGCAAGAATGCAAAGAAGAATTTTTACATGTATGAAAAAAAAGTATTATTTGTGAAAAATAAAAGAAAAATAAAAAGGTATTATTTTTTTGAGTATTTTCATATTTAGGGCAAAACCCTAATTCTATTAAACAAAAAGGTATTATTATTTAATTTGATACAAATATTTATTTATTATGTACAAAAATAAAATGAAGTATATTATAAAAAGTATTTTTTTTTATATCAAGTATTAATAAAAGGAAAAATTCAAATATTTTTATATTCTAACCTAAATATATTAATAAACATATATATATATATATATATATATATATATATATATATATATATATATATATATATATATATATATATATATATATATATATATATATATATATATATATATATATATATATATATATATATATATATATATATTAAGTTCATTATATACCAAAATAATATATATTTAATATTTAATAATAAATAATAATAAAAAAAGTATTTTTTTATGTGAAATATTTTCAGAAGGTAAACAAAAATAAAAATGTATATAAATGCATTTACACTATTTTTAGTATTTTAAATAACATATATATATTTATCTATTTATGTATAAACTAAAAGAAAATTATATAAATGCCTAATAAAATCAAAAATGGTGAGAAAAAATATTTTTATATTTTTAATGTCATGAGAAAAAATAAATAAGTCAAACAAAAAAAGAAAAAGTCAAAAAGAATTAAAAATAAAGCAAATGGGCTCAGGGGATGTAATAGCAATTATGTGGTGTGAATAAGAAAAAATACACAGGCCCAGCCCAAAGACCACTGTCTTCAACCTCCAGCAACAATATTTGAAAAAAACGCGCGCCCTGTTCCTCATCTTCCAACTCTTGATTCCTGGATTTTTAGCAAAAACTCATAACATAACAAATGTTCAGCATGAAGAGACGATTCTAACCATGTATAGAACTTGACCTAACTCTCTAAGATGAAGGAGAATTTCTTCTCCCCCAATTTCTGACCTAACTTTTATGCCATGTTCAGACTCAAAATTCTTGCAGCACACATAACATAAATGAAATCTAACTATATGGGCATGTTCAGGGCTATGATTGTGACATATTTTCTTCACAAACCTAAAGCTAACAATGCCTAATAAGAGAGATAGAACTTCATGAATATACCTGTTCAGTTGGAATCGTGCTTTGCAATGGAGGATGTTTCAGAGTAAAATGATGATTTGTATAGCTTCCTTGAAGTGTAAGGATGCTTTTCCAAGTTCTACTTTGTCTTGAAACTCTCTGAATCGTGCTAGTGAACTTCAACTGCAAAACAGAAAAACAAAAATGGTGAAGTGGCTTAGAGGGATTACAGGTCAGGTTTCAGGTCATGGTTAGCTTGCATAGATGCTAGGGGATGTGTATGAACTGGTTTTGGCAAGAGAACTTGAGGGAAATGGAAGATGACACTCAAACTGCAGAGGCAACTCTATTTTTGCAGTTTGAGAGTGATTCTGAGATGGAGGGTGGATTGGGAGTAAAAGGCTCGTGCAATAGCTTGGTTATGGTATGTGGAAGGTGTTTGATAAGTTTGTTCTTGTGTTTGTAAGCTGAGATGGAAGTTGTTATGAGTTATGCCACTTTACTTCACCCTTAAGCCAACAAAGGCAAATTGTGCTTCTAGGCCTGTAGAGGACCTCACACTATGCTGCATAATCCCTCCTTGATCAGTGTGATTAACACATAAACTTGTGCCAATCAGATTTGCAATGTACTTGTTGGATTCTCAATTGGACATAAAGTGATCTTTTGCAAAAATGGAAAGAATGCTTTATCTAGTTTGGGATTAATCTTGCATACAATGTTCAAACTCATAGAACAACACCTTAACACAATGAATATGCATTAAATTATTGAGTGTAACTTGGTTTAAGGACCTGTAATCTAACCTAAAGCATGATGAGTTCAAATTGCAAAGTTATGAACATGAAAAATGGCCAATTCAAAAGTGAGTTTTTGCTATATTGTGAAATTCGATTCTCCCTAACCATGAGGTTGTTTGATGAGTTCTTGGACATTTTGGAAAGCTTGGAATGTGTACTACAATCCATCTTTGAAATGCAAATTGAAATTCCAAGTGGAAGGTTATGGAAAATGGCCTTGAAGTGGGGTAGAAAACCTTGTCAAAATAGGTCAAAAATTCACTAAGTTAAGAATGGTTTAGTGCCCTTATTCAAAAAATTGTAACTTGAGATACAAGCTTCAAATGAGAAAACTTTGTGAATCAAAGTTGTAGATTATGTAACAAGCTACAACTTTCATGTTTTGACTTTTGTTTGAATCCAAATGAATCATGGTGAAAAAGTGGGGCAAAGTTGGGAAAAAATTAGGGTTTTCCATAACTTAGAAAAATTCTAAGTTATGAAAAATTCCATTTTAAAACCCTAATTTGCATTTCTTGGTTTCTTGGTGAACAAGTTTCATGATTTGGCATGTTTTAATGAAAAATGAATCTTGACTCTTGATTTTGACCAAAAAGTCAAAGTTTGACTTTTCAGTATACAGTCAAAATTGATCAATTGACTGGGAAATTCAACTGTCAATCTTGTGTACTTGGGATCTTTTGAGCTTGATGAATGTGTCAAGACCATTTCATTGAGTCCTTGAGTCCATATGTGAGCTTGGTTTGCCATTGGCTAGGTCAAACAGTCAAAAATTGCCTTTGTGCAGTCAAAACCCTAAAAATGACCATTTTGCCCTTTTGGTGATCTGATCAAATTTCTTGTGGAATTGTGATCCAAACTTGATCAAATGGTCCATATGAGTTCATAATGTTGATGTGGGTCAATTTTCATGAGATTTGACTGTCAATTGGCCACAGTTGACTTTTTCCCAATACAGCTGATTTCTAGGTCAACTGTCCAATTGACTGGGCAAAACTTGGAATAAAGACTTGAAACTTGGTATGGGTAAACTTGGGAGTCCAATATGAAGCATGAAAGTCATCTTAGGTATTTTAGGTCAAAACATCTTGGTGCAAACACAAACCCTAATTTGAGTCCATAGTGCAAGGAGAAGTCTTGAGCAGAGGAAACCCTAACTGGATCTTGATCTTCAAAGGTCTTGTGATGAGAAAATATTGAGGAAATGGGAGGGCAAATTTTGGGGTACAACAGTATGCTGTTTCGGTGAATGATGTTGCTACCCCTCTTTTGACTGTTAAGAGGAACTTACTGCTAGCCGGTTTATTTCTGGGTTGTAGCAAGGGTTGCCTCCTGTGTGCTGTTATCCCTACCGGTTGTCCGCTGCTGAAATCAGGCATCCAAAGCCTGATGGATAGCAAAGAAATTCTGTTCAAGAAAACTGCTGTTCCGTTTGTTTCCACTGAAGAAGAATCTGTCGTCACAATTTTCAACAATCCTACCAAGGCTCCCCCGAGGAATCCAGTCCAAATTATGTCTGTTGCACCCAATACTATTACTGTTCCGGGGCCTCTCCCCTATGAATCTAAAAAGGCTGTCCCATGGCACTATGGGGCAGAAGTGTATGTGCTTGGAGTGAAGCAGGAGTTCAACACCAGTACCAGTATCAGTAACATCACTGGTCCTGCCAAGATTACTCGCAGTGGCAGGATCTTCTCGCCTGACATTGCACCGCCAGTTATCCGAAAACCTCTTATCATCACACCCGCAAGTGTGCATGTTCCAAATCAAGTTCCTGTGTCTACTACTGCCGCCGAGTCCTCTGATGCTCGGGGTAAAGAAGTTGTTACCGACTTGCCTGCCCGGACGGAGGCACCAAAAAAGACTGTTGTTGAAGCCTCCCAACAAGAGATGGAGGAAATCCTTAAAATCATTAAAAAGAGTGACTTCAATGTCGTTGAACAGTTGGGGCATACCCCCTCCAAAATCTCTATGCTATCATTGCTGCTATGCTCAGAGGCCCATGCAAAGGCCCTGATTTCATTTCTGAAAACGGCCCATGTGCCGCAGGAGACCTCTGCAGATCAATTCACTAACTGTGTGGCTAATTTGACAGCTGACAATGGCTTGGGGTTCTCGGATGCTGACCTTACCGCTAAAGGAAAAAATCACAATTATGCCTTGCACGTCTCTATAGAGTGCAGGGGCACTACTCTCGCACACGTGTTGGTGGATACCGGTTCTTCCCTGAATGTATTGCCCAAGAAGGCATTGGATCGCTTGGATTGTGAGGGCCTGGAATTGAAACCTAGTAACATCATTGTTAGAGCCTTCGACGGTTCTAAGAGGATGGTGCACGGTGAGGTAGACATTCCTATTCGTGTGGGTTCCAAAGTCTTTGACTCAACATTCTATGTAATGGATATTCGTCCATCTTATTCCTGCTTGTTGGGACGACCCTGGATTCACAAGGCTGGGGCAGTAACATCCACTCTACAACAAAAGCTCAAATACCCTGTCAAAGGGAAGATTGTTACTGTGCAAGGTGAGGAGGAATACATGGTTAGTCACTTGAATTCATTTCGGTATATCGAGATGGACGGGGAGTTTATTGAAACCCCCTTTCAGCATTTTGAGGAGGTACCTCCAACATTGGCGTCCGCTGAGGCAGTGGTTGAAGAAGACTTTCCTCTGAAGATGGCTTCCTTGAAGGATGCCCGGGCAGTGATTGAGAAAGGCAAATGTGCAAACTGGGGTCAGCTTCCCGACTTCACTCAAAAGAACGACAAGTTTGGGCTGGGCTTCACTGCAGAGGCTCAAAGGGCTGTTCGCAAGGAAAGGATCAGAAAGGCTCCGGTGTTCATCACCAATCCAAGGGTGAATGCTATCGAGGAGGACATAGAGGAAGCGGAGTTTGACAGTTGGATCTATCCAACCACCAACAACGGACCAAGCAACCGGACGACAAAGGATTTTACACCTATTACATTTGTCACGCAGTAATTAACTCTTTTGATTTTCAATTTGTAACAAACAATATGTTGAAACTTTTATTGGCTCGATGTCCTACCCGGGGCACCGTAGCTCCATTTGTGAGGGCTTTTTGTATGACATTTCCATATATCATTAATCAAAACATTGGACGTTTGTTGCATTTCAAATCTTGTGCTCCTTTTCTTTGTGTTATATATTGCAAAACAGCTATATTTACACACACTCACTTATACAGGTTTCAATCCACTCTGGATCTCACTGGTAACGGCTCTGCTACCACCAGTTATGACTTCGAGAATCCGATCAACTTGGCCGAAGACGAAGGTGAAGATGATTGCGAAGTGCCTGGTGAACTTGCAAGACTGCTACTCCAGGAAGAGAGGGCCATTCAGCCGCATGAAGAGCCAGTGGAAACAGTGAACCTGGGTACTGAGACAGATAGAAAAGAAGTCAAGATCGGTGCCAATCTAGAGCTCAGCGTGAAGCAATGATTGATCCAGATGCTACATGATTACATGGAGATCTTTGCCTGGTCATACGAAGACATGCCTGGTTTAGATGCCGACATTGTGGTTCATCACCTGCCTACCAAGGAAGACTGCCCTCCGGTAAAACAAAAGGTTCGCCGTATGCGCCCAGAGATGTCCGAAAAGATCAAAGCTGAGGTTATGAAGCAATTCGATGTCGGGTTTCTAGCAGTAACTTCTTATCCTCAGTGGGTGGCCAATGTGGTGCCAGTGCCGAAGAAGGACGGTAAAGTCAGAATGTGTGTCGACTACAGGGATTTGAACAGGGCCAGCCCCAAAGATGACTTCCCCCTACCTCACATCGACGTTCTTGTTGATAATACTGCTCAACACAAGGTGTTCTCCTTCATGGATGGTTTTTCAGGGTATAATCAGATCAAGATGGCTCCTGAAGATATGGAAAAGACTACCTTTGTGACTCAGTGGGGCACCTTCTGCTACAAGGTCATGCCATTCGGGTTGAAAAATGCTGGGGCAACCTACCAACGTGCCATGGTTGCTTTATTTCATGATATGATCCATCATGAGATTGAGGTATATGTTGATGACATGATTGCAAGGTCTCAAACTGAGGAAGAGCACCTTGACTATCTGCGGAAGCTGTTTGACCGATTGAAGTTATACAAGCTGAGGTTAAATCCCAACAAATGCACCTTTGGGGTGAGGTCCGGAAAATTGCTAGGTTTCATTGTAAGCGATAAAGGTATTCAGGTGGACCCTGCCAAGGTAAAAGCCATACAAGATATGCCAACTCCCAAGACAGAGAAAGAAGTCAGAGGATTTCTGGGACGACTGAATTACATTGCCCGTTTCATCTCACATCTAACTGCTACCTGTGAGCCAATCTTCAAATTACTGAAGAAAGATCAAGTAGTACGTTGGAATGATGAATGTTAGGCTGCTTTCGAAAAGATAAAGGAGTATCTCCAAGAACCACCCATTCTTATGCCGCCAGTGGAAGGGAGACCTCTGATACTATACTTGACAGTGCTTGACAACTCAATGGGGTGTGTGCTGGGGCAGCATGACGAGTCTGGCCGAAAAGAGCACGCTATTTATTACCTGAGCAAAAAGTTTACCGATTGTGAGTCTCGGTACTCACTGCTCGAGAAAACTTGCTGTGCTCTGGTATGGGCTGCTCGCCGGCTGAGACAGTATATGCTGACTCACACCACTCTGTTGATTTCAAAGATGGATCCCATCGAGTACATATTCGAAAAGCCTGCTCTGTCTGGAAGAATAGCAAGATGGCAAATGATCTTGACAGAATATGATATCCAGTATACAACTCAAAAAGCAATCAAAGGAAGTGTACTGGAAGATCATTTGGCACACCAACCTGTGGACGATTACCAATCATTGAACTTTGAATTTCCGGACGAAGATATCATGGTAGTAACTGACTGTGAAGTACCTGGACCGGATGAAGGACCTGAGGAAGGATCCCGATGGTCTATGCATTTCGACGGAGCCTCGAACGCTTTGGGTAATGGAATCGGCGCTGTAATCATATCCCCCAAAGGTACTCATACTCCACTCACCGCCCGACTATGCTTCAACTGCACCAACAACATGGCAGAATACGAGGCATGTATCATGGGTCTCCAAGCTGCAATCGACTTAAGGATCAAGTTTCTGAGTGTCTTCGGAGATTCCGCCCTCGTGATCAATCAAATCAAAGGCGAGTGGGATACGAAACACCTGAATCTTATTCCTTACAAGGAGTATGTGCTGACTTTTCTTCCCCACTTTGAAGAGATAACTTTTGAACACTTCCCGAGAGAGGAGAATCAGTTAGCGGACGCACTAGCTACGATGTCTTCAATGTTCAAAGTCAAATGGGACAATGAGGCTTCCCGGATCATTATCTGGAAGTTGGACGAACCTGCATACTGCTGCGATCTTGAGGCCGAAAAGGTGACTGAAAACCCCTGGTATCATGAGGTGAAGAGATACTTGGAAGCTCAGGAATACCCTGAAGGTGCATCTGTCAACGACAAGAAGTTCATGAGAAGGTTTGCGGCAAAATTCTTCCTCAGCAACGGCATTCTCTACAAACGGAATCATGATTCAACTCTACTGCGTGAAGGTACATTCGGAACACATTCCAGTGGACATACCATGGCAAAGAAAATCCTTCGGGCAGGATATTTCTGGTCCACAATGGAAGCCGACCGTTACCAACATTCTCGAACTTGTCATAAATGCCAAATCTATGCTGATAAGGTGCACATCCCTCCAGTTCCTCTGAACATCTTGACGGCACCATGGCCTTTTGCAATGTGGGGCATCGATATGATCGGTGAGATCCGACCAACGGCATCCAACGGGCATCGCTTCATCTTGGTAGCAATTGATTATTTCACGAAGTGGGTTGAGGCAGCTTCCTACGCCACCGTAACCAAGAGCGTCGTGGCACGTTTCATCCGGCATAACCTGATCTGTCGGTATGGCGTCCCGGAAAGGATCATTACGGACAATGGTACCAATCTTAACAACAAGATGATCACTGAGCTCTGCGAGCAATTTAAGATACAACACCACAACTCTTCTCCTTACCGGCCGAAGATGAATGGGGCTGTAGAAGCGGCCAATAAGAATATCAAGAAAATTGTGCAGAAGATGACAGTGACCTATAAAGATTGGCACGAAATGTTACCGTTTTCTCTTCATGGGTACCGTACCTCAGCAAGGACGTCAATCGGGGCGACACCCTTTTCCTTGGTCTATGGCATGGAGGCAGTCTTGCCAATTGAAGTCCAGATACCCTCTCTCCGGATAATGAAGGATGCAGACTTTAGTGAAGATGACTAGATCCAGACTCGACTTGATCAATTAAACCTGATTGACGAAAAGAGACTCACCGCTATCTGTCATGGTCAGACGTATCAAAAACGGATGATCAGAGCATTTAACAAGAAAGTCAGACCACAAGAGTATCAAGTTGGGGACCTGGTAATCAAGCGCATCATCCTTCCTCAAAGTGATCCCCGGGGCAAATGGACCCCTACGTACGAAGGGCCATTTGTGGTTAAACATGTGTTCTCAGGAGGAGCCATGATTCTAACCACCATGGACGGTGACAACCTTCCTCACCCCGCCAATGCAGACATAGTAAAAAGATACTACGCATGAATAAAAGACCCGCTAGATTGACATACCTAGGCAAAAATAGGGGCTTCCCAGCGAACCAAAAGGGTTCGGGCAAAAATAAGGGATGAAATGAAAAAATCTGTACACCCGGCAAGTCGAAAACCTGAAAAGGCGGCTTGGGCAAAAATGGGTATCCCGGTGGACTGAAAACCCGAAAGGGCGGTCCAGGCAAAAGTTAGGGATAAAGCGTAACACTATGTCTCATTGGATCACCTTGCATCCGGAATTCAGCATCAACTATCTGGCTCAGACTTCGGCATCGATCAATCAGCTTCATCTTCAACTAAGCAGCAAAGTGATGAGACGCTTGAAGACATAAAATAAATAGCAGAGTTGGAACCCAGTGGGAATATTGTGCACATAGCTGTTTTGTTTCCTTTTCAAAATTGTATAAACTCTATGTTATTCGGCGGTGTTCTCTTACTAGGACGTCATCCTCTTGTACAAAAAACGCCTATTTACAAGCAAATTTCAAAATCAATACAAATTCAGTTTTTCCAAACAAATTGCCAATTGTTTTTTCCTTTTTTCTGTTTTGTCTTGCGAAGAACGTCCAATGTTCATTTTTGATATATGCATTTGACATTAAATTACTAATTCATAAATACTTGCATATGAAACAAAAGGCTAATTACATGTGACATCAGAAACAGGGGCAACGTAAAGTTGTCTGATGCAGTCTGGTTGCTTTGTTCGCCGAGGTACCAAGGTAGATTTAACTGAAGTATGTGATCAAGTTATCTCAACTCTCCACAGAGTAAGACAAGATAGCAACATTCCCCAGCGGAGTATAGGCATTCATCAGCAAGCATCTCCGGCAGTCTTGATCTAAGATTGTTCCCCGGCGGAATACGGACACTCCAGTGGAATCACTTCCCAGTACAATCTGAAAAGTTTCCCCAGGAAAGTGGAATTCTTATCCCCGACAGGTCTTGAAGCTTATCCCCTGCAGAGTATGAACGTCTCTCCCGAGCTTTATTCAAAGTTATTCCTCACAAGGGCTTATAACTGGGTTATCCTCAGCTAATTACCACGGAAGATCGCCCTCGGCGAAGTTCTTTCAATCCTCAGCGGAGTTCATCAAAGTCCCCCAACATAACTTGTCAACACAATCCCCAGCGGAGTTTATCATTGTCATCCCCAGAGGAGTTTATCATCATTATTCCCAACGGAGTCCATCATCGAAATCCTCAGTAAAGCTCTCATCAAAACTTCAGCGAAGTATCTCTTCCTACAGAGCAATTCCCCGCAGAGTAGTCTCTCCAACAAGTTTATTCCTCAACGGAGTCATCTTCTCCTACCAGTGTATTCTTGCAACTGTTATCCCCAGCGGAAGCGAAGAACTCTACTCTTCAACATCAGCCCAGGATTTAATTCCCCGGCCGGTCGTCAAGGATTTATTTTCCTAAGACGAAAATACATTCATAAACACTTCATATTTCATACATCTTGCTTACATACATGATAAAGTGCATACAACATTATCTCATGTTGAACATCATGACATCATGCATTTCATACATCATGACATTGCATACAACTGATGTTTTGCCTTTTCAGGAAAAAGACAACCCAAAAGACGACTGCCTACAACTGTCACAGTTTCCAGATTCGATTCCTGTATCTAGCCAGGGCACATCTGTGAGTGATCAGTTTCCAGACTTGATTCCTGTATCTAGCCAGGGCACGTCTGAAGAGTTTGAAGATTCGATTCCTGTATCCAGCCAGGGCATATCTATCAACTGTCACAATTCCAGATTCGATTCCTGTATCCAGCCAGGGCATATCTATCAACTGCCACAATTCCGGATTCGATTCCTGTATCTAGCCAGGGCACATCTGAAGAGTTTGAAGATTCGATTCCTGTATCCAGCCAGGGCATATCTATTAACTGTCACAATTCCGGATTCGATTCCTGTATCTAGCCAGGGCACATCTGAAGAGTTTGAAGATTCGATTTCTGTATCCAGCCAGGGCATATCTATCAACTGTCACAATTCCAGATTTGATTCCTGTATCTAGCCAGGGCACATCTGAAGAGTTTGAAGATTCGATTCCTGTATCCAGCCAGGGCATATCTGTTGACGACTATTTCCAGATTCGATTCCTGTATCCAGCCAGGGCATATCTGTAGACGACAAATTCCAGATTCGATACCTGTATCCAGCCAGGGCATGTCTGTGAGCATCCGATTGTAGATTCGACACCTGTATCTAGCCAGGGCATATCTGCATGAGGAGATTAAAGATCAAACACCTGTAACCAGCCAGGAAAACATCTGTCTTTCTCCAAATATACAAGTTCTCGCTAAGGAATCTCTTATGCGATCAACACTTCCAAATGGCATCTATAAGCCCATCTCCCTATCCACCATCTCTCCAAATGGCATCTATAAGCCCATTCCCGACATCACCTTTGCTGATACTCCAACATACGAGTGCAAATTTCCGGGCACTCTAGTGTCCAATCTCCTTTTACCCTCGAGTCACGAAAGGCAAACTTGCCAATCTAACTCTTCAGGTTCAAGAAGATTGAACATGGGCAACTGTTGTACCCCAAAATTTTCCCTCCCATTTCCTCAACATTTTCTCATCACAAAACCCTTGGAGCTTAAGATCCAGTTAGGGTTCCCTCTGCTCAAGACTTCTCCTTGCACTGTTGACCCAAATTAGGGTTTGTGTTTGCACAAAGATATTTTGACCTAAAAAGCCTAAAATGACTTTCATGCTTCATCTTGGACTCCCAAGTTTATCCATACCAAGTTTCAAGTCTTGATTCCAAATTTTGCCCAGTCAATTGGACAGTTGACCTAAAAATCAACTGTATTGGGGAAAAAGTCAACTGTGGCCAATTGACAGTCAAATCTCATGAAAATTGACCCACATCAACATTATGAACTCATATGAACCATTTGGTCAAGTTTGGATCACAATTCCACAAGAAATTTGATCAGATCACCAAAAGCGCAAAATGGTCATTTTTAGGGTTTTGACTGCACAAAGGCAATTTTTGACTGTTTGACCTAGCCAATGGCAAACCAAGCTCACATATGGACTCAAGGACCCCATGGAATTGTCTTGACATGCTCAACAAGTTCAAAAGATCCCAAATACACAAGATTGACAGTTGAATTTCCCAGTCAATTGATCAATTTTGACTGTATACTGAAAAGTCAAACTTTGACTTTTTGGTCAAAATCAAGTGTCAAGATTCATTTTTCATCAAAACATGTCAAATCATGAAACTTGTTCATCAAGAAATCAAGAATTGCAAATTAGGGTTTGAAATGAAGATTTTTCATAACTTAGAATTTTTCTAAGTTATGAAAAACCCTAATTTTTTCCTAACTTTGTCCCACTTTCTCACCAAGATTCATTTGGATTCAAGAAAAAGTCAAAACATGAAAGTTGTAGCCTATTGGAAAATCTACAACTTTGATTCACAAAGTTTTCCCAAAAGAAGCTTGTAGCTCAAGTTACAATTTTTGGAACAAGGGTACCAAACCATTCTTAACTTAGAGAAAATTTGACCTATTTTAGGCAAGGTTTTTACCTAACTTCAAGACCATTTTTCACATACTTCCACTTGGAATTTCAATTTGCATTTCAAAGATGTATTGTAGTACACATTCCAAGCTTTCCAAAATGTCCAAGAACTCATCAAACAACCTCATGGTTAGGGAGAATCGAATTTGGCAAGTTGGGAAAAACTCACTTTGTTCATGACCAAATTACATGTCCATACACTTAGGCAATTTTGAACTCAGCTTGCATTTCTTAATTACAGGCCCTAAATCCCTTTTGCACTCATAAATTTAATGCAAACTCATTGTGCCAAGACCATATTTTATGTGTTCAAGCATTACATAGAGGTTTAGTCCCAAAGTAGAAAAAGCATAATGGCCATTTTTGCAAAAGTGGAACTTTATGTCAATTAGCAATCCAAGCAAGTACAGTGCATATCCTCTTGGCACAAGTTATTAGACTAATTACACTGATCAAGACTGAGTGGTGCAGCACATTAGGGGGGCCTCTATCAGCCTAGAACTCAACTTGAACATTTGTTGCTTAAAGTGGAAGAAAGCTAGCATAACATAACACAACTATCATTCCTGTAAACCAGGCCTTAAGCAAAAACTTTGTACACTTTATAAACATCCTAACTGAGCTAGAACACGAGCCAACCATCTCCATTGCCTTCTAAAACACAGAATCACCCTAAAACTGCCCAAACAGAGCACCTGCTGCAGATTGAGTTCCATAGCTCAATCCTTTCATACATTCCTGCTAAAATCACTTCAAACACATCCCACAACATCCCTTGAAGCTATTCCAAACCTCAAACATGACCTGTAACAATCCCATCCAACATCACCATTTTCATTTTTCTGTTTTGCAGGTGGAGTTCTATAACTCGATTCAGCTAGTTTCAAAGCAAAGTAAAACTTGGAATAGTATCCCTGGACATCAACGAAGCTGTACCAATCATCATCTTGCACTGAAAGTACCTCCATCACCAGATACAACTCCAACTGAACAGGTAAGTTCATGAACTCGTATCTCTCTATCCAGGCACTGTTAGCTTTAGGTTTGTGAAGAAAACATGTCACATTCATAGCCCTGAACATGCCCATGTAATTAGTTTTCATTTATATTATGTGTGCTGTGAGAATTTAATGTCTGAACATGGAACAAAAACTAGGTCAAGAAATGGGGGAGAAGAAATTCTCTCTCATCTTAGAGAGTTAAGTCAAGTTCTTTATATGTCTGGATTCGTCTTTTAATGCTCTACATTTTTCATGTTGTGAGTTTTGCTTGAAAGTCCAGGAATTGAGAGATAGAAAACGCGCGTGGATGGTTGTTCAAACATGTCTGAGGTTGAAGATGAAGTCTTCTTGGGCTGGGCCTGAGTTGACTTTCTTTTTGCACCCTTTTGTTACTTTTAAACCCCCCTGGCCCATTATGCTTATTTTTATGATTTTTTGACATTTTCTTTTTTGTCCTGACTTATTTATTTTTCCTCACAATATTAAAAATATAAAAAAATATTTTTACACCATTTTATATTTATTAGGCTTTTTATTTGTTTAAATGGTTATTTGAACATAAATAAACACTTATATACTATTATTTAAAAATACTAAAATTAATACCAATATATTTTATTTTTCTGATTTTTATTTTATTTTATCTTGTGAAAATATTTTACGAAAATATACTTTTTTTTTGTAAGTAATAAATATTTTATTTTTATACATGTTTAATATATTTATCATATAATATAAATACATACACATTTATTAGTATATTTAGGTTAAAAATACAAGATATATACATTTTATTTTTTATTAATATTTAACATTAAAAAATACCTTTTTACAAATATACTTCATTTTTATTTTATTTTTGTATATAATAAATAAATATTGTACATATTAAATAATTAATACATTTTACTTAATAAAATTAGGGTTTTGCCCTAAACATAAAAAATCCAAAAATAATACTTTTTATTTTGTTTATTTGACACATATAAAAATACCTTTTTGTCATACATATAAAAAACATTTTTGCATCTTGCATATTTATTCTTATTTTATTTAATTGTTGTATATTAATTACCTTGTATAATTCCGAATTGATGTAATAGTTTAGGTTTAAATTCCTTGTCAAAATACTCCCCATTTGAACATTTGTACCCCCCTTCCCATATATTGTATTGTAATAGTTTAGGACTTTATTTTTCGCACTTTATTGCTTTCTAAATATACCATGCTAGAATTAGGGTTTGTATGCAAATCAATCGACCAAAAATAGTTTGACCTAATTTCAAGATAAACAAGCATGAAAATGGACAACACTAATCACACTTGCACCCCTAGGGTATTCCACTTGTTGCCTTCAATAAATGGGCCATATTGTATGTTAGGTCTCTTTGGGCAAAAACAAACACAATTCAAAAAGATCATAGTCCCTCGATGACGCATTCGAAAGTTGCCTAAAAAATGATCAAGTCCCTTAAAGGAGAAATTGCCCAAAGATACTTAACACCATTGCAATTATGGTCTAAACAATGACCCGCACCCGTTCCTTTAACATCCTAACACAAGATTGTCCACCAAATGCAATGGTGGAACAAACTTGTTAAAAGGGTTAAAAACATAGGAGAAATCTTTGAGAAATTTAGGAGTGGAGAACCTCTTAGTTACTTGAATCAAACTTGCAAAACAAAACACTTGCCTATTTTTAAACCACACCTCACAACACTTTCAAAACAAACTTTCAAAAACAAATGAAAACCTTTTCAAAAGACGTACATCTTTGTATACATCCCAACATGGATCATTACAAAGGTTGCCACCACATTGGCCTCTTTTCAAAAACATTTTCAAACCCACACACACAAGAGCACCATTTCAAACAATTGAAAATTAAGGCAAGTTGATCTAAGCAAGTAACTAAGAGCCCATGGATAACCATGGATAGAAAGGGTGCTAATACCTTCCCTTTCTATAATCTACTCCCCGAACCCAAGAAAACATCTCAAAGGTTTTTGCTGTGCTTTTTAACCTTTCCTTAGGATAAAATAAAAAGTCGGTGGCGACTCTTGCTCAACCGAAACATTTGCGAAAACAAACGCAAAACCATAGTCAGTTCTCCCACCGTATCACACAATCCTAGTTAGCATACATCTAAGCAGTTAATATATATACAGGAATTTAAAGTGCGGAAATTGTAAATCCTACGTTATTACAAGGCTTCGGGGAGGGGAATTATTTACATGTCCAAAATTGGGGGAATAAAGCAGTTACAATAAAATAACCGCGCGTGAATCTTAAAAATCCTAAGAATATAATCTTTTTGTTGTTTTATTTTATTTTGGGAAAATGATCTAAATCTACTTAATTTTAGTTTTGGAAAAATGTTAAAATAATTAAAAGGTTAATTAACAAAGTTAATTTAATAGAAAATAAAACTAGCCTAATGTTTTTGTTATTTCTTTTATTTTAATGTTAATTAAAAAGATAAAAAGAAGTCAATGAAAACAAAAATAAAATACAAGGGGGGATCCTTCGATCCAAGGAAAAAAGGAGTTTCGACCCAGGGAGGGAATGGAAGCTTCGATCCAGACAGGGTCATGGCTCTTTTCGATTGGACCAAACAGTAAGGTGTGAGTAGCCTTCGATCCCTGGAAGAGGATTATCTTTTGATCATGGAGGTCATGGCTTTCGATCCAGGAATGAGATGCCTCCTTCAATCCAGCATGCTAATGGGTTCGATCCAGAGAAGGTGTCTCCTTCGATCTGGGATGTTATACCTGCAAAAGTATGTTAGCGAAATAAAATGCAGGGCCTGGGTATCGAACCCCAGGCCCTTTGATCATGCGCTTGCTGGGTCTCTTCAGGCTATGTCTGCAGCAAGTGTTGGCAAACGAAGAACATGACCTGGGCGCCAAACCCAGTCCTTTCGATCCTGTCTAGGATGGCAAATCAAAGGTAACAACAAGTAATAATGTGTTATGCAAATATGAGGTTGGATAGTTTACCCTTTCTTACCAGCAGATTGGACTTTTAATTTGGGCGCTTCCTGAATGTAGGCACCTTCGATCTGGGCACTTCCTGGATGTAGGCACTTTTGATTTGGGGCTTATGGGCGTTGTGATCTTTTGTTGAAGGGTTTCTTTGGCCTGGATCACCTCTGAAAATGTTGACAACTTTTGGCAGCATAACTCCAAGGTTTTTATTCTCCTGTTGTGTGTTTTTTCGTGTGTCGGATATGTATGCTGGCCTTTGTATTTATAGGGGTGTGAGGGTGCAGTAATGGCAAGAGACAACCATTAAACAGGCCATTAAATGCCATGAGACAAGAAACAGACACATTAAAAGTTTTCCTTTTTTGAAATATTCATGTCTCTTGAATGAACCTGGACACTTTTGATTTGAGTGCCCTCTTGATGACCTCCTTCGAATGTCCCTTGTCCAAAGATCAATCGAAGGGTACTAATTAAAATTCCAATCGAAAGGCTTTGTTAACAGGCCAATCGAAAGGTGCTGTTTCATGCTAATCGAAGTGCTCCTTCAGAATACCAATCGAAGGGCCTTTCAGAATGCCAATCGAAGTGCTCCTTCAGAATACCAATCAAAGGGTCTTTCAGAATACCAATCGAAGTGCTTGTCCATAATGCCAATCGAAAGGCTCATTCAGAATACCAATCAAAGGGTCTTTCAGAACGCCAATCGAAGTGCTTGTCCATAATGCCAATCGAAAGGCTCATTCAGAATACCAATCGAAGGGTCTTTCAGAATGCCAATCGAAGTGCTCCTTCAGAATGCCAATCGAAATGCTCCTTCAGAATGCCAATCGAAGGGTCTTTCAGAATGCCAATCGAAAGATACTTAAAGCACCACTCAAAAATTTTCTTTTTCCTTAGGCAAGGGTTTGTGATCAACCATGCAGGGGGAAGACTTTGGAAAACATGAGAGGGTAATTTTTGGGGTGCAACAATCACAAACAAAATAAATAGGAGACAGGAGTATGAAACGAAGCCTCAGGCTTCCTCACTGATTCCAGGCCCAGTCGAAAGGCACTCCCTCACTACTTTCAACCCCCAGTCGAAGGAGGCAGAAAGGCAGATTACATCTTGCACTGATTCCATGCCCAGTTGAAAGGCACCACATTCTGGCCTCTAGGCCCCAATCGAAAGGAACACCTACACTAGTTCTAGCCCCCAGTCAAAGGAGGCAGAAAGGAAAATTGAAGGGCATGACTCCACTGACTCCAGACCCCAAATCAAAGGAATCCAGAAAATGCAGAATCGAGGGGTGTTTCTGGCTAAATCGAAAGACCCATTTTTCTTGCTTTTATTTTTGCCTTTATATTTTCATGTAATTTAATATGGTTGTAATAGTGTAGGATTTTATCTTTATGCATTTTATTACTTTTGAATGATTTCTAGTAAAATAAGGTATGTATGGCAAGATAAAAACAACAAGTAGACAACCCATAATCAAAGACTAAATGCATGCAAATCAAACACACTATTCACACATGCACCCTTAGGGTAATCTCACTTGTTGCCTCGGAGAAATAGTCATGTCCCTCGAATATGGGCGTTTTAGCAAACACCCTCGAAAAAAGATCGTAGTCCCTCGATGACCCTCAATGTTGCCTTCGGTAAACGATCTAGTCCCTAAACGACATTGCTAAAACGTCCCATAGGTTGCCTTCTATGACTATACAAATGTCCCATGCCCGTCCCTTCACATCCAATGATGGGGCTTCTTACCAAATCAATGGTAAGATAGCAACATCTAAAGGAGGAGGAAAAGAACATTTAAGACCTTTTGAGTAGGTAGGTTGCTCCTAGTTGCTTGCTTGCTCATAACAAAAATATTTTATACACCAACACTTTCATTTGAAACATTTTTAAAAGTTAAAACACTTTGTATGCATTCTTATAGAAACGAGAACCATTACAAAGACACCTTTTCAAAAACACATTCCACAAACACCTCTTTGAATTATTTTCAAAACAACACTTTGTACGCGTTCTTATAGAAACAAGAGTCATTACTAAGAACACTTTTCAAAATACTTTCAAAACCCATACCACAAGCACATTTTCAAACAAAAGCAAGTGATCTAGCAAGCAACTAAGAGCTCGTAGATAACTACTGATGAAAAGGGTGCTAACATCTTCCCTTTTTATAACCTACCCCCCGAACTCAAGAAATAATCTTAAAAGGTCTTTCCTGTTCTTTTCAACCTTTCCTTCATTGGATAATAGAAAATTCGGTGGCAACTCTTGCTATCTGTAACAATTGCGATCAAACGCAAAACACCCAAAGTTAGTTCTCCCATCGTATTACAGAACTGGCGACTCTGCTGGGGAAATACTTAAAAGTGGGGTTACCTTAGGGCTAGATCACCTTTACTTGCTTTCCTTGTTTGACTTGTTTGATTTACATTATGGTTCCTTGTTTGGGCTTGTTTTTATCCTCTACCCGGATCTGGGGCACCTTTTAGGTAAGTAGCAATAAATTGTGGAAACTGTGCGGGGTATACCGACATGTTCAAAGAAATAGCTATGTTAGCGTGATACTTTGGCTTGTACTAATGTTCCTTGAGTCAGTCAAGGATAACATTAGCCTTCCTTAGTGTCATTAAGCGCTAGCTGACCTTTAGAACCTTTAAATTGACTCATCCTTGGCCATTAGGAAGTAGTGAGATATCCGACTTTGGTTTTGACCGAAGATTGGTTGATACTTGATACTACACTCATTGAGATTTGACCCCTGAGCTTTGTTTGGTGGAAAGTCAGTTGTCGATCGGAACGAAACTTATGGGAAAAATTAGTGATATTGAGATCCTTTAGAACCCGATTACTATTACTAGGACAGGTTAAGCCAACTAAACTTCAAGAGGGTAGTTACCTACAAACCCCTTGCAAGCCTAAACCTAAGGATTTGTATGCTTTGTGTGTATATGACTATTTGTACATAAACAACTTGATTACTTTGCATATTTGTACATAACATCACGACGTCATACCATAGCATTTTCAATAGTCATTTCAACGATCTCAAGGGCCTATGATGCAGGGTCACGTTGAACCAGACGTCTATCAAGGGGAAAGAGGATTTATTTTCATCTAACCAAACACCGTCAAAGATCAAAGTACAACAACTTGAGTCAGGGGCTATGACCCACTTGACATGGTGAACTTAATTCTCGTGGAAGGACATCCACCGATACGAAGTTCTCCGATCAAAGCTGTAAGTAACTTCTAACATCTTCTTGTGTTTATCCCACGAGATCCTTGAAAACATGCATCCACATATCATGCATCATATCATGACAGGTTTCTCCCATACAGGTCTCCTTATCTTCCTACTGTTTATTTCAGTAAGATGGATATGGAACAAACGGTGAAGGATCTCTAAGCACAAAATGCCAAATTCTAACAAATGTTCATGGCTATGGCTAAGGGGCAAGAGGACCTGAAGACTCTTCTTCTCAAAGACAAGAAGAAAAAGTCAAAGAAGTCAGTAGGCGTCCTTAATTTGGGAAGAAGACTTAGAGGACCAGTCAAGAGAGATCTAGATCTCTCAACTCCATAAAATGAAGGGAATAATCATGAAGAAGATAATAGTCTGGGGATTGATAAAGTTGAAGCTGACTACTCTGAGGAACAATATCCTCCCGCTGATGATAAATACAAATAGTTGGAGGATCACCTCAATGTTATGGAGATTCAGCAGATACCTGGCTTGGACTTTGAAGAGTTAGGTTTAGTTTCCGGAGTGGTCATCCCACCAAAGTTCAAAATCCATACATTTGCCAAGTATGATGGGATCTCTTATCCTAAAATGCATCTGAGGTCATATGTCCGCAAGATTCAGCCTCACACTACTGATCGGAAGCTATGGGTCCATTTCTTCCAAGAAAGTTTGGTTGACACTCAGCTAGAGTGGTTATATCAGTTAGAAGGAACCGACATTCACACCTGGGAGGACTTGGCTGCTGCTTTCTACAAGCAGTACCAATACAACGCTGATCTTGCACCAACTCGTATGCAATTGTAAAATATAACCATGCGTTCCAATGAGGGCTTCAAAGAGTACGCCCAAAAATGGAGAGATTTGGCAGGAAGAGTGCAGCCACCCATAACTAATAGGGAGTTGATTGACATCTTTATGAGAACTTTGATGGGACCTTTCTTCAATCACCTGATTAGAAGCTTTTCACCCGGGTTCACCGAGCTAATACTGACTGGCGAAAGGGTCGAAGCTGGCATCAAAAGCAGAAAGATCCAAGGAGCTACATCCTCTGATGCACAGAAAAAGACATTCAATGGGAAGAAAGAGTCTAAGGTTGTTTACGGCCAAAAGGGTCATAACCAGGGTAACCAAGACCAACACGTGGGGGCAGTTCTGATCTCAAATCCTGCATCGGTGCAACAACAGTGTAGTGGTAGAAATGTTTAAGACTAATTCATTGGATTGACTAGACTTATACAGATCAAAATAAAAATCACCACCGCGCTTTATTATTTCCAAAGGAATTGGAAAAGTGCGAATAACCCAAAAGATGGGGGAAAGATTCAAGGTAAGGGGGTTGGTTATGCAAAGGGAAGATATTAGCACCCTAAACATCTATGGTACTCTGCAGGAACCTCTTTGAAAAATATGTATATTTTGGCTATAAAATGTTGTATGTAAAATAGATGATGGAGGTGAGAAAAGAATTTTTTTTAAATTTTTGCACCCGTCGCGGTTGTGAACCTTTAGTGCATACGAACCACCTTCCGTGCAATAGGGGATCAGGGTACACATAGTTCCTCTTTTTAAAATTTTAAAACACAAGTGTGTTGGTTAATTTTATGAGATAAGACATCATTGTCATTGTCCGTGTGGAAAACATACCCACTACCCACAATTGTGAGAAAGGAGAATTTGCATCATCTCAAAGTGGAGGATATGGCTTGGATTTTAAAATCAACAATGCCTCACTCAACACCCAAATGGAAAATATCTCTCTTCACTATATATTGTAGAAGTATAGTTATTTTCATCACTACAAGGATTGACAAGAGTCTAATCTTTTGAGAAAGGTTTAAAAATAAAAAGCCAAAGTGGCAAAATGGTTTGAAATGAGATTGATGGACTTTTATTCTTCTCACAAAAAATTTCAAGGTATTATTAAATTGATTAAATTTTATTTATGAAAATGTTTTGAAAATACATGGACCTAGGTCCAAGTTTATTATAAAAGTGGTTTAAGTTTAAAAAACAAGAAGATTTTTCAAAAGAATAGAGAAGATTTTTGAAATTAAAGAAGATGGGAGGAGAAGAAGAGACTATCCTAAAGCATGAGGTAAAAGCTAGAGAGAAGAACCATCTAACCAACAAGAAGCCAATACTTGACATTATGAGTCAAGATAGAATTTCCATTCTTTGGATTGAAACCAAGCAAGCAAAGATATTAGACCTCTTGAGAGAACCAAACTTCAAGTGTATTAAGTCTTCACAAAAATTGGGCAGAGTAACGGCTGTATACGGGTGAATTTCAGATTATAAATAAAGTATGTAATCACAATAACCTGCACACAAAACAAACCAACAACCCAATATCTTGAGGTAAACCTCAAGAACTCCGGACAAAATATCAATTAAGATCACAAGGTCTCCAACATAGGCCAAGGTTTCTATTCCTAAGTCCAATACTCCATAATGCCAAAGATAGTAACCAAATAGTCCAAGTATCGTTAAAGCTTTTTATGGTTTATGTTGATTATTAGGTATCTTAATAAAAGAAAAGAAAAGCTCAAGTGAGCAAAATGAAAATGACAAGAAAGTAAATGCTCAAATGAGCAAAGATAAAAAAATGGCATGAAATGTAAATACTAAAGTAAATGCTACATAAAGCATAAAAAATAAAAGCATAAAGTAAAATCAATTGTTAATAACTAGTGGTTAGTTGGATGACCATCTTGAAACTTGCATTTGGAACTCATTAGAGGATTGGTAGAATCAAAGCCTCCACACAACAAGTTGCATTTACTTTTTGTCAAGTATATCATCCATTTTGGAATCCTCAAAAGTACCATTTAATGATCAATGATGTTTAAGTGATCCACGTTGACCAAAAGTGTTGTAGATCCATTAGAGGATTGGTAGAACCAAAGCCTCCACACAATGAATCTCAATTTTATTGGATCAAAGAGATCAAATTAACATACTTGGGCTTATAAACATAGGTTTGGGCCACATATGATCATTTATTCGAATCGGGACAAAATTTAACGCTATGTTAAGCAATCGTAAGTGGACTTATATAGAAGTCACACCTATTTTGAGGCAAGACAATAACAATCTATGCACAATTTATTTTGAGACGTGATATAGAGATCATGCTCCAATAACACTTAGTGCAATAAGAAAGGGATGAGATGAAGAGGGGTGAAAAAGAATATATAAACCACATTTGAATTAAAATTTAATCAAACTAATATTAAAACCATTCATCCATTTTTATGGAGTTAGACTCAACACCATGGATCCAATGATGTTAACAAAGTTCATGATCAAAATTCAACCCAAGATCAGCCAGAAAATAATCAAAAAATAATATTGCATTTAATATATACATTAAAAAGGGTTTTAAAATGTTTTAAAATAGAAATAAGAAAGACAAATATCAACTATGTTCAAATTAATCAAGAAATATTAAGTAAGACCATAGAAAAATCAGGAAATGACTCAAATATTTTTATAAAATTTTTGGTAATTTTTTTAAGTTATAACCTATTTTTAAAATTAAAAGAAATGAATAAAATAAACCAAAAATGATAAAAAATAACAAAGTCAGAAATAAAAAATAAATGAGGTCACCAATATTTGTAACAATATCATTGGATCATTCCACATTTTTTTCAGATTTAAAAACGCGTAAAAGTATTTTTAAACATTTTAAATCAATTCAAATAAAATGAAAATTTATAAAAAAATATCAAAATACAAAATAAAATTGCAAAAAAAATAAAAATCAGAAAGAGAAAAATAAAAATAAAAATCATAATTTTTTCAGATTTTTTGGACTTAAAATGATTTTTCTATGATTTTTTGAAATTTAAATCTATTAAAATAAAAATCAGAAAATAAAATATCAAACCAAAAAAAATGGGTCATCTGATCATTGTCAAAATGCATTAGTAAACAAATCAAGTGGACCTAGCGCGCTGTGCATGTTATGGACTTTAGTGAATAAAGCACTGAATCAAATGTAAAATCAGATTTAAAAAAAAAACAAATGGCAAGTTATCATTGGTTGGAAGATGATACGTTGGTCATCTTCAACCTCCAGCCAACGTGAAATTGTAGGTATCTCTAACTGTAAAATCAGAAGCTCAGACCGATGCCATTCGCTTCCTCTCATCAAGACGAAGACAACCATACCTTCGCGAAAAATTTATATAAGCTGTAGCTCAAGCAATTTGGAAGGGAAGTTTTGAAAAGGGATTTGAAATTTCATGGTCAAAACGTGTTTCCAGATAAAAGCAAGTGTTATGACTAGAACCAGGGCAATGAGAGCTTCACAATGATATCAAAGTTTGGAAGAATTGATGGAGAAATCTACCTATGGAAGTTGAGTTGCAGAGCTCTGAAACTGGACTTCTATGGATCAATATAGGTCACGATTCTTGAAGGTAATTGTATGGTTAGCTTCGGGGAAGATCAAAGAAGGTGAATTGATAGAAAAAATGGATTGAAAAAGGCTTGAACACTGATTTCGAAGTTGTAGAAAAGTGAGTTATGGAGCAAGTTTAGCAGGGTGATTCTGGTTGTTCAAGCTTGAGGAAATGAATGAGGGATGACCCTCTATTTATAGGGAATCAAATGGAATGTTCAAGTGTGTGAAATGATGAAGTTTGGAGGGAAATCATGTGAAGTTGCAAACAAGAAAAGTGTGACTTCTATTTTGATCAAAACTCATCCAAAACATGTGTTTTGCTATGCTAATCACTTCTGGAAGTTCACTAAACATGTTTAGAAGCAAAAAACGCGCAGAAAAATGTGTTTAGAAGCTAAATCAAGGATTTCAAATTCTGACTTTTGGAGAAACTTCAGTTTCAAGTTACCAAGTTCAAAACAATGGCATTTTCAACTCAAGGGGTCTTAGGGCCTGATTCTTGAAGCTTTAGAAAGATGAGGTTACAAGCTTTGCAATGGGAAAAGAATGGAATCAAATGGATGTTTGAGATGAAAGTTACAATGAGTCAAAGTTGGGAAAAAGAAGTTGACTTTCCACACTTAGAAATATTTCAAGTTTTTCTTCAAACGTGACCTGTAATGTTTTGTATCCAAACATAGCCTTCCTCTTGGAATTTGCTCTTGACCGAAAAAGATGGTATGAAATAGACCTATTGAATGACATTTTGAAACTTTAACCATTCAAAGTCTCCAAAAATTGAGAGAGTTATGAATTGTTGAAGTTGGCAAAAAATCATGAAATGACCTATAATATTTTGTATCCTTAAGGCATCTTCCATCCATTTTCTCACTTTTCACATAAAAGAAGGAATAAATTTCACATTCTCAAGATCATTATGGAAATTGAGTAGGCTCAAGGTGATAAAAATTGACAAAGTTATGATCATTTGAAGTCACACATGGGAAATTGGGGATTCATTTGGAGGACTTGTAATCTTTCTTCATCAAGTTTCTTCCACATGAAAAATCCTTGAAACTTTTGAAGTGATTTGTTAATAACCCTTTGACTAAAGGGATGTTTTTGGAATCACTCAAAAATACCAAAAGATGAGCAAGATATACTTATTTGAAGTTCAAAACCCTAGCTACTAGATCAAGAAAATGCTTTGAGGAACTTTGACAATTTTGAACAACCTTCATGTACCAACATTTTTGCTTTGTAAATAGAAGTTGTTGAGGATGATAATGAGAACTCATAGCAACCAAAAACACTTACATATCTTTATAATTGATAGAAATATGCACTTGTGTCTAATGGGAACAAGGCATTGCCCAACCATGACAACTTCTTCAATCAACCCCTTGTACTTTTGAATCAATCTTGATAACTTTGAAATGTGGTGAACCAAAATAAACCTTTCCATGCCATTTCTTCCAAAACAACTTCAATGGTGAGTTTTGAATTTCTCAAGCTTTATTGACTAGGGCATGGAAATAAACTCATGAACCCATGGATAAACTTGCTAAGCCATATTGCCTTTACCTATATTATTAACAAGTAAGACAAACCAACATTGCATTTTATTAATTAAAAGGAAAGTCAAGAAAAAACATGCATGATCACAAAATAAAAACAAGTCAAGGTTCTTGGTGATTCCTCAAAGAGAAAAGCTAAAGATAGGGAGGAGAACCAAAAGCCCTAATTTGACCTTGATGTGATTGAATCAATATGGTATGATGAAGGGATCTTAGGGGGAAAAATTGGGGTAAAACAGCTGCCCTTATTTAAGTTTCTTCTATCCGGAGATACGAAGGTTAAAAATCTCCGTGTCAACGCGATCGAAGATACTTAAATATAAAACAAACCCTATTTTTGGCCCTAAGATGCCATGTGATGCTTATGAGTATGTATGCATATGAACAACTTCAAAGGACGCAAAACACCACTGGGGATGTAGCAAAGGAAAAAAAGGATCAAAAGATAAACCCGACCAGGAAAATAAATCACTGGTGAATCAAAAAGACCCGACTCATAGAGAATGGTAAAAGACCAAAGGATACACCAACTTTCACTGAAGGCGAAACTACCAACGTTCCTTGCAGCAAACAAGTTCCCTAATCTCAGGCATAGTACACCAACTTGAGCATGCTTGTAACTAGCCTGTACAGGCCATAGCTTGGTCACCTCACATCTTTGCTTTCAAAACAAGTCAAATGGCCAAAAGATCATAACTCACACATCTGAGATATTGAACTCAAGAAAAGTTTTCAAACAAGTTTCTCACATCCTTGTAAGCCATAAACACGAGCCCTTGACCTCTCAAACCTCGTCATACTCAAAAACCACATTTTCTTACAAAATAGGGCAAGCCCTGCAGAATCACTTCCATCTTCACTTTGCCTCGTGCGTTTTACCTCAAACTTGTTCCAATACCTTCCATTCAACTCACTCAAACTATCCCAAACCTCTATTGCCAATTGTAACTCCATTTATAGTGTTCACCATTTTTGTTTGAAAGCTTTGCAGGTTGAGTTTTGTAGCACGATTCAGGCCACTTCAAAACAAACTGAGCATTGGGAAAGGTTCAGGGGACATCAAGCAAGCTCAAAAAAACCTCAGGCCCCATTGAAATTTGCTGCATTGTCCAGCTTGAACTCAACTGAAATAGGTATTTCATGAACTTCTATCTCTCTATTTAGGAACATTTAGCCTTAAGTTTGTGAATGAAAGATGTTGTCTTCATTGCCCTGAAACCATACATGTGCTTAGTTTTCATTTATATTAATCGTGCTAGGAGAATTTCATCCATGAACTTTCTGAAAAAACTAGGTTAGAAATTAGGGCCAGAGAAATTCTCTCTGGTCTTTGAGAGTTAGATTTAATGTTTTATATGGTTGAAATCGTTGTTTCATGCTCTACAAGTTTCATGTTTTGAGTTTTGTCAAAGGATCACGTTTTCAGGAGTTGGCAGTTTGTACACAGAAGGCGCGTGTTTTTTGTTTGAACAGAGGAAGAAGATGAAGTAGCTGGGCTGGGCCTGGCTATTTCCTGCTTTTGACACCCGCCTTTTTCAGTTTCACACCCCCCTGGCCCATTTCTTTGTATATTTATTATTTTTGCATTTTAATTTCATTTCTGACTTTATTATTTTATTTCCAAACATAAAAAATGCCTAAAAAATATTTTCATAAATTTTTATATTTATTTGGTATTTATTTCTAATATAAACAACAATTTAAATATATATATATCACCCAGAAAGAAATGGAGGAAATCTTGAAAATAATCAAAAGGAGCAATTTCGACGTCGTGGAACAGCTAGGGCAGACCCCTTCTAAAATATCCATGTTGGATCTTCTACTCTGCTCTGAGGCCCATGCTAAGGCCTTAATCAAATTTTTAAAGACGGCACACGTGCCCCAAGAAACTTCGGCTGACCAGTTTCAGGAGTGCGTGGCTAGTCTTACTGCTGATAATGGTCTTGGCTTTTCTGATGCTGATTTGACTCCCAAGGGAAGGAAACACAATGACGCGCTACATGTCTCAGTTGAATGCAGGGGAACCACCCTCGCCCATGTCTTAGTTGATACTGGTTCTTCCTTGAATGTGCTGCCGAAGAAAGCGTTGGACCGTTTGGACTGTGAAGGATTGACCCTCAAACCCAGTAACATCGTTGTTAGGGCCTTTGATGGGTCCAAAAGAATGGTTCACGGAGAGGTTGACATTCCTATCAAAGTGGGCACAGAAGTTTTCAACTCCACCTTTTATGTAATGGACATCCATCCTTCATATTCGTGTTTGTTGGGAAGACCGTGGATCCATTATGCTGGGGAAGTTACCTCCTCTTTACACCAAATGCTGAAGTATCCTGTTAAGGGTAAGATTATAACGGTGCACGACGAGGAGGAGTACATGATAAGTCACCTCAACTCCTTCCACTATGTGGAGTTGGATGGCGAATTCATCGAAATGCCTTTCCAACATTTTGAGGAAGTTTCTCCCGAGGTCGCAGTGGCGAAAACAATGGTTGAGGTGCCTATCGTTCCCAAGCATGTATCTAAGATGGCATCTCTCAAGGATGCAGAGGCGGTAATCAAAGAAGGAAAGAGCACAATATGGGGGCAACTGCCTGATTTTCCCCACAAGACGGACAAATTTGGATTAGGGTTTACCGCTGCAGGACAGAAGGCTATGCGTCGCTCCAAGGCTGGAGGACCACCCGTCAAAATCTCTCCCCATGGAATCAATGCTGTAGAAGATGAAGATGAAGAGAACAACATTGAAGATTGGATCTTCCCAACCGTCAAAGGGGGTTTAAGCAACTGGGAAGCAAAGGATTTTATTCCCATCAACTTCATCAACCAGTAAATTTATCTTTGAACAATTTCCTATTTTGGTCTGTAATAACTAAACAATTCGTACACTATTTTCACCTTATGCCTTGCCCGGGGCATATAGGTCCATTTGTAAGGGCTTGATTTTCTTCATTATCATATGCCATGTTTTAATGAATCATTTGACGTCTTCATCTATAAACTGTTGTGTTCATTTTATTTCCTTTTGCATTTTGTTTTGTTTAAGGATGGCTATCCCTTACACACACCCACACTCACAAATGCAGGTACACATCCACTCCGGATTCCATGGGTGACTATTCTGCTTTAGCCTTCGGTAACTCTGAAGATTTGGTCAATCATGCTGAGTACAAAGTTGACGAAGACTGTGAAGTGCCGGGAGAGTTAGCCAGACTTTTGCAACAAGAAGAGAGGGCTATTCTGCCTCATGAAGAGTTGCTAGAAACCATCAACCTGGGAACAGAGGAAAACAAGAAAGAGGTAAAAGTGGGTGCCAACCTGGAACCAAGTGTCAAAGAGCGTCTAGTGCAATTGTTGAACGAATATGTTGAGATTTTTGCCTGGTCCTATGAAGACATGCCAGGGTTAGACACATATATCGTGGTCCACCGTCTCCCTACAAGAGAAGACTGTCCACCGGTCAAGCAAAAGGTCCTCCGAATGAGGCCCGACATGTCTGAGAAGATCAAAGCTGAGGTAATGAAGCAATTCAATGCTGGCTTTCTGGCTGTTACTTCCTATCCATAATGGGTTGCTAACATTGTGCCCGTGCCTAAGAAGGAAGGCAAAGTCAGAATTTGTGTGGACTATCGGGATTTAAACAGGGCTAGCCCTAAAGACGATTTCCACTGCCACATATCGACATCTTGGTTGATAACACAACTCAACACAAGGTTTTTTCCTTCATGGATGGATTCTCGGGATACAACCAGATCAAAATGGCCCCCGAGGACATGGAGAAAACTACTTTTGTCACGTAATGGGGTACCTTCTGCTACAAAGTGATGCCATTCGGACTGAAGAATACGTGAGCAACCTATCAATGCGCCATGGTAGCTTTGTTTCATGATATGATACATCATGAGATCGAAGTTTACGTAGACGACATGATAGCTCGATCACAGACGAAAGAAGAACACCTTGATCATGTGCAAAAGCTGTTTTCCAGGTTGAAGGAATATAAGCTCAGACTGAACCCAAGCAAGTGCACTTTTGGAGTTAGGTCTGGTAAACTTTTGGGATTTATTGTCAGCAACAAAGGCATTGAGGTTGATCCAGCTAAAGTAAAGGCTATACAAGAAATTCCTGCCCCCCGCACTGAAAAGGGGGTTAGAGGTTTCTTGGGACGCTTAAACTATATCACGAGGTTCATCTCTCACCTGACATCTACCTGTGAGCCAATTTTCAAACTGTTGAAGAAAGATCAGGTAGTTGAATGGAACAATGATTGTCAAGTTTCTTTTGATAAGATCAAGGAGTATTTACTGGAACCTCCTATTTTGATGCCACCCGTCGAAGGAAGACCGTTAATCATATATCTGATTGTTTTGGATAACTCAATGGGGTGCATACTGGGCCAACATGACGAGTCTGGCCGAAAAGAGCATGCCATTTATTACCTTAGCAAAAAGTTTACCGACTGTTAGACTCGCTACTCACTACTCGAGAAAACTTGTTGCGCTTTGGTATGGGCTGCTCGCCGGCTAAGGCAGTATATGTTGACTCATACCACTTTGCTGATTTCCAAGATGGATCTGATCAAGTATATCTTCGAGAAGCCTGCTTTATCTGGAAGAATCGCTAGATGGCAGATGATCCTGACTGAGTATGATATCCAATATACTACCCAAAAAGCTATAAAGGGGAGTGTACTAGCTGACCATCTAGCTCATCAAGCCGTCGAAGATTACCAATCTATGAGATTCGACTTCCCTGACGAGGACATCATGACATTAGACAACATTGAAGGTAACGGACCGTATGACGGACCTGAACAAGGATCCCTATGGACCTTGTACTTTGATGGTGCTTCAAATGCACTTGGCAACGGTATCGGTGCGATACTCATTTCTCCGGAAGGTTTCCATACACCCTTCACTTCCTGACTTTGCTTCAGCTGTACCAACAACATGGCTGAATATGAAGCTTGCATCTTTGGTCTCAAGGCTGCTATAGACTTGGGAATTAAATCTTTGGTCATATTTGGGGACTCGACTTTAGTTATCAATCAAGTCAAAGGAGAGTGGGACACCAAACATCCTAATCTTATCCCATACAAAGAAAATGTCTTGACATTGTTGCCTCATTTCGAGCAGATTACCTTCGAGCATTTCCCGCGAGAAGAAAATCAGTTAGCCGATGCTCTGGCTACAATGTCTTCCATGTTTAAACTCAACTGGTATAACGAGGCTCCCCAAATCACCATTGAACGAATGGACAAACCTGGACACTGTCATGAGATTAATACCGAAGAAGTAGTGGAACAACCCTGGTTTCATGAAATCAAAAGGTATCTCCAGACTCGAGAATACCCTGAAGGAGCTTCCGTCAATGACAAAAAGTTCTTAAGGAGATTTGCTGCCAAGTTCTTCCTAAGCAATGGCATTCTTTATAAGCGCAACCATGATTGTGTTCTACTTCATTGTGTGGACAAGGTTGAAGCGGAGTTGATAATGACCGAAATACATAGTGGCACATTTGGCATCCACTTGAGCGGACATACGATGGCTAAGAAGATTCTAAGGGCAGGCTACTACTGGTCTACCATGGAAGCTGATTGTCATCAACATTCCCGTACCTGTCACAAATGCCAAGTCTACGCCGATAAGGTACATATTCCTCCCGTTCCTCTCAACGTTCTGACAGCTCCTTGGCCATTCGCAATGTGGGGCATTGACATGATTGGAGAGATCAAGCCTATGGCATCCAATGGACATCGCTTCATCTTGGTTGCTATTGATTATTTTACCAAGTGGGTCGAAGCAGCTTCCTACGCCTCAGTTACAAAGAATGTGGTTGCCCGCTTCATCAAGCAGAACCTCATATGCCGGTATGGTATCCCCGACAGGATTATCACGGACAACGGTAGAAATTTGAACAACACTATGATCACCGCACTATGCGAACAATTCAAGATTTATCATCACAATTCATCTCCCTACCGGCCGAAGATGAACGGTGTTGTTGAAGCCGCGAACAAAAATATCAAGAAGATCATTCAAAAGATGACAGTCACTTATAAGGACTTGCATGAGATGTTACCGTTTGCTCTGCATGGATATCGTACCATGGCACGTACTTCAACAGGGGAAACCCTATTTTCTTTGGTATATGGCATGGAAGCTGTTCTACCCATGGAAGTTCAGATTCCTTCCTTGAGGATTATGAAGGATGCCGGTTTGAGTGAAGACGATTGGATTCAGGCCCGGCTTGACCAACTTAATTTGATTGACGAGAAGCGACTTACTACTGTTTGTCATGGTCAGACGTATCAAAAACGGATGAATAAGGCTTTCAACAAGAAAGTCAGGCGTCAGGTATATCAAGTCGGAGATCTTGTAATCAAGCGGATCATCTTGCCACAAAGTGATCCCAGGGGCAAGTGGACTCCTACTTACGAAGGACCATTTATGATCAAGAGCATCTTTTCTGGTGGGGCAATGATTCTGACCACCATGGACGACGACGACTTGTCGCACCCTACGAACGCAGACATAGTCAAAAGATACTACGCATAAAATGACCCGACAAGTTGAAAACGTGAAAGGGCGACTTGGGCAAAAATGGGTATCCCGGTGAATCGAAAACCCGAAAGGGTGGTTCAGGCAAAAATTAGGGATAAAACAAAAAAATCTGTACACCCGGTAAGTTGAAAACCCGAAAGGGCGACTTGGGCAAAAAAGGGTTTCCTGGTGGATCGAAAACCCGAAAGGGCGGTCCAGGCAAAAGTTAGGGAATTAAAGTGTATGACTATGTCTCGTCGGATCACTTTAAGAACAATCTCTTCACCAACAAAGCTCCAAGCTACTGATCAATCCAATCATCGGCGGACGAAGCAGCGAATTGACAAGATACTCAAAGTTGTGAAGGCTATAGCAGAATGGGAACCCCATGGAATTATTACACATAACCATCTTTCTTTTGTATAAAATTTTTCAATTTTTATGACAACATTCTCTTACTAGGATGTCTGTCTCCCTTGTACAAAGATACTTACAAAGGTTAATACAAAGATAGTTCAAAATGCAGAAATTTGCTTGCCCTTCTTTCTTTTTACACTTATGTTTTTATTTGAAAACATCCAAAGTTTTGTTAAATAGGCATATGCATTTGAATATAATCACTGCTTACAAATAAAACGAAATTGAGAAAGGATAATTACTGATAGGTTGAAGGTGTAGGAAGATATCTTTGTGCCATTCCAGAAGAAATCCCCTGCAATACATCGTTTAGATCCTCAACAAAGCCAAAGTCTTAAAGTATGTGTCCCCAACGGAGTTAAACTTCAAGATCCCCAGTGGAGCCCGAAAACCCTGAAAAACCTATCCCCAGCGGAGCCAGAATATTCTAAACCTTCTTCCCCAGAGAAGTCAAATTTCCAACTATCAACCCCCGGTGGGAACTGTTCAACTTCCCCCAATTTCCCTAGCAGGTTATCTTAAAAGTCTGAAAACCAAGCAGATAACAATTAACTTCTTGGCTTATCCCCAACTAGGATGATTCCCCGGTAGTTTGGCATCAACCCAAAGCTCCTGATTTCACAGGCCGAGTAAACATTCCCCCCACAGAGTTATCTCCCAGCAAGATCGAAGATTCTCGGTCTCATTTCTCCAAGCAGAAGCCTCCCAAGTTTTAATTCCCCAGTCGAGATTTTCAGAGTTTTCCCTATTTCCCAGGAAAGTCATGAAGGATTCTCATTCCCTGCAGAAGTTGTCAAAGGCCTTGTTAGTCCCCACAAATCGCCAAGGATTTTCAATCTCCAACAGTGGTCCCAGGATTTCTCCTTCTCAAACAAACAGAGATCTTTAATCCCCAAGAAGTCAACAAGGATCTCTCATCTTCACCAATCAAAAAGTTTTGAATCCTCAACATCGGTCAAGGATTTACTTTCCCCGTCAGCAGTCAAAGATTTCAATCCCCAGCAGCAGCTAAGGATTTATTTGCCTCAGCAAGACAGCCACTCGGCTTACATGCCCATCCATTACATTCATATATCACAAACATTGATGAAACACAGTTCATTGCATCATACATATCATGCAACATAACTTTGTGTTTTAGCTAACATTTTACCCTTTTCAGGATAAGATTAAAAGGCTATCGTTAACAATTATTCAGATACAGTATGGATACACCCCAGACACAGCGGTCATTCTATTACTCATTCACAATTTCAAGTCAAAATACAGTACGGATACACCCCAGACATGGCGGTCATTCTACTACTCATTCAGACTTCAGCAATCCGATACAGACTAGATACGATCCAGACACGGCAGCCATTCTATCTCTCATTCAGATTCAACTATCAACTACAAGTTCAGATACACTCCAAACACGGATGCCATTCTGGCCCTTACACCAGAAGTTTGATTCTCCCTAGTGCAGTCGCCACGGAAGCCATTCTGTCACTTATTCAGATCCCAGTTACAGTCTCAGGTACACTCCAGACACGGAAGTCATTCTGCTACTCATACAGATCTCAACTTCAGATACAGTCCAGATACGCTCCAGACACGGTTGCCATTCTGCCACTCATTCAGAACTTATTCCCAGCACACAGTTGCTCCACACACAGATTTTTCTGTTACCCATTCAGAATACAGATACACTCCAGACACGGCAGTCATTCTGATATTCATTCAAGAATCAAATATAGTTACAGCTCGGATACGCTCTAGACACAGACGCCATTCCCTTGCTCATACAAACCCAATCTCCAAATACAACTCAGATACGTTCCAAATACGGATACCATTCTGATGTTCATTTTACTGATTTTCAACAAATAAGTCTTGGATGGCATCTTTAAGCCCATCTCCAGCAAGATTCCACCATCTCCAAATTTCATCTTTAAGCCCATTTCCTCAGCTGTATTTTGACGAGTGCAAATTTACGGGCACTCTAGTGTCAAATCCTCTTTTACCTTCGAGTCGCGAAAGACAAACTTGCCAATCTAACTCTTCAGGTTCAAGAAGATTGAACAGGGGCAACTGTTGTACCCCAAAATTTTCCCTCCCATTTCATCAACATTTCTCAGCACAAGACTCTTGGAACTCAAGATCAAACTAGGGTTTGCTCTGCTCAAGACACCCCCTTGCACTGTTAACCTAAATTAGGGTTTGAGTTTGCTCAGGGATGTTTTGAACCACAATGCCCAAAGTGACTTTCATACTTCATGTTGGACTCATAAGTTTTCCCATACCAAGTTTCAAGCCTTGAATCAAATTTTTGCCCAGTCAATTGGACAATTGACCTAGAAATCAGCTGTATTGGGGAAAAAGTCAACTGTGGCCAATTAACAGTCAAATCTCATGAATTTTTACCCACATCAACATTATAAACTCATATGAACCATTTTATCAAGTTTGGATCACAATTCCACAAGAAATTTGATCAGATCACCAAAAGGGCAAAATTGTCATTTTTAGGGTTTTGATTGTGCAAAGGCAATTTTTGACTGTTTGACCTAGCCAATGGCAAAACAAGCTCAACCATGGACACAAGGACTCAATGACATTGTCTTTACCCATTCAACAAGTTCAAAAGATCTCAAATGCATAGGATTGACAAATGAATTTTTCAGTCAACTAATCAAAATTTGACTGTACACTAAAAAGTCAAACTTTGACTTTTTGGTCAAAATCAATTGTCAAGGGTCATTTTTCATCAAGACATGTCAAATTATGAAACTTGTCCATCAAGAAACCCAAAATTGCAAATTAGGGTTTAAAATGGAAAAATTTCATAACTTAGAAATTTTCTAAGTTATGAAATTTTCTTAATTTTTCCTAACTTTGTCCCACATTTTCACCAAGATGAAAAGGGATTCAATCAAAACTTACAACATGAAAGTTGTAGTCCATCACAAAGTCTACAACTTTGATTCACAAAGTTTTCTCAATAGAAGCTTGGATCTCAATTTATGATTTTTGGAACAAGGGTCCCTAAAACTTTTAACTTAGAGAATTTTTGCCCTAGTTTAGGCAGGATTTTGACCCATCTTCTTGGCCATTTTTCACATAGTTCCACTTGGAGTATTAAGTTTCATTTGAAAGATGGATTATAGTACATGTTTCAAGCTTTCCAAATTGTCCAAGAACTCCTCAAACACATTTATGGTTAGGGAGAATCAAATGCTTGAAGTTGGAAAAAACTCACTTTGTAACCATGGCCAATACATGTTAATACCAAGTTGCAAATCTGACCAAACTAGCTTAGTACATAATTACAGGCCTCTAAACCAATTTACACTAAAAAATTGAATGCAAATACATTGGACATTGGCATTGTTCTGACCAAGAGAGCATTGTATAATGAACATTTCCATTTTGAGCATAAAGGTCATACTTCCATTTTCATAAAGGGAACTTTATGTCAAATTGCATTTACTTGAGCCTTGGACTTTTTTCCTTGCAGAAAACAAGTTCCCTAATCTCAGGCATAGTACACCAACTTGAGCATGCTTGTAACTAGCATGTACAGGCCATATCTTGGTCACCTCACATATTTGCTTTCAAAACAAGTCAAATGGCCAAAAGCTCATAACTCACACATCTGAGATATTGAACTCAAGCAAAGTTTTCAAATAAGTTTCTCATATCCTTGTAATCCAGAAACACGAGCCCTTGACCTCTCAAACCTCCTCATACTCAAAAACCACATTTTCTTGCAAAACAGGGCAAGCCCTGCAGAATCACTTCCATCTTCACTTTGCCTCGTGCGTTTTGCCTCAAACTTGTTCCAATACCTTCCATTCAACTCACTCAAACTATCCCAAACCTCCATTGCCAACTGTAACTCCATTTACAGTGTTCACCATTTTTGTTTGAAAGCTTTGCAGGTTGAGTTCTGTAGCACGATTCAGGCCACTTCAAAACAAACTAAGCATTGGGAAAGGTTCAGGGGACATCAAGCAAGCTCAAAAGAACCTCAGGCCCCATTGAAAGTTGCTGCATTGTCCAGCTCGAACTCAACTGAAACAGGTATTTCATGAACTTCTATTTCTCTATTTAGGAACATTTAGCCTTAGGTTTGTGAATGAAAGATGTTGTATTCATTGCCCTGAAACCATACATGTGCTTAGTTTTCATTTATATTAATCGTGCTAGGAGAATTTCATCCATGAACTTTCTGAAAAAACTAGGTTAGAAATTAGGGCCAGAGAAATTCTCTCTGGTCTTTGAGAGTTAGATTTAATGTTTTATATGGTTGAAATCGTTGTTTGATGCTCTACAAGTTTCATGTTTTGAGTTTTATCAAAGGATCACGTTTCCAGGAGTTGGCAGTTTGTACACAGAAGGCGCCTTTTTTTTGTTTGAACAGAGGAAGAAGATGAAGTAGCTGGGCTGGGCCTGGCTATTTCCTGCTTTTGACACCCCCTTTTTCAGTTTCACACCCCCTGGCTCATTTCTTTGTATATTTATTATTTTTGCATTTTAATTTCATTTCCGACTTTATTATTTTATTTCCAAACATAAAAAATGCCTAAAAAATATTTTCATAAATTTTTATATTTATTTGGTATTTATTTTAGTTATTTCTAATATAAACAACAATTTAAATATATATATTATTTTGTTTAAACTTGAAAATAATGCAAATAATACTCTTATTTTCATTTCTTTTTTATTTACACCAAAAAATATTTTCTTGAATATATTGCATTTTTGTAAATAATTTATTTTATTTTTACACACTTAATATATTTAATATATATATATATATATATATATATATATATATATATATATATATATATATATATATATATATATATATATATATATATATATATATATATATATATATATATATATATATATATATATATATATATATATATATATATATATATATATATATATATATATATATATATATATATATATATATATATATATATATATATATATATATATATATATATATATATATATATATATATATATATATATATATATATATATATATATATATATATATATATATATATACTTTATTTTATTAAAAGCATAGAATAAAAAACACAAAAATCATACATTTTTATTTTTATTGATATTTTATACTAAAAATATACTTTTATTTTTGTACATATTGATACATGTTTGTATATAAATATTAAATAATACCATTTCTTTAAGGAATTAGGGTTTACCCTAAAAAAATAATTAAAATTAACTTTTTATTTATTTCTTTACATTTATTTCCATTGAAAATACTTTACATACATAAAAAACCTTTTTTTTTGCATAATACATTTATCTAATATTTATTTATTGTATTTTATTTAAATATTGTACATTTAAATATTATGCCTTGCAAATTCAATTTGGTTGTAATAATTTAAGGTTTAATTTCTTGCAAAATAATCCCCTATTCAAATTTGTACCCCCTCCCTATATCATGTTGTAATAGCTTAGAATTTAAATTCTCGCACCTTTAAGCTTTCAATTATGCCATGATTAGAGAATTAGGGTTTGTATGCAAAAAATCAAAACCAACAAATAGTTTGACCTAATCAAAGACAAAAATGCATGAAAAATAAACACAATGCACACTTTCACCCCTAGGGTTTCAATCCACTTATTGCCTTTAAAAATGGGCCATGGTATGCATGTCAAGTACTTTGGCAAAGCAAACACAAAGCAAAAGATCATAGTCCCTCGATGACGCTATCTGGGTTGCCTAAACAAAATGATCAAGTCCCTCAAGAAAATTGCCAAAAATACTTGACACAATTGCTATCATGGTCTATACGATGATCCGCGCCTGTCCCGTTTAACATCATAACACAAGGTTGTTCACCAAATACAAATGGTGAAACAACACTGTTAAAAGGGTTAAAAACATAAGAAAGATCTTTGAGTAAAAATAGGGTAGACAACTCTTAGTTACTTGATCAAAGCTTGCAAAAACATCCTTGTTATCTTCAAAACACACTTCACCACACAATTTCAAAACCCTAATTTCAAACATTGAAAACTTTTCAAAAGACAAAAACACCTTTGTATACATTCAAACAAGAATCATTACAAAGGTTGCCACAACGATGGCCTCTTTTCAAAACATCTTTCAAAATCACACACAAAGCACCATTTCAAACAATTGAAAAGCAAAGTAAGTGATCTAAACAAGTAACTAAGAGCCCATGGATAACCATGGATAGAAAGGGTGCTAATACCTTCCCTTTCTATAATCTACTCCCCGAACCCAAGAAAACATCTCAAAGGTCTTTCCTGTGCTTTTTGACCTTTCCTTAGGATAAAATAAAAAGTCGGTGGAGACTCTTGCTAAACTGAAACATTTGCAAACACAAACGCAAAATACCAAGTTAGTTCTCCCACCGTATCACACCTTAGCAAAAAGTTTACCGACTGTGAGACTCGCTACTCACTGCTCGAGAAAACTTGTTGCACTTTGGTATGGGCTGCTCGCCGGCTAAGGCAGTATATGTTGACTCATACCACTCTGCTGATTTCCAAGATGGATCTGATTAAGTATATCTTCAAGAAGCCTGCTTTATCTGGAAGAATCTCTAGATGGCAGATGATCCTAGCAGAATATGATATCCAATATACTACCCAAAAAGCTATAAAGGGAAGTGTACTAGCTGACCATCTATCTCATCAAGCCGTTGAAGATTACCAATCTATGAGATTCGACTTCCCTGACGAGGACATCATGACATTGGACAACATTGAAGGTAATGGACCGTATAACGGACCTGAACAAGGATCCCGATAGACCCTGTACTTTGATGGTGCTTCAAATGCACTTGGCAACGGTATCGATGCGATACTCATTTCTCCGGAAGGTTGCCATACACCCTTCACTGCCCAACTTTGCTTCAGTTGTACCAACAACATGGCTGAATATGAAGCTTGCATCTTTGGTCTCAAGGCTGCTATAGACTTGGGAATCAAATCCTTGGTCGTATTTGGGGACTCGGCTTTGGTTATCAGTCAAGTCAAAGGAGAGTGGGATACTAAACATCCTAATCTTATCCCATACAAAGAACATGTCCTGACATTGCTGCCTCATTTCGAGCAGGTTACCTTCGAGCATTTTTCGCAAGAAGAAAATCAGCTAGCTGATGCTCTAGCTACAATGTCTTCCATGTTTAAACTCAACTGGGATAATGAGGCTCCCCAAATCACCATCGAGCGAATGGACGAACCTGCACACTGTCATGAGATTAATACCGAAGAGGTAATGGAACAACCCTGGTTTCATGAAATCAAAAGGTATCTCCAGACTCGAGAATATCCTGAAGGAGCTTCCGTCAATGACAAAAAGTTCTTAAGGAGATTTGCTGCCAAGTTCTTCCTGAGCAATGGTATCCTTTATAAGCGCATCCATGATTGTGTTCTACTTCGTTGTGTGGACAAGGTTGAAGCAGAGTTGATCATGACCGAAATACATAGTGGCACCTTTGGCACCCACTTAAGCGGACATACGATGGCTAAGAAGATTCTAAGGGTAGGCTACTACTGGTCTACCATGAAAGCTGATTGTCATCAATATTCCCGTACTTGCCACAAATGTCAAGTTTATGCTGACAAGGTACATATTCCTCCCGTTCCTCTCAACATTCTAACAGCTCCTTGGCCATTCGCGATGTGGGGTATTGACATGATTGGAGAGATCAAGCCTATGGCATCCAATGGACATCGTTTCATCCCGGTGGCTATTGATTACTTCACCAAATGAGTCGAAGCAGCTTCCTACGCCTCCGTTACAAAGAATGTGGTTGCCCGCTTCATCAAGCAGAACCTCATATGCCGGTATGGTATCCCCGACAGGATCATTACAGACAACAGTACAAATCTGAATAACACTATGATCACCACTCTGTGCGAGCAATTCAATATTTATCATCATAATTCATCTCCCTATCGGCCAAAGATTAACGGTGCTGTTGAAGCCGCGAACAAAAATATCAAGAAGATCATTCAAAAGATGACAGTCACCTACAAGGACTGGCATGAGATGTTACCATTTTCTCTGCATGGATATCATACCACGACGCATACTTCAACAGGGGCAACCCCCTTTTCTTTGGTATATGGCATGGAAGCTATTTTACCTATGGAAGTTCAGATTCCTTCCTTGAGGATCATGAAGGATACTGGTTTGAGTGAAGACGATTGGATTCATACCCGGTTTGACCAACTTAACTTGATCAACGAGAAGCGACTTACTGCTGTTTGTCATGGTCAGACGTATCAGAAATGGATGATCAAGGCTTTCAACAAGAAAGTCAGACGTCAGGTATATCAAGTCGGAGATCTTGTAATCAAGTGGATCATCTTGCTGCAAAGTGATCCCAGGGACAAGTGGACTCCTACTTACGAAGGACCATTTGTGATCAAGAGCATCTTTTCTGGTGGGGCAATGATTTTGACCACCATGGACGGTGAAGACTTGCCGCACCCTGCAAACGCAGACATAGTCAAAAGATGCTACGCATAAAATGACCCGACAAGTTGAAAACCCGAAAGGGCGACTTGGGCAAAAATGGACATCCCGGTGAATCGAAAACCCGAAAGGGCGGTTCAGGCAAAAATTAGGGATAAACAAAAAAATATGTACACCCGGAAAGTTGAAAACCCGAAAGGGCGACTTGGGCAAAAAAGGGTTTCCCGGTGGACTGAAAACCCAAAAGGGCGGTCTAGGCAAAAATTAGGGAATTAAAGCGTATGACTATGTCCCGTCGGATCACTTTAAGGACAATCTCTTTACCAACAAACTCCAAGCTTCTGATCAATCCAATCATCTGCGGACGAAGCAACGAATGGACAAGGTACTCAGAGTTGTGAAGGCTATAGCAGAATGAGAACCCCATGGAATTGTTACACATAGTCATCTTTCTTTTTGTTTAAAATTTTTCAATTTTTACGACAACATTCTCTTACTAGGATGTAAGTCTCCTTTGTACAAAGATACTTACAAAAGTTAATACAAAGATACTTCAAAGTGCAGAAATTCGCTTGCCTTTCATTTCTTTTTACACTTATGTTTTATTTGAAAACGTCCAATGTTTTGTTAAATAAGCATATGCATTTGAATATAATCACTGCATACAAATAAAACGAAATTGAGAAAGGATAAATTACTTATAGGTTGAAGGTATAGGAAGATATCCTTGTGTTATTCCATAAGAAATCCCCTGCAGTACATCATCCAGCTCCTCAACAAAGCTAAAACCTTGGAGTATATATCCCGAACGGAGTTAAAATTCAAGATCCCCAGCGGAGCCAGAGTATTCTAAACCTTCTTCCCCAGCGGATCCCAAATATCAATCCCCAGCGGGAACCATTCAGTTGTCCCCGATTTCCCCAGCAGGTTATCTTAAAAAGTCTAAGAGTCAAACAGATAACAGTTAAAATTTTGTCTTATCCCCAACTAGGATGATCCCCCAGTAAATTGGCATACAACCCAAAGCTCCTGATTTCTCCGGCAGAATAAGCACTCTTCCTACAGAGTTATTTCCCAACAGAACAAAGATTCTAGTTCCTGTTTCTCCATTTGAAGCCTCCCAGGTTTTAATTCCCCAGTAGAGATTTTCAGAGTTTTCTTTATTTCCCAGGAAAGTCATGAAGGATTCTCATTCCCCGCAGAAGTTGTCAAAGCTTTTGTTAAATCCCCAAGCAGACAGCAAGGATTTCTCATCTTCAACAATCAAAGATTTTTGGAATCCCCAGCACCGGTCAAGGATTTACTTTCCCCGACAGCGGTCAAAGATTTCATTATCTCCCGCTATCAAGGATTTATTTTCCTCAGCAAGACAGCTAATCAGCTTACATGCACATCCATTACATTCATATATCATAAACACTGATGGAACACATTTTATTGCATCATACATATCATGCAACATAACTTTGTGCTTTAGCTAACACTCTACCCTTTTCAGGATAAGATTAAAAAAGCTATCGTTAACCACTATTCAGATATTTCAGATACAGTATGGATACACCCCCAGACACGGCGGTCATTCTATTACTCATTCAGATTTTCAAGTCAAAATATAGTATGGATACACCCCAGCCGTGGCGGTCATTCTATTACTCATTCAGACTTCAGCAATCAGATACAGACTGGATACGCTCCAGACACGGCGGCCATTATATTTCTCATTCGGATTCAACTATCAACTTCAAGTTCAGATACACTCCAGACACGGAAGTCATTCTGTCACTTGTCTGAATCCCAGTTATAGTACGGATACACTCCAGACACGGAAGTCATTCTGCTACTCATACAGATCTCAACTTCAGATACAGTCCAGATACGCTCCAGACACGGTTGCCATTCTGCGACTCATTCAGAACTTATCCCCAGTACCCAGGCTCCATACACAGATGTTTCTTTGTTACTCATTCAGAATACATATACACTCCAGACACGACAGTCACTCTGAAATTCATTCAAAAAATATAATACAGTTACAGCTTAGATACGCTCTAAACACAGACGTCATTCCCTTGCTCATACAAACCCAATCTCCAGATACAACTCAGATACGTTCCAAATACGGATACCATTCAGATGTTCATTCTAGTGATTTTCAACAAACAAGTCTTGGATGTCATCTTTAATCCCATCTCCAGCAAGATTCTACCATCTCCAAATGGCATCTTTAAGCCCATTCCCTCAACGATATTTTGACGAGTGCAAATTTACAGGCACTCTAGTGTCCAATCCTCTTTTACCTTCGAGTCACGAAAGGCAAACTTGCCAATCTAACTCTTCAGGTTCAAGAAGATTGAACCAGGGCAACTGTTGTACCCAAAAATTTGCCCTCTCATTTTTATCAACATTTCTTATCACAAGGCTCTTGGAACTCAAGATCAAGCTAGGGTTTGCTCTGCTCAAGACACCTCCTTGCACTATTGACCTAAATTAGGGTTTGAGTTTGCACAAGGATTGTTGAACCTTCAATGCCCAAATTTACTTTCATACTTCATGTTGGACTCATAAGTTTGCCCATACCAAGTTTCAAGCCTTGAATCAAATTTTTGCCTAGTCAATTAGACAGTTGACCTAAAAATCAGCTGTATTTGGGAAAAAGTCAACTATGGCCAATTTACAGTCAAACCTCATGAATTTTGACCCACATCAACATTATGAACTCATATGAACCATTTGATCAAGTTTGGACCATAATTCCACAAGAAATTTAATCAGATCACCAAAAGGGCAAAATGGTCATTTTTAGGGTTTTAACTGAACAAAGGTAATTTTTGACTGTTTGACCTAGCCAATGGCAAATTAAGCTCAACCATGGACTCAAGGACTCAATGACATTATCTTGACCTATTCAACAAGTTCAAAAGATCTCAAATGCATGGGATTGACAGATGAATTTTTCAGTCAACTGATCAAAATTTGACTGTACATTGAAAAGTCAAACTTTGATTTTTTGGTCAAAATCAAGTGCCAAGGGTCATTTTTCATCAAGATATGTCAAATTATGAAACTTGTTCCCCAAGAAACCCAAAATTGCAAATTAGGGTTTGAAATTGAAAATTTTCATAACTTAGAAATTTTCTAAGTTATGAAATTTTCTTAATTTTTCCTAACTTTGCCCCACATTTTCACCAAGTTGCAAATGGATTCAAACAAAACTTACAAAATGAAAGTTGTAGTCCTCCACAAAGTCTACAACTTTTATTCACAAAGTTTTCTCAAAAGAAGCTTGTATATCAAGTTATGATTTTTGGAACAAGGGTCCCTAAAACTTTTAACTTAGAGAAATTTTGCCCTAATTTAGGCAGGATTTTGACCCATTTTTTGGCCATTTTTCACATAGTTCCACTTGGAGTCTCAAGTTTCATTTCAAAGATGTATTATAGTACTTGTTGCAAGCTTTCCAAATTGTCCAAGAACTCCTTAAACACATTTGTGGTTAGGGAGAATCGAATGCTTGAAGTTGGCAAAAACTCACTTTGTATCCATGGCCAATACATGTTCATACAAGTTGCAAAATCTGTCCAAACTAGCTTTGTACTTGTTTACAGGTATCTAAACCAATTCACACTCAAAAATTAAATGCAAATACATTGGACATTGGTCTTATTCTGATTAATGGAGCTTGGCACAATGAATAAATCCATTCATGGCATAAAGGTTGCAATACCATTTCCATAAAGCATACTTTTTGCAATTTTGTATTTCTTGAGCCTTGGACTTATTGCTTTGCAGCAAACAAGTTCCACAAACTCAGGCAAAGGTACAAGAAAATTGTGCATGCTTGGAGATATCCTGTACAGGCCTACCTCATATCACTTCACACTTTTCTTTCAAAACAAGTCAACTTGCCAAAAGGACATAACTTGCATATCTGATATATTCAACTTTGGCCAACATTCCAAACAAGTTTTGCACATCCCTTAGAGCCAGAAACACGAGCCATTCATCCCTCAAACACTCTTGAACGTCAAAACACCAAAAACTTGCAAAACAGAGCAGCTGCTGCAACTTGAGTGCCATAGCTCATTTTGCTTGTGCGTTTTGCTCCTTTCCACTTCAAACACCTTCCATTCAACTCACTCAAGCTATCCCAAACCTCCATTTCCAACTGTAACTTCATTTACAGTGTTCACCATTTTCATTTCAAGCTTGTGCGGGTTGACTTCTAGGAGCTGATTCAGGGACATTCAAGGCAAGCTAGCTATTGGAAAAGATCAAGTGAAGTTCAGGCAAGCTACCAGACACGTCAAAACTTGTTGAGAAGCTCTGCATTGTCCTACTCGAATCCAACTAAAACAGGTTTTTTCTCACTTTCTATCTCTCTATTTAGGAACATTTAGCCTTAGGTTTGTGAATGAAAAATGTAGTATTCAATGCCATGAAGTTGTACATATGCTCAGTTTTCATTTATATTAAGCATGCTAAGAGAATTTCATCCATGAACATGCTGAAAAAACTAGGTCAGATTTTAGGGCTAGAGAAATTCTCTCTGGTCTTTGAGAGTTAGATTAAGTTTTTTATATGGTTAGAATCGTGGTTTAATGCTCTACAAGTTTCATGTTTTGAGTTTTGGCAAAAGATCACAAATATAGGAGTTAGCAGTTTGAATACAGGGTGCGCGTATTTCAGTCACAAGGAAGAAGATGAAGTGGAAATGGGCTGGACTGGCTTGTTTCTGCTTCTAACACCCCCCCATTTTCAGTTTTACACCCCCTGGCCCAATTTCATTATATTTTGTTATTTTTGCATTTTTACTTCATTTCGGATTTTATTTATTTATCCCCAAATATAAAAAATGCTTAAAAATATTTTCACATTTTTTTACATTTATTTGATATTTATTTTAATTTTTTCCAATATAGAAAACACTTTATACTTTTCATTATTTGTTTAAATTTAAAAATAATGCAAATGATACTTTTACTTTTATTTTTTATTTCATTCATACTGAAAATATTATTATAAAATATAATTTATTTTTGTAAATATTTTATTTTATTTTTTACATATTTAATATATTTAATACATACATACATACATACATACATACATACATACATACATACATACATACATACATACATACATACATACATACATACCATACATACATACATACATACATACATACATACATACATACATACATACATACATACATACATACATACATACATACATACATACTTTTATTTTAATTAAAAACATAGAATAAAAATACAAAAATATTACATTTTTATTTTTATTATTATTTATACTAAAAAACACTTTTTTTTCAATATATTTTATTTTTGTACATATTAATATATTTTTTATATATAAATAATATAAGATATTATTTTCTTAAAAAATTAGGGTTTACCCCTTTAATAAATAAAATTAATTTTTTATTTATTTATTTATTTATTTATATTTCTTTACATTGAAAATATTTTTACATACATACAAACCTTTTTTTGCATAATACATTTTATTTAACATTTGTTTATTTTGTTATTTAAATATTGTACATTTACATATTTATGCATTGTAATTCAATTTGGATGTAATAGTAACTAGGGTTTATATTTCTTGTCAAATACCCCTCTATTCAAAATTGTACCCCCATCCCCATAATCATGTTGTAATAGCTAGAATTTAAATTTTCGCACTTAAACGCTTTCAATTATGCCATGATTAGAGAGTTAGGGTTTGTATGCAAAATCAAAATCAACGAATAGTTTGACCTAATCAAAGACAAAAATGCAGAAAAAACAAACACAATGCACACTTGCACCCATAGGGTTACAATCCACTTGTTGCCTTCAAAAATGGGCCATGGTATGCATGTTAAGTACTTTGGCAAAACAAAAAAAAAAAACAAAAGATCATAGTCCCTCGATGACGCTATCTTGGTTGCCTAAACAAAAATGATCAAGTCCCTCAAGAAAATTGCCAAAAATACTTGACACAATTGCTATCATGGTCTATACGATGACCCGTGTCCCGTTTAACATCCTAACACAAGGTTGTTCACCAAATGCAATGGTGAAACAACACTGTTAAAAGGGTTAAAAACATAAGAAAGATCTTTGAGATAAAATAGGGTAGATAGCTCTTGGTTACTTGATCAAAAGCTTGCAAAAACATCCTTGCTATTTTTCAAACACACTTCACAACACAATTTCAAAACATTTCAAAACAAGACTTTCAAACATTGAAACCTTTTCAAAAGACAAAAACACCTTTGTATACATTCAAACAAGAATCATTACAAAGGTTGCCACAATGATGGCCTCTTTTCAAAACATCTTTCAAAACCACACACAAAGCACCATTTCAAACAATTGAAAAGCAAAGCAAGTGATCTAAACAAGTAACTAAGAGCCCATGGATAACCATGGATGAAAAGGGTACTTGCACCTTCCCTTTTCATAATCTACTCCCCGAACCCAAGAAAACATCTCAAAGGTTTTTCCTGTGCTTTTTGACCTTTCCTTAGGATAAAATAAAAAGTCGGTGGTGACTCTTGCTAAACCGAAACATTTGCGAACACAAACGCAAAATCTCAAGTCAGTTCTCCTACCGTATCACACCGATTAATTGGATTTAATTCCTTTTCCCACTAACTTCTTGAATAAATGCTTCATGTAAGTCCACCAAACTAATCACAAAAATAATCTTGAATAAATATTTGGCAAAATACTCATTTTGGTCCCTTAACTATACCCTTGGGTTCACATTGGTCCCTTAACTTTTTTTCGTGTCATTTTGGTCCCTTAACTTTCAAAAAGTTTCATTTTAGTCCTTTTTTGTCTAATTAGCGACGAAAAAACTTTGAAATATGTCGCTAAATCTGTCGCTAATTAGACAAAAAGGACTAAAATGAAACATTTTGAAAGTTAAGGGACCAAAATGACCCGAAAAAAAATTAAGGGACCAATGTGAACCCAAGGGTATAGTTAAGGGACCAAAATGAGTATTTTGCCTAAATATTTTATGCGATAAATGATTCTTCTTGGATGAGATCTCTTGATAACCCCTCTTTAATTATCACTTGGATTCAAATAAAGAAAATTCCCAATATTCCAAATAAATTCTTCTAGAACGGTTTTGAATTTAATCATCCCATTTTGACAAAATTCACCCTGCGTTATGAGAAAATTTGCAGATGACTTTTGGTCCAAGAAATCGAAAATGACGGTGTAGCCTGGTTCTCTTGTATTTTAGAATAATGTGAACCAAACATGAATCAAAGACAGTAGAACTTCGATTGTTCTTTCTAATAAATATTCAGAGAAAACTAGAGACCATCTGTTGGACAGAGTGTGGAAATAAACGCATAATTCTATGATGAATCAGCTTTTGGAAATTAACACCGATCGCATTTCTGCCTCGAGACTCGAAACCCTAATCGATGTACGACATATGATGCTCTTCTTTCAGACCTATTTCCTGCACATGAAAACAAAACAACAAAACATACACTTCGTGCTTGATTAGTGGTTAGTTACTCGTAAGATAAAATGCTCACAACACTCGATAATCTCTGCACAGTCAAAGCTCGAAGGCGAAATGTTCGAAACCTACCATATTATGTGACCTTGATGTATTGCAAATGAAACAGGGATCTTAGGGCAAAAATTGGGGTATGACAATAGCACAGCAAAATTCAAGGTATTCAAGGTATTCTCGTTCATGGACAGATTTTCTGGGTATAATCAAATAAGAATGGCTCCAGAGGACATGGAAAAAACAACGTTTATCACACCCTGGGGAACATTCTGTTACAGAGTGATGCCCTTCGGGTTGAAGAACGCTGGTGCAACGTACCAGAGGGCTATGACAACCCTATTCCATGATCTGATGCACAAGGAAATTAAAGTATATGTTGATGATATGATTGCAAAATCCTAAACTGAAGAAGGGCATATAAAAGATTTGTTGAAGTTGTTTCAGCGTTTGAGGAAGTATCGTCTCCGCTTGAATCCAAATAAATGCACCTTCGGGGTTAGATCGAGGAAATTGTTGGGTTTTATTGTTAGCCAGAAAGGAATTGAAGTTGACCCTGATAAAGTCAAAGCAATTCAAGAAATGCCAGCACCAAAAACTGAAAAGCAAGTCAGGGGTTTCCTCGGGCGTTTGAATTATATTTCCGGATTCATTTCCCACATAAGTGCAAAGTGTGAACCGATCTTTAAGTTGTTAAAGAAAGATCAAGGTTGTGTATGGACGGATGACTACCAAAGGGCATTTGAGAGTATTAAAGAGTATCTGCTTGAACCTCCTATCTTGCTCCCTCCCGTAGAAGGAAGACCGTTGATTATGTATCTAACAATGTTAGATAAATCCATGGGTTGTATTCTGGGACAACAGGATGAAACAGGGAAGAAAGAGTTCACCATTTATTATCTCAGCAAAAAGTTCATTGATTGTGAGTCACGGTATTCCATGCTAGAAAAAATGTGTTGTGCTTTGTCCTGGGTGGCAAAGAGTTTGCGGCAATATATGTTGAATCATACCACTTGGTTGATCTCCAAAATGGATCCAATCAAGTATATTTTTGAGAATCCTGCTCTTACTGGGAGAATTGTCCGCTGGCAGATGTTGTTATCTGAATATGATATTGAGTACCGCACTCAAAAAGCTATCAAAAGTAGTATGTTGGCAGATTACCTTGCTCACCAGCCTGTGGAAGATCATCAGTTTGCAGAATATGAATTCCCCGATGAGGATGTGATGTTCCTGAAAGTGAAAGATTGTGATGAACCATTGCCTGAGGAAGGCCCCGACCCTGAATCTCATTGGAGTATGATATTTGATGGAGCGGTGAATGCTTATGGTAAAGGAATTGGTGTTGTGATCGTCACTCCTCATGGATCACACATTCCTTTTACTGCAAGGTTAACATTTGATTGCACTAATAATATGGCATAATATGAGGCTTGCATCATGGGTCTCGAAGAAGCTATTAATCTCAGAATCAAAATTCTAGATGTGTATGGTGATTCAGCTTTGGTAATAAATCAGATTAAAGGAGAATGGGATACTCGTCACCTGGCTTGATCCCTTACAAAGATTATGCTAGAAGATTACTACCTTTCTTCAATAAAGTTGAATTCCATCATATTCCTAGAGATGAAAATCAAATGGAGGATGCTCTGGAAACTTTGGATTCCATGTACCAAGTGAATACTTGGAATGATATACCCCGTATTACAGTTCGACGGCTGGATAGGCCCGCTCATGTGTTTACGACAGAGGAGGTAGCAGATGAAAAACCTTGGTATTATGACATCTAGCATTTTCTTCAGACTCAGGAATACCCGATGGGTGCGTCGAGGAAAGATAGAAAGACACTGAGAAGATTGGCAGGCAGTTTCTTCCTTAGTGAAAATGTGTTATACAATAGAAATTATGACATGGTCTTGCTCAGATGCGTGGATAGACACGAAGCAGACATGTTGATGCATGAGATTCATGAAGGTTCATTTGGCACTCATGCTAATGGGCATTCGATGGCTAAAAAGATGCTAAGGGCAGGTTACTATTGGTTGACAATGGAATCTGATTGTTACAAATTTGCAAAGAAGTGCCATAAATGCCAGCTTTATGCAGATAAGATCCATGTACCTCCGACACTTCTCAATGTGATTTCCTCCCCGTGGCCTTTCTCTATGTGGGGTATAGACATGATCGGGATGATAGAACCCAAAGCTTCGAATGGACACCGTTTCATCTTGGTAGCAATTGACTATTTTACCAAATGGGTAGAGGCTGCTTCTTATGCCAATGTTACCAAACAGGTGGTTGTGCGTTTCACCAAAAACAATCTCATATGCTGGTATGGTGTGCCGAGTAGAATCATCACTGATAATGGCTCGAATTTGAACAACAAGATGATGACAGAACTGTGTGAAGAATTTAAGATTGTCTATCACAATTCGTCTCCATACATGCCAAAGATGAATGGGGCTGTTGAAGTTGCTAATAAGAATATCAAGAGAATTATACAGAAAATGGTTGTTACTTATAAGGATTGGCATGAAATGCTCCCTTTTGCTCTGCATGGATATCGAACATTTGTCCGCACTTCAACAGGAGCAACCCCGTTCTCCCTGGTATATGGAATGAAAGCTGTACTCCCTGTTGAGGTAGAGATTCCCTCGTTGCGTGTGATAATGAAAGCCAAGTTGACAGAGGCTGAATGGGTCCAGAACAGGTTTGACCAATTGAATTTGATTGAAGAGAAGAGAATGACAGCTTTATGTCATGGGCAGTTATATCAGAAAAGAATGAAGAAAGCATTTGATAAAAAGGTCAAACCTCGTGAATTCAGAGAAGGCGACCTCGTGATTAGGAAGATCATGTCTTTTAACACTGATTCTAGGGGCAAGTGGACTCCCAATTTTGAAGGCCCGTATGTTGTCAAGAAAGCCTTCTCTGGTGGTGCATTAATTCTTGAAACTATGGATGGCGAGGAGTTCCCACGTCCCATGAATGTTGACGCAATCAAGAAATACTTTGCCTAAAGAAATAAAAGAACATCTCGCTAAGTTGAAAATCCGAAAGGGCGGCTTAGGCAAAAAAGAGCGTCTCGGTAGGCTGAAAACCCGAAAGGGCGGTCTAGGTAAAAATTAGAGACATAAACAGAATAAATTTCCCGTTAAGTTGAAAACCCGCAAGGGCAGCTTAGGCAAAAGTTAGGGATTTTTCTTGCCAAGTAACTACGTCAGACAAGACTTGATCGTTGAAGCAACAATCTTCTCGGATCCTCACCATACTTCAACAAAAGCTGCTGCTCAGGATTTCAAAAGTTGTTAGGGGGAATGGTGGTCATTGTATCTCAATGTATCTTTTTCATTATATATTACCATTTCCTAAACTTTGTAATCATCCATGGAGTCTCGCTATTCGCAGACTACCACTCTATTAATGAATTTCGAGCTTTTGCCCAATTCTTTGTGTTCTTATTTTTATTTAGCTTGCAAAGACTCCATTTATTACTGATAATAATTTTTAAAGAAAAAAAGATTAAAAAGCAAAATTGACTTTTCAAAAAAAAAGGAGATCTTCACAATTCAATTTACTTTGGGATTTGTGATGAAACAATGACAACAAAAATGGCGATCCCAGGAATGAACAAACTCCGATTGTTTTAAGAAGATTTACTTCCTTCATGAAGGTTTTTCTCAGGTCATCTTGTTGGCATGTGCGCAATTTTTGTGTGTTTCTCAGATAGTTAAAGATGATGCCAGTGGGTGCAAGGTACAGTATTAGGTTTGTGATCCCATTATCCCCGGCCAAGTCTTGGTTCGCTTTGGATTTTGGGTTTGCATGGTCAAAAGCCTCCGTCCCAGATTCCCCAGCGAAGTTTTCCCTCATATGATGAAAGGTTTTATTCCCTTGGTGTGCTAAGATATCGCTCTTTTTGCAGTATTGGCATTAGTATTGACTTCTTGATTTCCCGGGAAGGCTATCCCAGGGCATCTTTTGTCGGAATAGGTTTTCATGATGTAAAGTTTCAATCTGCATCTTTCTCCAGGGGGTAGGCTTGAATTCCCCAGTAAGGTTTGATTGTCTCGGCGTCAGTCTTCTTTATTTGAGGCTGGTCTTGCAATCTCCAGTAGGTATGTTGCTTTTGAAAAAAATCGGTTTCTCCGATGAAACCGGAAGAAAGATGTTCTATCCTAGTATCTGTTTGATTTAGCTACATCCGGATTATGTTTCTCCTCAGTGAAGTTAGGAAAGGCAATAGGTTTGGTTTCCGCAGTTGCTTTTACCTTTCTTGGATTGATCTTTCTGGTTGAAGTTTAGCCCAATGTTGTTGGTACCTGAGGCGGTTTTGTTTTTTTATACTGATTATGTATCCTTTTACCAGCATATGCACGATATCACTCATACATTCATACATGCATCATGCATTGCTACAAATCGTTTTATTGACATTGTGTTCTAACCTTCCTGCAACGCTCCTTGCTTAGGTGGATTTGGTTTTCCCTCTTGAGTTAATTTCTCAAAGGATGTATCTTCGTTGGCCGTCTTGCTCCAGTTTGTTTCTAATTGGATTCGTGGTTGCATGACGATATTATTTACTTTGGATTTCTGAGAACTTTGAGTTTTGGTCTGTGCATTTATTTTGCACGAGAAGACTTTATCTCCTCAGCAGGAATAACGTGGCATTTCCCCGGGAAGCCATATCTCTTTCCCCAGGAAGTCATATCTTTTTCCCTAGAAAGTCATGTCTCTTTCCCCAGGAAGCCATATCTCTTTCCTCAGGAAGTCATATCTTTTTCCCCAGGAAGTCATATCTCTTTCCCCAGGAAGTCATATCTCTTTCCCCAGCAAGTCATATCTCTTTCTCCAGGAAGTCATATCTCTTTCCCCAAGAAGTCATATCTCTTTCCCCAAGAAGCCATATTTCTATCCCCAAAAAGTCATTTCTCTTTGCAATTCCCCTTGATAATGAGTGGAAGTATCTTTATTTGAGATAAGCTTACATATTACCCTTTCCAGGCAGAGTGCCTTGGTTAAAGAAGAAGTTGAGACCCTTTCTAGGTGAAACACCAGAATTTTGGGGAAAACTTGAGATATTTTCTTTATACCTTCAATGAACATTGGTAGGACATCGGCAGTGAATGTCGGTGTTTGTTATCTTTTTTCTATCATCAGTGAACGTTGATAGTTCATCGTCAGTGTTGTACCCCAAAATTTTCCCTCCCATATTCTTCAAAGTTGTGACAAGCATCATTTCAATTTGCTCAAGTCTACTCAAGGGTTGCACAGTTCAAACACCCTCCTAAGCCAGTCAAATTAGGGTTTTGGTTCTTGCAAGGAAGTTGAGGTTTTCAAGGGCTCAATCAAGTCCCATATGCTCATATACATTGTCAAGCATCTACATGTCAAGTTTCAAGGCTCACAAGGTCAAGTTGCACAGTAAAAAGCTCATTTGCTTCACAATCAACTGTAGGGGCAAAATGGTCATTTGGCAGTCAAAAGTCAAAAAATTTGGTCAACATCTTATTTTGAAGCCACAATCATGATTTTATCAAGTCTTGATCATGATTCTACAAGAATGGCTCAAAAATCATCAAGATGCAAAAGTTTCCATTTTTGGATAGTTGAAAAGTCAACTGTAACTTGACCAAAGCATAACTTTTTCATGGTTCATCAGAAAAATCCCATCCAATGCTCATTTTGAAAGGGGAGGACATTTCCTACAACTCATCTTCACATTCCAAGTCCAAGAAATGCTCTCACAAAAAGTTACCAATTTCAACATTATAGGTCATTTTCAAAAGTCAACAAAAAGGCATTTTAAGTCAAAGACCATAACTTGAGATTGGTAAATCAAAATGACATGGGACCAAAGGCATTGGTTAGAGGACTTCAAGACCTTTCCAAAATGTCCAAGAACATGTTCATATGATCAAAATTGAGCAAGATATGCATTGGAGAAGTTGGGAATTTTTTGTGAAATGGCCAAAGTCAACTATCCTTGAAACTTCAATTTTTGACAAAATGGCCCACTTTTTTCCACTTGGTTCAGCCTTGTCATGCCACCCACGTGTCCCATGATTAATTTCAAGATTAAACATTAATTTTTCTATTTTTTATTTAATTTTATTGATTTAATTCATTTTAAATCCATAAAATTCAAATAAAAATAAAAAAAATTAATTCAATGATATCTTGTGGTTTGAATGACCTTGATGAAGCATAATGCACCTACCAAATTCGTGTAAGGTCCATTTTAAGCATAAAATTCAAATTTGAACAAAATTGGCAAGTTGCTTTAATGGTGGTTATGGAGAAATCCAAAGTTTAATTGCAATGGTTAAGAGCTCATAATAGTGATTGATTCTCACTCATTACTATATATACAAGCCTTTCAAGCCTCTTTCACAACCTAGAAAAAGTGCACAAACGGCCAGAGCAAAGTTCAAAATTTGTCAAAAAAAAGTGTGAGATCAAAAGGAGTTTTTGCAAGCATTTTCAGGCCAAGAGGAGAACGTGACTCTCTTCTTTGCCATACCCTGAAGCTAAAGCAACCCTTGCCACGTCCTAAGGTCCATTATCAAGCATTGTAAGTATTCCCAGGTCCCCCAATTAATTGTTTCATTTTTTCCTTAACATGTTCATGTACATGCAGTCCAAAGCGTGCCACCATGCATCCTACATATCAGCGCGCCATGTGTCCATAGAAGCGGATCCAAAGGCCAAGAAAGGGAGTACACCATACTCCTGGTCAACCAGCTCCCCACTCAATCCAGAAAGTCAACGAGCTTTGTGCAAATGGGCCTCACAATTCCATTAACACCTCCAATCTGGCCCAAAACCCCCTTTGGGTTTGCAATTTTTATTTTTATATTTTATTTGTCTTATTTTTATTTTTCCCTTTTATTAACTATTAACATAATTAATATTTTTTATAAAAAATCAAAAAAAGAACTAATATTATTATTATCATTAATTTCATTTTATTTTTGTAAATAAATACTAATAAATTGAATTAATTTTAATTAGGCAACTTTAACCTTTTTTCTTAATAACTAAAATAAATTTAGAATTAGGTTTTATTGACTTCTAATTTTATTTCCTTTTATTTTATTTCATAAAAAACATAAAAATACAAAAAAAAACATTTTTTTTAATTAATTAATTAATTAGTTTAATCATTAGTTTTAATTTCATTTAATCACAAAAATCACAAAAAAAAAATTCATTTCTTTTCTTAAAAGGGTCAATACCCTTAAGACGTTCCCGATTCCATTTTCTATTCACGCGTATTTATTTATTTTGATTATTTTTGTAAATGCTTCTGGAAATGTAATAGTTAATCAGGACCTCCTTTATTGCTTTATTTATTTTCCTGCACTTTATTTACCAAAACGGGTTTTTGTCTTTGGCGATGTATAGACCCGCGCCTTGTAATAGCGTAGAATTTACATTTCCGCAATTTATTTTCCGCACTCCTAACTGTTAAAAAATGCATGAAAGAATGTATGAAAAATAAAATCAATCCGTAGCTCACAAATAACATGTACAAAAACATTAACTGAAAAACAACACACAAAGCACAAGCCACTCCTAGGGTACGCTTCACTCGTTGCCTCGAACGTGGTCATCAAGTATAGGGTGTCTTAGAGGTCTCCCTTTTGTCTAAATATCCAGTCGCCTCGAAACGGTTGCCTCGGATAAAAAGGATCTAGGACATTAGGGTTACTTCTAAGGTGTCCTACTATTGCTTCGGTGACCACATTGTCCCGATAATCAAATTGACCCGAACACCTCCAACGATGGTGCTACCTACCTCTCAATGATGGGATAGCGCTACCTAAAGGACATTTACACAGCTTAATTCCTTAGGGTAGGTAGATGACTCATGGGTACTTGCTCTTTTCAAAAACAAACAAAATACTTTTCACACCTTACACTTTCAAAAGCTTTCAAAACAAATTTTTCAAACACTCTTGAGGACAGATACAAGAGTCATTTAGAAATCTTTCAAAGAAACTCTTTCAAACCCACACACACTTGAAAAGCAAACAAATTTTGAAAACATAAGAGCAAGTACCTAAGAGCCCATGGATAACCATGGATAGAAAGGGTGCTAACACCTTCCCTTTCTATAAATCTACCTCCCGAACCGAGAAACAATCTCATAAGGAATTTTGCTGTGCTTTTGTCCTTTCCAGGTTGGAGAAAATAAAAGACGGTGGCGACTCTTGCTTCCGCGACATTTCGCGAAACCAGCTAAAAACAGTCAGTTCTATTTCCACCGATCATAGAACTGGCGACTCTGCTGGGGACTATAAAAGTGAGGTGTACCTTAGGATTAGATCATACTTATGTTTTCAATTGCTTTGCTTTGATTGCTTTATATTTGTGGGCTTTGCATCGGAGTTTCATAGATCCTAACCCGGATCTGGGGATACCCTTTTAGGTAGCATAAGCTGTGAGGGACCTGTCCGGCGTAGACCGACACGGGTGAAGCAGTGGCTACATTGGTGTGGCACCTTGGTCTGTACCGATATCCTTTGTGTTGCAACGAGGAGAATATGGGTCTTCTGAGGAGTCATTAAGCACCAACCGACCTTAGAACCCTAAGGTGACCCAACTTGGCCATAGAACAGTAGCAGTATGCTACACCCATTGAGGCTAAACTCTCGCGATGGTTCCGGCCGCAAGAAAAGATTGCGACGCTGGAGTTATGACCGATTGAGGGTAGTCAGTGATATTGGGATCCTCTAGAACCCGGTTACTTTTGATAGGACAGGTCTTAACCAACGAAACTGAAAGAGGGTAGTACCTAAACTTCATGCTGGCCTAAACTCTAAGGGTTGTCTTGTGTGACTTGTGTGCTTTCAAACTTGACTACTTGCATACTTGTTATCTGACACATGAGTTTTCTTGCAGGTTTTGTGTACAGTCCTTAATTGGGACTCATTACAGGGCCTAATTACATCACTCCATGCGTAGCATAACATCATACCATTGCATACATCCTACATAAGGACTAATCCATGTCAAGGATCTCAAGGGTTTGTGATGCAGGTCATGATGAATCAAATGTCTAGCAAGGGGCAAAGGGGATTTATTTTCCCCTAGCCAAGGTTGATAACTTGAGTCAGGGGCTATGACCCACTCGATATGGTGAGCCTTGACTCTTGAAAAAGGACTCTCAACAGCATGAAGTTCCCTCAATCAAGCTACAAATCCAAATGCTGACAATTTTCTTGTTTACCCCGCGAGATCCTTGAAAACATTGCATGCATACATATCATTGCATAACAGGTACCCTTGTTACACGTCACTTACCTTCTTCGCTATTTATTTCAGCAGTCATCATGAATCCTGAATCATCCAATGAACAAGCTATCAAGGCCCTCCAGGCCCAGAACGCCCAGTTCCAGGAGCTGGTCATGAGCTTAGCCCAAGGACAAAAGGAATTGAAGACTCTGCTTTTGAAGAAAAAGAAGAAGAGGACTGTTTTGTTCAACCCTGGACGCAGATCTGGGAATACACTGCAGAATGAAGCTGAGCGGACTACCCCATCTGTTGGGGAAGGCAGTCACCAAGAGGGAAGGGTTCCTAGTCCCGTAGTCTCTGACACCGAGACAAATTTCAATGATTAACAGTACCCTCCTGTGGAGGACAGGTACAAACAGCTGGAAGACCGGTTGAATGTTATGGAGATTCAACGTGTGCCCGGGTTGGACTTTGGAGACCTAGGCTTATCTTCTGGGGTGGTGATCCCACACAAATTCAAAGCACCTGCTTTTGTAAAATACGACGGGGCATCCTGTCCTAAGCTGCATCTCAGATCATACATAAGGAGGATCCAGCCCTACACGACTGACAAAAATTTGTGGATTCACTTCTTTCAGGATAGTCTGTCGGGGACTCAACTCGAGTGGTTCTATCAGTTGGATGGAGCCAGTATCCGCAACTGGGAGGACCTTGTTGCTGCCTTTTACAAACAGTATCAGTATAATTCCGACCTCGCTCCTACGCGTACCCAACTCCAGGGTATGTCACTTGGGACAGGTGAAGGATTCAAGGAATATGCACAAAAGTGGAGAGACCTGGCCGGAAGGGTGCAGCCACCCTTAACTGACCGTGAGCTTGTGGATATGTTCCTGGGGACCCTGTCTGGTCCATTCTTCAACCATCTGATTGGAAATTCTTCTGCTGGGTTTACAGACCTGATCTTGACTGGGGAAAGAATTGAAGCCGGTATCAAGTCGGGGAAGATACAGAATGGTGATTCCTCGAACACTGAGAAGAAACCGTCCAAGAAAGAATCTAGTGTTGTCAACGCAGTAGTTATTCCAAAACTGGCCGGTGCTCCTCAACATCGCAACCAACAAAGGGAAGAGAGACCTAAAAGGCAATTCACTCCCCTCGACATGACCTTGTCCCAGATATTGCCACATCTGCTGGAGACCAAGTTGGTAACTCTAAGGGACCCTCCTAAGAATCCCAACAGGACACCTTCAAGGTATAACCCCAACGTTCGCTGCGCTTATCATTCTGACAGCCCGGGGCATGCTACAGATGATTGTTGGACTTTGAGAAACAAGGTTCAGGATCTGATCGACGCAAAGGAAGTCCAGTTCGACTCTCCAGAGACTCCTGATGTGATCACTGCTCCCTTTCCAAAACATGGCTAGGATTGGAAATTTTTTGTTCATTCGAATGTTCAAGTTGTATTTTTCTTTGATTGTTCAAACATTGTATTCATGTCAAACATTGTTATTTCATTAATGCATTACACATGTCTGTTTTGAAGTAATTATTTCGTATTTACTATATGCAAACTGTTTTCATATTTTTGTGATGATCAACTCTTGATTGAAAAATTCTAAGCCTCTTGAGGGAGGATGACGAAAACGATACCACGACATTTACAGTATGCTTTTGAACAGACCCCGCTGATGAGGTACAGGCATTGTTTCAAATCCTAAACACTGGAGTTATAAGGAAGATAATCCCTCGTCAACCCCTTTGAGCCAAAGAAGTAGGAGTTTTTCTTTTTGAAAATTAAAACCTTTAATCATAACCTGGGGTAGGGTAGTTCTCTCAGTTGATCCAGGTGCATAACGAATGGCATCAAATGAGTCCTTACAAAACAAAAGATATGATAGTTCCGAATAATCATAAAAGACGGGCAGTCATTATCCCTCAGAAATAAAAACCCAATAAGTCAAAACCTATGAAGGAGACTTACAAAACTGGGGCATCCCGCTGACTGTAATCACAAAAGAAACAGTTCAGGCAAAAAACAGGGATAACAAAATCAAAAAGAAAGAGGTCCTACAAACCCTCAACAAAAAAAAAGAAATGGCTGCCTATTCAAAATAAACTGTCAATATCCGAACCATCACCGAAATATCAGAGCAAAGACTCAAACAAGGTCTAACGCACGATTAGCTGAGTTTAGGATCGAAGAACATCACGAAGAACGGGTGGGTACAAATATACTTTGAGCCTTTATCCTTTGTTTCTTAAACCGTGAACCAGGCCACGATATAACCCTTAAAAGTCCTAGCTGAAGCATGGGTTGGTTCGAAAGCATACTGTTACGAAAGGTATCCTGACTCCTTAAGGCTCACTGTAAACTCTTGAGTTGACATTACATTTTACAAAAATTCACCTGTTTTTATTGAAAATACATTTTCAAAAACTTCAAGACAGACATAAGCTTTTCATTTTTGAAATAATATTTGTTTGCATATGACTATTTGTTTGAACAGCATAGAAGTTCGCACGACGAATGTCTAATGAACAAAAGCACCTCCAATCAAGGGGCATGGCATGATCATTGTCCATCATCTGGGGCAGTTAAGTCAAGATTCGGAGAATCTCTCAAATGCCAAATAACCAGGGGCAAATCTCCGTCTGAATCACTTGGGGCATTGGACATGAATTCCAGCTGCGAAGCTTGCATGATCAAACGAAGATCTTCCGGTGGTATGGCGACACAACGCTACCGACAGTGACAACTCCCTGCATTCTGAGCACGGACATAGTCGAAAAAATACTACGCATAATCAAAGACCCGCTAGGTTGACACACCTAGGCAAAAATAAGGGATAAAATGAAAAATAATCTGTACACCCGGCAAGTCGAAAACCTGAAAAGGCGGCTTGGGCAAAAATGGGTATCCCGGTGGACTGAAAACCCGAAAGGGCGGTCCAGGCAAAATTTAGGGATCAAAAGCGTACGACTATGTTCCGTCATCTTCTCACTTGCCTACCGGAAGAAGATTCGTCAATCGGCAGTCATCAAGCACCTCCACAGGTATCTTCCCCCACAGAAACAGGGGCAATAAGAATTGTTTGAACGATCTAGTTTCTCTGTCCACCAAGGTACCAAGGTAAGTTCAGCTGAAGAACATGACCAAGTTACCTCCACTCCCCACAGAGCAAGACTAGATTCAACAATTCTCCCCGAGCAGAGTTGGTCTCCCAATCAACCTTGAAAAGGCACAACATCTCCAGCAAGTCAGCAACACTCTCCCCAAGCAGAGTCAGCCTACAGTCAGCCTTAAGGAAGTTGGGTATCTCCAGAAAATCTCAATATTCCCCAGCGGAGTATACAGATTATTCCTCAGCAAGCATCCCCGGCAGTCTTAATATAAGATTGTTCCCCGGCGGAATACAGACATCCAGTGGGGCCATTCCCCAGTACAGTCCAAAAGTCTCCCCAGGAAAGTTGAATCAATCTCCCCAGTAGATTCTGGAAGCTTATCCCTAGTAGATTCTGGAAGCTAATCCCCTGTAGAGCACGAACGCGTCTCCCCAGCTTTATTCAAAGGTCATTCTCCACTAGAGCCTATAACTGGGTTATCCTCAGCTAATTACCATGGAAAGATTGTCCTCGACGAAGTTCTTCCTATCCCCAGTGGAGTTCATCAAATTCCTCAACATAACTTCTCAATGGAATCCCCAGCGAAGTTATCACCAAATCTCAGTGAAGTATCTCTTCCCACAGAGTAATTCCCCGCAGAGTAATCTCTTCAACAAGTTTATTCCCCAACGGAGTCGTCTTATCCTACCGGTTTATTCTTGTAATCATCATCCCCAGCGGAAACGAAGAACTCTGTTCTTCAACATCAGCCCAGGATTCAACTTCCCGGCATGCGTCAAGGATTTACTTTCCCAGACGAAGATACATTCATAAACATCACATCATGCATATGCGCATCATGTCATACAATCTCATTTATGTCAAGAACATCATTGCTTGATCCATATCATGCATTGCATACGCCTGACCTTTACCTTTCAGGAAGGATACAGTTAAATAATCAGCTATGTCAAAGTAGACAAATACAGTCAAAAGAGACCAATCCAGTCAAAAAAGACAAATCCAGTCAAAGAAGACAAATCCAGTCAAAGAAGACAAGTCCAGTTAAATCCTAAAGGTTTTTCTGATGCTCATCCAGTCAAAGAAGACAGGTCCAGTTAAATTACTTCCTAAAGTCAAAGAAGACAACTCGTCATTGAAGACAACCCGTCAGTATAGACACTCGTCATTGAAGACAACTCGTCATTGAAGACAACTCGTCATTGAAGACAATCCGTCATTATAGACACCCGTCATTATAGACAACTCGTCATTGAATACAACTCGTCATTTAAGACAACTCGTCATTATAGACAACTCGTCATTTAAGACAACTCGTCATTTAAGACAACTCGTCATTGAAGACAACTCGTCATTGAAGACAACTCGTCATTGAAGACAACTCGTCATTAAAGACAACTCGTCATTGAAGACAACTCGTCATTAAAGACAACTCGTCATTGAAGACGACTCGTCATTAAAGACAACTCGTCATTGAAGACAACTCGTCATTGAAGACAACTCATCATTGAAGACAACTCGTCATTGAAGACAACTCGTCATTGAAGACAACCCGTCAGTATAAACACCCGTCATTGAAGACATCCCGTCATTGAATACATCCCGTCATTGAAGACAACCCGTCATTGAAGACAACTCGTCATTGAAGACAACTCGTCATTGAAGACAACTCGTTATTGAAGATAACTCGTCATTGAAGACAACTCGTTATTGAAGACAACTCGTCATTGAAGACAACTCGTCATTGAAGACAACTCGTCATTGAAGACAACTCGTCATTGAAGACGACTCGTCATTTAAGACAACTCGTCATTTAAGACAACTCGTCATTGAAGACAACTCGTCATTTAAGACAACTCGTCATTGAAGACAACTCGTCATTGAAGACAACCCGTCATTATAGACAACTCGTCATTTAAGACAACTCGTCATTGAAGATAACTCGTCATTGAAGACAACTCGTCATTGTAGATAACTCGTCATTTAAGACAACTCGTCATTGAAGACAACTCGTCATTGAAGACAACTCGTCATTTAAGACAACTCGTCATTTAAGACAACTCGTCACTTAAGACAACTCGTCATTTAAGACAACTCGTCATTAAAGACATCTCGTCATTGAAGACAACCCATCAGTATAGATACCCGTCATTGAAGACAACTCGTCATTTAAGATAACTCGTCATTGAAGACAACTCGTCATTGAAGACATCTCGTCATTGAAGACAACCCGTCAGTATAGACACCCGTCATTGAAGACATCCCGTCATTGAAGACAACCTGTCATTGAAGACAACTCGTCATTTAAGACAACTCGTCATTGAAGACAACTCGTCATTGAAGACAACCCGTCAGTATAGACACCCGTCATTAAAGACATCCCGTCATTGAAGACAACCCGTCATTGAAGACAACTCGTCATTGAAGACAACTCGTCATTTAAAGCAACTCGTCATTGAAGACAACTCGTCATTGAAGACAACTCGTCATTGAAGACAACCCGTCAGTATAGACACCCGTCATTGAAGACATCCTGTCATTGAAGACAACCCGTCATTGAAGACAACTCGTCATTTAAGACAACTCGTCATTGAAGAAAACCAGTCCAAAGAGACAACTCGTCAAGAAAGACAAAACCTCCTCTGGTTCAGTTAAATCCTAAAGATTTTTCTGAGATAACCTGTCAGTAGAGATAACCCATCAACCTTTTGAAGTTCCAGATTCGATACTTGTATCTAGCCAGGGCATGTCTGTGAGCGACTGAGTGAGGATCAACACCTGTAACAGGCCAGGAAATTATCTTTCTCAGGTATGCAAGTTCTCGCTAAGGAATCTCTTACGCGATCGATACTCTCGATGGCATCTATAAGCCCATCTCCACAACTATCCATTACATTTCCAAATGGCATCTATAAGCCCATTCCCGACAAGGTTTTGTCACACTTCCAGATGGCATCTATAAGCCCATCCCCCTATCCACCATCTCTCCAAATGGCATCTGTAAGCCCATTCCCGCCATCACACTGCTGATACTCTACTATGTGAGTGCAAATTTCTGGGCACTCTAGTGTTCAATCATCTTCCACCCCCGGATCACGAAAGGCACACAAGCCAATCTACATCCTCAGGTCTAAGAAAATTGAACAGGGGAAACTGTTGTACCCCAAAATTTGCCCTCCCATATTCTTCAAAGTTGTGACAAGCATCATTTCAATTTGCTCAAGTCTACTCAAGGGTTGCACAGTTCAAACACCCTCCTAAGCCAGTCAAATTAGGGTTTTGGTTCTTGCAAGGAAGTTGAGGTTTTCAAGGGCTCAATCAAGTCTCATATGCTCATATACATTGTCAAGCATCTACATGTCAAGTTTCAAGGCTCACAAGGTCAAGTTGCACAGTCAAAAGCCTCATTTGCTTCACAATCAACTGTAGGGGCAAAATGGTCATTTGGCAGTCAAAAGTCAAAATTTTTGGTCAACATCTTATTTTGAAGCCACAATCATCATTTGATCAAGTCTTGATCATGATTCTACAAGAATGGCTCAAAAATCATCAAGATGCAAAAGTTTCCATTTTTGGACAGCTGAAAAGTCAACTGTAACTTGACCAAAGCATAACTTTTTCAGGGTTCATCAGAAAAATCCCATCCAATGATCATTTTGAAAGGGGAGGACATTTCCTACAACTCATCTTCACATTCCAAGTCCAAGAAATGCTCTCACAAAAAGTTACCAATTTCAACATTATAGGTCATTTTCAAAAGTCAACAAAAAGGCATTTTAAGTCAAAGACCATAACTTGAGATTGGTAAATCAAAATGACATGGGACCAAAGGTATTGGTTAGAGGACTTCAAGACCTTTCCAAAATGTCCAAGAACATGTTCATATGATCAAAATTGAGCAAGATATGCATTGGAGAAGTTGGGAAATCTTTGTGAAATGGCCAAAGTCAACTATCCTTGAAACTACAATTTTTGACAAAAGGGCCCACTTTTTTCCACTTGGTTCAGCCTTGTCATGCCACCCACGTGTCCCATGATTAATTTCAAGATTAAACATTAATTTTTCTATTTTTTATTTAATTTTATTGATTTAATTCATTTTTAATCCATAAAATTCAAATAAAAATAAAAAAAATTAATTCAATGATATCTTGTGGTTTGAATGACCTTGATGAAGCATAATGCACCTACCAAATTCGTGTAAGGTCCATTTTAAGCATAAAATTCAAATTTGAACAAAATTGGCAAGTTGCTTTAATGGTGGTTATGGAGAAATCCAAAGTTTAATTGCAATGGTTAAGAGCTCATAATAGTGACTGATTCTCACTCATTACTATATATACAAGCCTTGCAAGCCTCATTCACAACCTAGAAAAAGTTCACAAACGGACAGAGCAAAGTTCAAAATTTGTCAAAAAAAGTGTGAGATCAAAAGGAGTTTTTGCAAGCATTTTCAGGCCAAGAGGAGAACGTGACTCTCTTCTTTGCCATACCCTGAAGCTAAAGCAACCCTTGCCACATCCTAAGGTCCATTATCAAGCACTGTAAGTATTCCCAGGTCCCCTAATTAATTGTTTCATTTTTTCCTTAACATGTTCATGTACATGCAGTCCAAAGCGTGCCACCATGCATCCTACATATCAGTGTGTCATGTGTCCATAGAAGTAGATCCAAAGGCCAAGAAAGGGAGCACACCATACTCCTGGTCAACCAGCGCCCCACTCAATCCAGAAAGTCAACGAGCTTTGTGCAAATGGGCCTCACAATTCCATTAACACCTCCAATCTGGCCCAAAACCCCCCTTGGGTTTGCAATTTTTATTTTTATATTTTATTTGTCTTATTTTTATTTTTCCCTTTTATTAACTATTAACATAATTAATATTTTTTATAAAAAATCAAAAACAGAACTAATATTATTATTATCATTAATTTCATTTTATTTTTGTAAATAAATACTAATAAATTGAATTAATTTTAATTAGGCAACTTTAATCTTTTTTCTTAATAACTAAAATAAATTTAGAATTAGGTTTTATTGGCTTCTAATTTTATTTCCTTTTACTTTATTTCATTAAAAACATAAAAATACAAAAAAAACATTTTTTTTAATTAATTAATTAATTAGTTTAATCATTAGTTTTAATTTCATTTAATCACAAAAATCACAAAAAAAAAATCATTTCTTTTCTTAAAAGGGTCAACACCCTTAAGACGTTCCCGATTCCATTTTCTATTCGCGCGTATTTATTTATTTTGATTATTTTTGCAAATGCTTCTGGAAATGTAATAGTTAATTAGGACCTCCTTTATTGCTTTATTTATTTTCCTGCACTTTATTTACCAAAATGGGTTTTTGTCTTTGGCGATGTATAGACCCGCGCCTTGTAATAGCGTAGAATTTACATTTCCGCAATTTATTTTCCGCACTCCTAACTGTTAAAAAATGCATGAAAGAATGTATGAAAAATAAAATCAATCCGTAGCTCACAAATAACATGTACAAAAACATTAACTGAAAAACAACACACAAAGCACAAGCCACTCCTAGGGTACGCTTCACTCGTTGCCTCGAACGTGGTCATCAAGTATAAGGTATCTTAGAGGTCGCCCTTTTGTCTAAAGATCCAGTCACCTCGAAACGGTTGCCTCGGATAAAAAGGATCTAGGACATTAGGGTTACTTCTAAGGTGTCCTACTATTGCTTCGGTGACCACATTGTCCCGATAATCAAATTGACCCGAACACCTCCAACGATGGTGCTACCTACCTCTCAATGATGGGATAGCGCTACCTAAAGGATATTTACACAGCTTAATTCCTTAGGGTAGGTAGATGACTCATGGGTACTTGCTCTTTTCAAAAACAAACAAAATACTTTTCACACCTTACACTTTCAAAAGCTTTCAAAACAAATTTTTTAAACACTCTTGAGGACAGGTACAAGAGTCATTCAGAAATCTTTCAAAGAAACTCTTTCAAACCCGCACACACTTGAAAAGCAAACAAATTTTGAAAACATAAGATCAAGTACCTAAGAGCCCATGGATAACCATGGATAGAAAGGGTGCTAACACCTTCCCTTTCTATAAATCTACCTCCCGAACCGAGAAACAATCTCATAAGGAATTTTGCTGTGCTTTTGTCCTTTCTAGGTTGGAGAAAATAAAAGACGGTGGCGACTCTTGCTTCCGCGACATTTCGCGAAACCAGCTAAAAACAGTCAATTCTATTTCCACCGATCACAGTCAGTGAATGGCGGTGGTATGCTATTTTCTCTCTACCTTCAGTGAATGTTGGTAGTACATCAGCAGTGAACGTCAGTGTTTCTTATCTTTTTGCTATCATCAGTGAACGTTGATAGTTCATCGTCAGTGAACGGCGGTGGTATGATATTTTCTTTCTACCTTCAGTGAACGTTGGTAGGACATCGGTAGTGAACGTCGGTGTTTGTTATCTTTTTGCTATCATCAGTGAACATTTATAGTTCATCGTCAGTGAATGGTGGTGGTGTGATATTTTCTCTCTAGCTTCAGTGAATGTTGGTAGTACATCGGCAGTGAACGTCGGTGTTTGTTATCTTTTTGCTATCATCAGTGAACGTTGATAGTTCATCGTCAGTGAACGGCGGTGGTATGATATTTTCTTTCTACCTTCAGTGAATGTTGGTAGTACATCGGCAGTGAATGTCGGTGTTTCTTATCTTTTTGCTATCATCAGTGAATGTTGATAGTTCATCGTCAGTGAACGACGGTGGTATGATATTTTCTCTCTACCTTCAGTGAACGTTGGTAGTACATCGGCAGTGAACGTCGGTGTTTCTTATCTTTTTGCTATCATCAGTGAACATTTATAGTTCATCGTCAGTGAAGGGTGGTGGTATGATATTTTCTCTCTAGCTTCAGTGAATGTTGGTAGTACATCGGCAGTGAACGTCGGTGTTTGTTATCTTTTTGCTATCATCAGTGAACGTTGATAGTTCATCGTCAGTGAACGACAGTGGTATGATATTTTCTTTCTACCTTCAGTGAATGTTGGTAGTACATCGGCAGTGAATGTCGGTGTTTCTTATCTTTTTGCTATCATCAGTGAATGTTGATAGTTCATCGTCAGTGAACGACGGTGGTATGATATTTTCTCTCTACCTTCAGTGAACGTTGGTAGTACATCGACAGTGAACGTCGGTGTTTCTTATCTTTTTGCTATCTTCAGTGAACGTTGATGGTATGATATTTTCCCTCTACCTTCATTGAATGTTGGTAGTACATCGGCAGTGAACGTCGGTATTTCTTATCTTTTTGCTATCTTCAGTGAATGTTGATAGTTCATCGTCACTGAACGATGATGGTATGATATTTTCTTTCTACCTTCAGTGAACGTTGGTAGGACATCGGCAATGAATGTCGGTGTTTGTTATCTTTTTGCTATCTTCAGTGAACGTTGATAGTTCATCGTCAGTGAACGGCGATGGCATGATATATTTTCTCTTTCTACCTTCAGTGAACGTTGGTAGTTGTGATACGATGGGAGAACTGACTATGGTTTTGCATTTGTTTTCGCAAATGTTTCGGTTGAGCAAGATTCGCCACCGACTTTTTATTTTATCCTAAGGAAAGGTTTAAAAAGCACAGCAAAAACCTTTGAGATGTTTTCTTGGGTTCGGGGAGTAGATTATAGAAAGAGAAGGTATTAGCACCCTTTCTATCCATGGTTATCCATGGGCTCTTAGGTACTTGCTTAGATCAACTTGCCTTGGTTTTCAATTGTTTGAAATGGTGCTTTGTGTGTGGTTTTGAAAATGTTTTGAAAAAGATGCCTTGTCTAGGCTACCCTTGTAACAATTCTTTACTCGAATGTTTTACAAAAGGTGTTTGTCTTTTTGAAAAGATGTTTCAAGGTTTTTTTGAAAGTTTGTTTTGAAAGTGTGGTTTGAAAAATAGGCAAGTGTTTTTGTTTTGCAAGTTGACAAATACTTAAGAGCTATCTACCCTAAAGTTCTCAAAGATTTTTGCTATGTTTTAACCCTTTTAACAATTTTGTTCCACCATTGCATTTGGTGGACAATCTTGTGTTAGGATGTGAAAGGGACGGGCGCGGGTCATCGTTTAGACCATAATTGTAATGGTGCCAAGTATCTTTGGGCAATGTTTTCTTTAAAGGACTTGATCATTTTTTAGGCAACTTCCGAAAGCGTCATCGAGGGACTATGATCATTTGATTGTGTTTATTTTGCCCAAAGAGACCTAACATGCAATATCACCCATTATTGAAGGCAACAAGTGGAATACCCTAGGGGTGCAAGTGTGATTAGTGTTGTCCATTTTCATGCTTGATTATCTTGAAATTAGGTCAAACTATTTTGTTGTTTTTATTTGCATACAAACCCTAATTCTAACATGGCATATTTAGAAAGCATTAAAGTGCGAAATTTAAGGTTCCTAAGCTATTACAACACAATATGGGAAGGGGGTACAAATGTTCAAATGGGGGGTATTTGACAAGGAATTTAAACCTAGCTATTACATCAATTTAGAATTATTTACAAGATATTTAATTGCAAAAATTAAATAGAAATAAAATAAATATGCAAGATGCAAAAAGGCTTTTTATATGTATGAAAAAAAAAATATTTTTATATGTCAAATAAACAAAATGAAAAGTATTATTTTTTTTGGAGTTTTTTATGTTTAGGGCAAAACCCTAATTTTATTAAATAAAAGTATTAATTATTTAATATATACAAATATTTAATAATTATGTATAAGAATAAAATAAAAATGAAGTATATTTGTAAAAAGGTATTTTTAATATTAAATATTAATAAAAAATAAAAGTGTGTATATTTTGTATTTTAACCTAAATATATTAATATATATATGTATTTATATTATATGATAAATATATTAAACATGTATAAAAAATATAATATTTAATATTTACAAAAAAAAGTATTTTTGATATAAAATGTTTTCAAAAGAGAAAATGAAATAAAAATCAGAAATAAAATATATTTGCATTATTTTTTTCTAGTTATTCTAAATAATAGTATTTATATTATTTATGCACAAAAACTAAATAAGACTAATAAATATCAAAATAAATGCAAAAAATGTGGAAAAAGGATTTTTATATTTTTTCATACTTAAATAAAAATATAGAAATGAAATCAAAAGGAAAAAATGGAAAATGATAAGTAAAAATCAAAATGGGCCAGGGAGGTTCAAAAGCAAGGTGCAAATAAGAAAAATAGAACAAGCCCAGCCCAATAGGACCTTCTTCAACTGTGGCCAGAACCTTTGTCAAAAACGCGCGCTTTGCACAATGATTCAAACATCTGGATTCCTGGACTTTTAGCACAAACTTACAACATAAGAAATATTAAGCATCAAGCCACGATTCTGGACATGTAAAGAACTCATCATAACTCTCAGAAATGAGAGAGAATTTCATCATTCCCAAATCTTAACCTAACTTGTTATCAATGTTCAGACCTCAAATTCTCATAGCACAAGCAAAATAAATGGAAAGTAAAGACATGTATAGTTTCAGGGACATGAGCATGACATTTTTCATTCACAAACTTAGAGCTAATGATGCCTACATTGAGAGATAGAAGTTCAAGAATATACCTGTTCAGTTGGAATCGTGTCTGGCAATGGGGGAGCTTTCAGGGCAAGATGATGATTTGTACAGCTTCCTTGAAGTGTGAGGATGCTATTCTAATACTTGGTATGCTTTGAAACCTTCTATACCAAGCTGCAGAAGTCAACTTGCAAGAGGAAGAAATGAAAATGGCCAAACTGATTAGAGGAGTTACAGTCCACTTCTAATGCTTTGGATAGTTTGGATTTATGGTAAGGAAAGTGTTTGAACTGGTTTTGGTCAAGATGCGCGATGGAAATGAGTTGTGGGATTCAAGTTGCAGAATGTGCCCTGTTTTGCCACAAAACTGTGATTTTCTGTGTATGGATGGAGGAAGGGTTGTTTGGTCGTGCTTTAGGTCAGTTAGGGAGTGTGAAATGTGAGGACAAAGTTTGCTTAGGCTGTTCTTTTCTGAGATGAGAGTTCTTGTACAAAATGCAAGCTTTCTTCTTACTTAAGCAAAAGTTGTCAAGTTGGTTCTTAGGCCAAGGCATGTCCCTCCTAATGTGCTGCACACTCAGTCTTGATCAGTGTAATTAGTCTAATCACTTGTGCCAAGAAGATACGCATTGTACTTGCTTGGATTACCAATTGACATAAAGTTCCACTTTTGCAAAAATGGCCATTATGCTTTTTCTACTTTGGGATTAAACCCTTATGCAATGCTTGAACACATAGAATATGGTCTTGGCACAAAGAGTTTGCATTAAATTTATGAGTGTAAAAAGGATTTAGGGCCTGTAATCAAGAAATGCATCCTGATTTGAAAATTGCCTAAGTGTATGAACATGGAAATTGGCCATAACAAAAGTGAGTTTTTCCCATATTGCCAAATTCGATTCTCTCTAACCATGATGTTGTTTGATGAGTTCTTGGACATTTTGGAAAGCTTGGAATGTGTACTACAATCCATCTTTGAAATTCAAATTGAAATTCCAAGTGGAAGTATGTGAAAAATGGTCTTGAAGTTAGGCAAAAATCCTGCCTAAAATAGGTCAAATTTTCTCTAAGTTAAGAATGGTTTGGTACCCTTGTTCCAAAAATTGTAACTTGAGATACAAGCTTATTTTGGGAAAACTTTGTGAATCAAAGTTGTAGATTTTGCAATGGACTACAACTTTCATGTTTTGACTTTTGCTTGAATCCAAATGAATCTTGGTGGGAAAGTGGGGCAAAGTTAGGAAAAAATTTGGGTTTTTCATAACTTAGAAAAATTCTAAGTTATGAAAAATCTTCATTTCAAACCCTAATTTGCAATTCTTGATTTCTTGATGAAAAAGTTTCATGATTTGGCATGTTTTGATGAAAAATGAATCTTGACACTTGATTTTGACCAAAAAGTCAAAGTTTGACTTTTCAGTATACAGTCAAAATTGATCAATTGACTGGGAAATTCAACTGTCAATCTTGTGCATTTGGGATCTTTTGAACTTGTTGAGTATGTCAAGACAATTCCATGGGGTCCTTGAGTCCATATGTGAGCTTGGTTTGCCATTGGCTAGGTCAAACAGTCAAAAATTGCCTTTGTGCAGTCAAAACCCTAAAACTGACCATTTTGCCCTTTTGGTGATCTGATCAAATTTCTTGTGGAATTGTGATCCAAACTTGATCAAATGGTCCATGTGAGTTCATAATGTTGATATGGGTCAATTTTCATGAGATTTGACTGTCAATTGGCCACAGTTGACTTTTTCCCCAATACAGTTGATTTCTAGGTCAACTGTCCAATTGACTGGGCAAAATTTGGAATCAAGACTTGAAACTTGGTATGGATAAACTTGGGAGTCCAATATGAAGCATGAAAGTCATCTTAGGCAATTTTGGTCAAAACATCTTTGTGCAAACACAAACCCTAATTTGGGTCAACAGTGCAAGGAGAAGTCTTGAGCAGATGAAACCCTAACTGGATCTTGAGCTCCAAGGGCTTAGTGATGAGAAATCAATGAGAAATGGGAGGGAAAATTTTTGGGGTACAACAGTTGCCCCTGTTCAATCTTCTTGAATCCGAAGAGTTAGATAGGCAAGTTTGCCTTTCGTGACTCGAGGGTAAAAGGAGATTGGACACTAGAGTGCCCCTAAATTTGCACTCGTCAAAGCAATGGATGGGGGAATGGGCTTAGAGATGCCATTTGGTGATGGGCTTAAAGATGCCATCTGGAAGGGTGACGGAATCTTGTCGGAGATGGGCTTAAAGATGCCATCTGGAATGAGTATCAGGAAGGTGTCCATGCTTTGGACTATCTCCGAACTGGGGGTCTGAATAAGCAATAGATTGACATCCGTATCTGGAGGCATCCGTAAACTGTTTTCAAAAGTTGAGAAGAGTCTGAACAAGCGATAGATTAACATCCGTTGTGGGGAAGAATCCATAAACTGTTTTCAGAAGTCTCGAAGTTGAATAAGCAATAGAGCAGCATCCGTTGTTGGGAAGCGTCCGTAAACTGTTTTCAAAAGTTGCATCTGAACAAGCGATAGATTAACATCCGTTGTTGGGAAGAATCCATAAACTGTTTTCAGAAGTCTTGAGAAGAATCTGAACAAGCGATAGGTTAACATCCGTTACTTGGAGAACCCGTGAACTGTTTTCAGAAATCTTGAAGTTGAATAAGCAATAGAGCAGCATTCGTTGTTGGGAAGCGTCCGTAAACTATTTTCAAAAGTTGCATCTGAACAAGCGATAGATTAACATCCGTTGTTGGGAAGAATCCATAAACTGTTTTCAGAAGTCTTGAGAAGAATCTGAACAAGCGATAGGTTAACATCCGTTACTTGGAGAACCCGTGAACTGTTTTCAGAAATCTTGAAGTTGAATAAGCAATAGAGCAGCATCCGTTATTGGGAAGCGTCCGTAAACTGTTTTCAAAAGTTGCATCTGAACAAGCGATAGATTAACATCCGTTGTTGGGAAGAATCCATAAACTGTTTTCAGAAGTCTTGAGAAGAATCTGAACAAGCGATAGGTTAACATCTGTTACTTAGAGAACCCGTGAACTGTTTTCAGAAATCTTGAAGTTGAATAAGCAATAGAGCAGCATCCGTTGTTGGGAAGCGTCCGTAAACTGTTTTCAAAAGTTGTATCTGAACAAGCGATAGAATAACATCCGTTGTTGGGAAGAATCCATAAACTGTTTTCAGAAGTCTTGAGAAGAATCTGAACAAGCGATAGGTTAACATCCGTTACTTGGAGAACCCGTGAACTGTTTTCAGAAATCTTGAAATTGAGGAGGAACCGATGTAGAGTTTCCTGATGATGAGCTCGTGTAAAACTCCATTTGGAATAAGCATCAGGATGTTGCCCTGTCGGGGTCACATCTAAACTATTCCTGGAAAGAATCTCTGAAAAGGTAAAGGGTTAGTTGTATGCAATGTCATGATGCATGATGCAATTTATGTTATATGATATGAATGTAAATGAATGGGCATGTAAGCTGGAGAGCTGTCTTGCGAAGGATAGATGAACCCGAGATGGCGGAAGATAAAAGCCTCTTGGCTGCTGTCGGGAAGAATAATTCCTGGTTGTTGCTGGGGAATAAGGAGCTTGGGTTGTATACCAATCTTCTGGGAAATTTATGTCTTGAGGAGATCTTTACTGGAGAAACTTCGAATATACAATGAGGAACTGAAAACTGAAAGTCTTCAAATTTGCTTGGGGAATACCAGACCTTCAATCGTCGAGGGGCCTTAGAACCACTTGCGGGGACTTGGAATTTCCTTGGTGACTTGCAGGGTAAAAGAATTTCTGATGATTTCTACTGGGGATTTTAGAACCTGGTAGACTTAAGCTGGGGAGATAAGACTGAGAATCTCTAGTCTAGTGAGAAGCATTTCTGTGGGGATAGGGTTCACTAGTCTGGCTTCGCTGGGGATTGATAATTTGAAGTTTTAGCTCTGCTGGGGATACTGAAACTTAAACTCTGAGGGGAATTGAGTTCTGGAGGATTCTCTGGCTGGGGATAACAAAGATAAACTCGTCTGGGGATTGTATTGATAAGTTATGTTGGGGAACTCTGATGAACTCCGCTGGGGATAGGAAGAAATTTGCCGAGTGCGATCTTCCGTGGCAATAAGCTGAGGATAACCCAGTAATAAGTCCTTGTGAGGAGTAACTTTGAATAAAGCTCGGGAGAGACGTCCGTACTCTGCAGGGGATAAGCTTCCAGAATCTACTGGGGATAAGCTTCAAGACTTGCCGGGGATATGGATTCCAAATCTCCTGGGGGTTTCCTTTGAAAGGGTATCAAGATATCCAACTGCACCTTCAACCTATCAGTAATCCTCTTTCTTGATTCATAAGGAAATGATTATGTTCAAATGCATATGCCTATTTAACAAAACATTGGACATTTCTCAAAATAAAACAATTAGTGCACGAGAAAAAGAAAAAGGAAATGACACAAATTTCTGGGAAGAGTATTTGTATTAACTTTCTCTGAGTATATTTGTACAAAGGAGACAATCATCCTAGTAAGAGGATTTTGTCGTAAATATTGAAAGATTTATACAAAATAAAGATGGCTATGTGAAATAATTCCATGGGATTCCATTCCGCTATAGCCTTCACAACTCTGAATATCTGTCCATCCAATGCTTTGTTTGCCGATGACCGGATTGATCAGAAACCTGGAACTGGTTGATGAAGAGATTGTCTTTGAAGTGATCCGATGAGACATAGTCATACGCTTTAATTCCCTAACTTTTGCCTGAATCGCCCTTTCGGGTTTTCGATCCACCGGGAAACCCCTTTTTGCCCAAGCCTCCCTTTCGAGTTTTCAACTTGCCGGGTGTACAGATTTTTTTTGTTTTTATCCCCAATTTTTGCCTGAACCGCCCTTTCGGGTTTTCGGTTCACCGGGATGCCCATTTTTGCCCAAGCCGCCCTTTCGGGTTTTCGACTTGTCGGGTTATTTTATGCATAGTATCTTTTGACTATGTCTGCGTTCGCAGGGTGCCGCAAATCGTCGCCGTCCATGGTGGTTAGAATCATCGCACCACCAGAAAATATGCTCTTGATCACAAATGGTCCTTCATATGTAGGAGTCCATTTGCCCCTGGGATCACTTTGCGGCAAGATAATCCGCTTGATTACGAGATCTCCGACTTGATACACCTGACGTCTGACTTTCTTATTGAAGGCCCTGATCATCCGTTTTTGATACGTCTGACCATGGCATATAGCAGCGAGTCGCTTCTCGTCGATCAAATTGAGTTGATCAAGTCGGGTCTGAATCCAATCATCTTCATTCAAACCTGTGTCCTTCATAATCCTTAGAGAAGGAATCTGAACTTCCATAGGCAGGACAACTTCCATGCCATATACCAACAAAAATGGGGTTGCCCCAGTTGAAGTACGTGCCGTCGTACGATATCCATGTAGAGCAAACGGTAACATCTCATGCCAGTCTTTGTAAGTGACTGTCATTTTCTGAATGATCTTCTTAATGTTTTTTTTTGCAGCTTCAACAGCACCGTTCATCTTCGGCCGATAGGGAGATGAATTGTGATGATAAATCTTGAACTGTTCGCATAATGCGGTGATCATCGTGTTATTCAGATTCGTACCGTTGTCTGTGATGATCCTGTCTAGAACACCATACCGGTATATGAGATTTTGCTTGATGAAGCGGGCAACCACATTTTTAGTAACAGAGGCGAAGGAAGCTGCTTTGACCCATTTGGTGAAATAGTCAATGGCAACTAGGATGAAGCGATGTCCGTTGGAAGCCGTGGGCTTGATCTCTCCAATCATGTCAATGCCCCACATTTCAAATGGCCAAGGAGCAGTCAGAACGTTGAGAGGAACCGGAGGGATATGAACTTTGTCAGCGTAGACTTGACATTTGTGGCAAGTACGGGAATGTTGATGGCAGTCAGCTTCCATGGTAGACCAGTAATAGCCTGCCCTTAGGATCTTCTTAGCCATTGTATGCCCGCTCAAGTGAGTGCCAAATGTGCCGCTGTGTATCTCAGTCATGATCAACTCTTCTTCAGCTTTGTCTATGCATCAGAGTAATACACAATCATGGCTTCGTTTGTAAAGGATGTCGTTGCTCAGGAAGAATTTGGCAGCAAATTTCCTTAAGAAATTCTTGTCCTTTACGGAAGCTCCTTCGGGATAATCTCTAGTCTGGAGATACCTTTTTATTTCATGGAACCAAGGTTGTTCCACTACTTCTTCGGTATTAATCTCGTGACAATGTGCAGGTTCATCCATTCGCTCGATGGTGATTTGGGGAGCCTCGTTATCCCAGTTGAGTTTAAACATGGAGGACATTGTAGCTAGAGCATCTGCTAGCTGATTCTCTTCTCGCGGGAAATGCTCGAAGGTAATTTGCTCGAAATGAGGCAACAATGTCAAGACATGTTCTTTGTATGGGATAAGATTAGGATGCTTGGTATCCCACTCTCCTTTGATTTGACTGATAACCAAAGCCGAGTCCCCAAATACGATCAAAGATTTGATCCCTAAGTCTATAGCAGCCTTGAGACCAAAGATGCAAACTTCATACTCAGCCATGTTGTTTGTGCAGCTGAAGCAAAGTCGGGCCGTGAAAGGTGTATGACAACCTTCCGGGGAAATGAGTACCGCGCCGATACCGTTTCCAAGTGCATTTGAAGCACCATCAAAGTACAGGGTCCATCGGGATCCCTTTTCGGGTCCGTCATACGGTCCGTTACCTTCAATGTTGTCCAAATTCATGATTTCCTCATCTGGGAAGTCAAATCTCATGGGTTGGTAATCTTCGATAGCTTGATGAGCCAGATGGTCAGCTAGTACACTCCCTTTTATAGCTTTTTGGGTGGTGTACTGGATGTCATACTCAGTTAGGATCATTTGCCATCTGGCTATCCTTCCAGATAAAGCAGGCTTTTTGAAGATATACTTGATATGATCCATTTTGGAAATCAACAAGGTAGTATGAGTCAACATATACTGCCTTAGTCGGCGAGCAGCCCATACCAAAGCGCAGCAAGTTTTCTCGAGCAGTGAGTAATGAGTCTCACAGTCGGTAAAATTTTTGCTAAGGTAATAAATAGCATGCTCTTTTCGACCAGACTCGTCATGCTGGCCCAAAACACACCCCATTGAGTTATCCAAGACGGTCAGATACATGATCAATGGTCTTCCTTCGACGGGTGGCATCAGAATAGGAGGTTCTAGCAAATACTCCTTGATCTTATCAAAAGCAGCTTGGCAATCGTCGTTCCATTCGACTACCTGATCTTTCTTTAAGAGTTTGAAAATCGGCTCACAAGTAGAAGTAAGATGAGAGATGAATCTGGCAATATAGTTCAAGCGCCCCAAGAACCCTCTAACCTCCTTTTCAGTACGGGGAGCAGGCATCTCTTGTATTGCTTTCACTTTTGCTGGATCGACTTCAATGCCTTTGTTGCTTACAATGAATCCTAGAAGTTTACCAGACCTAACTCCAAAAGTGCACTTACTTGGATTCAGCCTGAGTTTGTATTCTTTCAACCTGGCCAACAGTTTTTCTAGATGTTCAAGGTGCTCCTCCTCTGTTTGTGACCGAGCTATCATATCGTCTACGTAAACTTCAATCTCATGATGTATCATATCATGAAACAAAGCTACCATGGCGTGTTGATAAGTTGCCCCAGCGTTCTTCAGTCCGAACGATATCACCTTGTAACAGAAAGTACCCCATTGTGTAACAAAGGTTGTTTTCTCCATGTCCTCGGGGGCCATTTTAATTTGGTTGTAGCCCGAGAATCCATCCATGAAGGAAAACACTTTGTGCTGAGCTGTGTTGTCGATCAAAATGTCAATGTGCGGTAGCGGAAAATCATCTTTGGGGACGGCCCTATTCAAATCCCGGTAGTCCATACACATTCTGACCTTGCCGTCTTTTTTAGGTACTGGCACGATGTTAGCAACCCATTGTGGATAGGATGTAACAGCCAGAAAGCCAGCGTTGAATTGCTTCATCACTTCTGCTTTGATCTTTTCAGACATGCCAGGCCTCATTCGGCGGACTTTTTGCTTGATCGGTGGACAATCCTCTCTTGTGGGGAGACGGTGAACCACGATGTCTGTGTCTAAACCCGGCATGTCTTCATAAGACCAAGCGAAGATTTCAACATACTCATTTAACAACTGTACCAGGCGTTCCTTGACACTTGGTTCCAGATTGGCACCCACTTGTACCTCCTTCCGGTCTTCCTCGGTTCCCAAGTTGACAGTCTCCAACAACTCTTCATGAGGTAAGATGGCCCTTTCCTCTTGTTGTAGAAGTCTGACTAGTTCTCCTGGTACTTCACAACCTTCGTCATCTTCATACTCGGCTTGATTGACCAGATCTTCAGAGTTATTGAAGGATATAGCAGAATAGTCACCCATGGAATCCGGAGTGGATGGGTACCTGAATTTGTGAGTGTGGGTGTGTGTAAGGGATAGCCATCCTTAAAAAATGCAAAAGGAAAGAAAATGAACACAACAGTTTATCAAATGAAAAACGTCCAATGAATCATTAAACATGGCATATGGATATGAAAGTAATCAAAACCCTTACAAATGGACCTACATGCCCCGGGCAAGGCATGAGGTAAAAAGATAGTGTACGGATTGTTCGAAAATAAATATTACAGACCAATAGGAAATGTTTGACAGATAAATTACTGATGAATAAAAGTGATGGGGACAAAGTCTTTTGCCTCCCAGTTGCACAATCCTTCTTTGACAGTTGGGTAAATCCACTCTTCGATGTTGCTCTCTTTGTCTTCATCCTCCAAAGCGTTGATTCCGTAGGGAGAAATTTTGACTGGCGCTCTTTCAATCTTCGAACGACGCATAGCTTTCTGGCCCGCGGTAGTGAACCCTAATCCAAATTTGTCTGTTTTATGTGGAATATCAGGCAACTGCCCCCATGCTGAATTCTTCCCCTCCTTTATTGCGGCTTTTGCATCCTCCAGAGATGCCATCCTGGCCATCTGCCTCGGTACTTCAGCTGCCAACTTTGCTACTGTTATTTCAGGAAGGACTTCTTCGAAATGCTGGAAAGGCGTCTCAATGAACTCCCCCTCTACCTCCACATACCGGAAGGAGTTCAAGTGGCTGATCATGTACTCCTCTTCGCCATGGACGGTTATAATCTTTCCCTTGACAGGATACTTCAACATCTGATGTAAGGAGGAGGTGACTGCCCCAGCATGGTGTATCCAAGGCCTACCCAACAAGCAAGAGTATGACGGACGGATGTCCATCACATAGAAAGTAGATTTAAACACCTCAGTGCCTATCTTGATGGGAATTTCAACCTCCCCATGGACCATCCTCTTCGAACCATCGAAAGCTCTGACAACAATATCACTCGGCTTCAACTCTAACCCTTCACAATCTAGTCGGTCCAAAGCTTTCTTAGGCAGTACATTCAGCGATGAACCAGTGTCGACCAAGACATGTGCGAGAGTAGTTCCTCGGTACTCGACTGAAATGTGCAAAGCATCATTGTGGTTTCTACCTTTAGGAGTTAGGTCGGCATCAGAGAAACCTAATCCATTATCCGCAGTAAGGCTGGCCACGCAATTTTGGAATTGATCTGCAGAGGTTTCCTGGGGCACATGGGCTGCCTTCAGGAATTTTATCAAAGCTTTAGTGTGCGCTTCTGAGCAAAGTAGTAGTGCCAGCATGGAGATCTTTGAGGGGGTTTGCCCCAGTTGTTCTACCACATCGTAATCACTCCTTTTGATTATCTTCAAGATCTCATCCATTTCTTTCTTGGAGGTTTCCGGGATGACCAAGGGTTGAGCCCTCGTCCTGACGAGCTCATCTTGGATTCCCTTACCTTTATCAGCAGCGGTAGGAGGGACAATACTAGGAACAACAACATCTTCAATCAGTGGGGTTCTAGCGGAGAGTTTTATTGGTGCAGGGATAACCTTGTCAGTAGATGAGGGTCCAAAGATTGCTCTTGGAGGGGCAATCTCTGGAGAAAATATTCTCCCGCTCCGGGTGATTTTGCTCGTGCCTGCAATGTTTCCAATGCTGGCTTCTTCATCATCCGAACTTTCTTCAGTTATTTCGATTTGTTTAATACCATGGTAGTAGACGTCACCGCCATAGTTCCATGGTATTGACTTCTCAAAAATATAGGGGACAGGCCCTGGCATTGTTATCTTCAAAGGAACAGATTTCGTAGCTGGTGTAATCTTAACAGGCTTTCTGACGACCTTGGAAAGATTGGCGTGAATGGTTATGATTGAGACATCTTCAGTATGGGTTGGAATAGCAGAAACTTTTTCAAACAAAATTTGTCGACTATCCATTAGGCCTTAGATGCCTTTCTTCAGTAATGGACAATCAAACGGCAGAGAGTAACAACACTAGCAATCTTCTTTACATCCCGGGAAGATCCCGGCCCTTAACAGATTCAACTTGATGGTTAACAATGGAGTTATCAGATCATTGACATCAGCAACATACAAATCTTCTTCAATGGCATTGACATTTCGGCCGTGCTTCGGCATTGGAGCCGATATCACGTTCGGCTTCTCTGGAGCGTCGAACTCCACCTCCTTCGCCTCTATCAGGTCTTGGATTTTATGCTTGAGTGCCCAACAATCATTGGTGTCGTGCCCGATACTGTCAGAATGGTAGGCGCATTTAGCATTAGGATGATAATGCGGAGAGGACGTATTCACATTTTTTTGTGCCTCTTTGATAGTGGCGAGATTCAACTTTAACAGATGGGGAAGCACTTGCGTTGGAGTCATATTAATGCGGGTGAACTGCCGTTGTGGCCGTTCCACCCGTTGCTGATTTGGTCTGGACTGGTTATAGCGAGGCTGCTCACTTGAAGGGTTTTGAATCATTACGGCCCCCACGGTCGGCCGACGCTCAGTCTTCCCTGCTCTTCTTTGGGAGTATACAACAGCCGTTTCCTTCTTGAAAGGTTTCTTCTCAACACTTGCAGCGGCACCCTTCTGAATCTTTCCTGACTTGATGCCTGCTTCTATTCTTTCGCCTGTTAAGATCAAATCGGTAAACCCCGCGGAAGAGTTACCAATCAGATGATTGAAAAATGGCCCAGATAGGGTCCCTAGAAACATATCAACAAGTTCACGGTCGGTTAAAGGAGGCTGTACCCTGCCAGCCAAATCCCTCCATTTTTGTGCATATTCTTTGAATCCTTCGCCTGTTCCCAGTGACATACCCTGAAGTTGGGTACGCGTAGGAGCAAGGTCAGAATTGTACTGATATTGTTTGTAGAAGGCGGTGGCCAAGTCTTCCCAGTTTCGGACGCTGGTTCCCTCTAGCTGATAAAACCACTCCAGTTGAGCCCCAGAAAGGCTGTCTTGAAAGAAATGGATCCAAAGGTTCTTATCTGCCGTATAAGGTCGGATCTTTCTTACGTAGAACCTGAGATGCATTTTTGGACAAGACAGCCCATCATACCTCACAAAAACTGGCACTTTGAACTTTGGGGGAATCACAATCCCGGCAACTAAACCCAAGTCTTCGAAATCCAAACCCGGCACCCTTTGTAGCTCCATGGCGGCCAACCTGTCTTCTAAACCTTTGTATTTATCATCAGCCGGAGGGTATTGTTGATCAGAGTAGTCTTCATCCTCTTCGACCTCCTCTTATTCCACATCGGACTCGGAAGGTACCGCAGCCCCACCTCCTTTACTGGTCCCTTCATCAGAAGTAGGAGGAAATTCAAGCACTCTCCTGGCCTCTCCTTCAAATCTTCTCCCTAAAGTAGCCACCCTGAGTCTCTTTTTCTTCTTTTTCAATGGGTCTTTATTCCCCAGCAAGGTCTTGAGATCCTCCTGACCCTTAGCCAAGGTCATCAGGAGTTGCTGGAACTGTGCATTTTGAGCTTGTAGGTCTTTGACTGTTTGCTCGAGATCCATCCTACTGAAATAAACAGCAGACAGATAAGGAAACCTGGAGTGAGACCTGCTTATGCACATGATGAATGATATGCTTATGTATGCAATGCATTCAAGGATTTAGAACATTCAAAATTGTTGCAGACAAAGAAGAACGCACGTCATATTAATAAGAAGAAATTTGTTAGTACATAAATGCCCCATGGGCCAAATATTACAAAAACAACTTCTCAAGGTAAAAAGACATTGCGCATCCTCTTTGGTGCGATGTAGGTGTTGAGGGCATCTTGCTCATGGAGTCGGCGGGTAAGCTCTAGAACCTTCTTCTCGTTAGCGTAGAAGCTGGCTTCAAAAGTGTTTCGTTCCTCCTTGAGCTGAATCCAACTTTTCTGCATTTCCTCCCACGATGTAGGCATGTCAGGATGTAGGATGGTGTAGGGAACCTCTCCTTCCTTGACGGGCTCTTTAATCACAGGGAGAACATGAGGATAAGGCATCATTAGACTCTAGGCTCGGGCTCGTACCCACTTGAGGTAAGGTTCAAGAGGGATGGAATTCTTGTGTCCCAGTGTCTTGCTATCAACCTTGTTGGGCATCCTCCAAGCTCTGATGAATCTTTGGCGAAGTCCTTGCGCATCGTTGTCGAAGTCAAAAACTAGGTCAGGAATCAACATGTCGTGAGGGCCATCCCTCCGTGCATATCCAAATTGCCTCAAAGCTAGGCAAGGGTTGTAGGTAATGCCCCCTCTAATGCCAAGTAATGGGACATTAGGGAACTCTCCACAACGATCGACGATGATGACATTTTCTCTGGACCGAGAACACCAATGTACATCAGAGTGAGTAAGAGTCATCAACCGTTGGGACCACCTTGAGCCTTGGTCATTCTTCAAGACAAATTGTGGAAGGTGCGAAATAAACCACCTTGCAAGGAGAGGAGTACAACACATGAGAACACCCCTCTTTCTCATTGTTCGTGTGTAAAATGAGTGAAGGATGTCCCCAAGCAATGTTGGTATTGGATTTCTGGACAAGAAGATTTTGACGGTGTTGACATCTACCAATTGGTCAGAATTTGGGAACAAGACCAACCCATAGATAAGGAGTGCCACAATTTCTTCAAAGGCTTGTAGGTCCAATGAATTCCAACATTCTTGTGCCTTCTCAAACAAGAATTTTGCTAAGAATCCTTTAACGCCGCTTCTGGTTTCCCAATGCCCCTTGATGTCGGATGGTTGTAGATGTAATGCTCGAGCAACATCTTCCGGCTTTGGTTCCTTTTCTGTACCGTTGAAGGGTAGTTGATTAAGGATAGGAATTCTCAGGAGTTGAGAAAACTCCTCCAAAGTGGGCACCAACTGGTAATTGGGGAAAGTGAAACAGTGGTGAAGAGGGTCAAAGAACTGGAATAACACTTTCATCATGTCTTCTCCAATGTTGGTGTTGACTAAGCTGAGCAGTCTACCATGTCTTTCACTGAAGGATGAGCTTTCCGAAATTCTTGAGGTGAGCTCCTTGAGTTGAGGAGAGATTCTCACAAGGTTGACTTGGATGGTTTTTCTGCGAGGAATTTCCATGACCTACAAAACAAGAACAAAGATGAAGATCTAAACCCTTGAAGTGGTTAGTGAATGCATATGATGCTTTATGATGTTTATGATGTATGCACAAACATATGTACAAGCAATTCACACCAAACCCTAGTTTCAGGCTTGCATGAGGTTTCATAGGTAAGTACCCTCTTGAGTGTAGTTGGCTTAAAAACCTGTCCTATAAATAGTAACCGGGTTCTAAGGAGCTCAATATCATTGGATTGTTTTCATCGTTCATTGTTTTGGTTTAACCACTTAACTAGCGACCAAAATATTCCAAGAAAACAACCCTCAATGAGTGTAGTATCGAGTATCTACCAACTTCGGACTGCACCAAAGCCGGTCATCTCACTACCCCTAATGAAAGGCCAAGATGGTCAAGTAAGGTTCTAGGTCATTAGTGCTTAGTGACATCACTCAGCGGCCCCGTACTCTCCTTGATTGAACTCAAGGGTTACCGGTACTCACAAATATGTCGCACTAATATAGCTATTGCTTCAACCGTGTCGGTATACCCCGCACAGTTTCCACAATGTATTGCTATCTATGAATGTTTCCCAAAATCCGGGTGTAGGATTGCAAACCCAAACAAGAGAGCCAAAATATAAAGCAATCAAATCAAACAATTAGTCATGCAAGAGGGTGATCTAAGCCCTAAGGTTACTCCACTTTTAAATGTATCCCCAGCAGAGTCGCCAGTTCTGTGATACGGTGGGAGAACTGACTATGGTTTTGCGTTTGTTTTCGCAAATGTTTCGGTTGAGCAAGTGTCGCCACCGACTTTTTATTTTATCCTAAGGAAAGGTTTAAAAAGCACAGCAAAAACCTTTGATATGTTTTCTTGGGTTCGGGGAGTAGATTATAGAAAGGGAAGGTATTAGCACCCTTTCTATCCATGGTTATCCATGGGCTCTTAGGTACTTGCTTAGATCAACTTGCCTTGGTTTTCAATTGTTTGAAATGGTGCTTTGTGTGTGGTTTTGAAAATGTTTTGAAAAATATGCCTTGTCTAGGCTACCCTTGTAACAATTCTTTACTCGAATGTTTTACAAAAGGTGTTTGTCTTTTTGAAAAGATGTTTCAAGGTTTTTTTGAAAGTTTGTTTTGAAAGTATGGTTTGAAAAATAGGCAAGTGTTTTTGTTTTGCAAGTTGACAAATACTTAAGAGCTATCTACCCTAAAGTTCTCAAAGATTTTTGCTATGTTTTAACCCTTTTAACAATTTTGTTCCACCATTGCATTTGGTGGACAATCTTGTGTTAGGATGTGAAAGAGACGGGCGCGGGTCATCGTTTAGACCATAAATGCAATGGTGCCAAGTATCTTTGGGAAATGTTTTCTTTAAGGGACTTGATCATTTTTTAGGTAACTTCCGAAAGCGTCATCGAGGGACTATGATCATTTGATTGTGTTTATTTTGCCCAAAGAGACCTAACATGCAATATGGCCCATTATTGAAGGCAACAAGTGGAATAACCTAGGGGTGCAAGTGTGATTAGTTTTGTCCATTTTCATGCTTGATTATCTTGAAATTAGGTCAAACTATTTTGTTGTTTTTATTTGCATACAAACCCTAATTCTAACATGGCATATTTAGAAAGCATTAAAGTGCGAAATTTAAGGTTCCTAAGCTATTACAACACAATATGGGAAGGGGGGTACAAATGTTCAAATGGGGGGTATTTGACAAGGAATTTAAACCTAGCTATTACATCAAGATGCAAAAAGGCTTTTTATATGTATGGAAAAAAAAATATTTTTATATGTCAAATAAACAAAATGAAAAGTATTATTTTTTTTGGAGTTTTTTATGTTTAGGGCAAAACCCTAATTTTATTAAATAAAAGTATTAATTATTTAATATATACAAATATTTAATAATTATGTATAAGAATAAAATAAAAATGAAGTATATTTGTAAAAAGGTATTTTTAATATTAAATATTAATAAAAAATAAAAGTGTGTATATTTTGTATTTTAACCTAAATATATTAATATATATATGTATTTATATTATATGATAAATATATTAAACATGTATAAAAAATATAATATTTAATATTTACAAAAAAAAGTATTTTTGATATAAAATGTTTTCAAAAGAGAAAATGAAATAAAAATCAGAAATAAAATATATTTGCATTATTTTTTTCTAGTTATTCTAAATAATAGTATTTATATTATTTATGCACAAAAACTAAATAAGACTAATAAATATCAAAATAAATGCAAAAAATGTGGAAAAAGGGATTTTTTATATTTTTTCATACTTAAATAAAAATATAGAAATGAAATCAAAAGGAAAAAATGGAAAATGATAAGTAAAAATCAAAATGGGCCAGGGAGGTTCAAAAGCAAAAGCAAGGTGCAAATAAGAAAAATAGAACAAGCCCATCCCAATAGGACCTTCTTCAACCTTTGGTCAGAACCTTTGTCAAAAACGCGCGCTTTGCACAATGATTCAAACATCTGGTCAGTGAATGTTGGTAGTACATCGGCAGTGAACGTCAGTGTTTGTTATCTTTTTGCTATCTTTAGTGAATGTTGATAGTTCATCGTCAGTGAACAGCGGTGGTATGATATTTTTTCTCTACCTTTAGTGAACGTTGTTAGTACATCAGCAGTGAACGTCGGTGTTTCTTATCTTTTTGCTATCATCAGTGAACATTGATAGTTCATCGCCAGTGAACGATGGTGGTATGATATTTTCTCTCTATCTTTAGTGAATGTTGGTAGTATATCGGCAGTGAACGTTGGTGTTTCTTATCTTTTTGCTATCATCGGTGAACGTTAATAGTTCATCGTCAGTGAACGGTGATGGTATGATATTTTCTCTCTACCTTCAGTGAACGTTGGTAGGACATCGGCAGTGAACGTCGGTGTTTGTTATCTTTTTGCTATCTTCAGTGAACGTTGATAGTTCATCGTCAATGAACGGCGGTGGTATGATATTTTCTTTCTACCTTCAGTGAACTTTGGTAGTACATCGGCAGTGAATGTTGGTGTTTCTTATCTTTTTGCTATCATCAGTGAACGTTGATAGTTCATCGTCAGTGAACGATGGTGGTATGATATTTTCTTTCTACCTTTAGTGAACGTTGGTAGAACATCGGTAGTGAACGTCGGTGTTTGTTATCTTTTTGCTATCATCAGTGAACGTTGATAGTTCATCGTCAGTGAACGGCGGTGGTATGATATTTTTTCTCTACCTTCAGTGAACGTTGGTAGTACATCGACAATGAACGTCGGTGTTTGTTATCTTTTTGCTATCATTAGTGAACGGCGGTGGTATGATGTTTTCTTTCTACCTTCAGTGAACGTTGGTAGTACATCGGCAGTGAACGTCGATGTTTCTTATCTTTTTGCTATCATCGGTGAACGTTGATAGTTCATCGTCAGTGAACGGTGGTGGTATGATATTTTCTCTCTACCTTCAGTGAACGTTGGTAGTACATCGGCAGTGAACGTTGGTGTTTCTTATCTTTTTTCTATCTTCAGTGAACGTTGATAGTTCATCGTCAGTGAACGGCGGTGGTATGATATTTTCTCTCTACCTTCAGTGAACGTTGGTAGTACATCGGTAGTGAACGTCGTTGTTTCTTATCTTTTTGCTATCTTCAGTGAACGTTGATAGCTCATCGTCAGTGAACAGCGATGGTATGATATTTTCTCTCTATCTTCAGTGAATGTTGGTAGTACATCGGCAGTGAACGTCGGTGTTTCTTATCTTTTTGCTATCTTCAGTGAACGTTGATAGTTCATCGTGTGTGAACGGCGATGGATGATATTTTCTTTCTACCTTCAGTGAACGTTGGTAGGACATCGGCAGTGAACGTCGGTGTTTGTTATCTTTTTGCTATCTTCAGTGAACATTGATAGTTCATCGTCAGTGAACAGCGATGGCATGATATATTTTCTCTTTCTACCTTCTGTGAATGTTGGTAGTACATCGGCAGTGAACATCGGTGTTTCTTATCTTTTTGCTATCTTCAGTGAACATTGATAGTTCATCGTCAGTGAACGGCGATGGTATGATACATTTTCTCTTTCTACCTTCAGTGAACGTTGGTAGGACATCGGCAGTGAACGTCGGTGTTTGTTATCTTTTTGCTATCTTTAGTGAATGTTGATAGTTCATCGTCAGTGAACGGTGATGGTATGATATTCTCTTTATACCTTCAGTGAACGTTGGTAGTACATCGGCAGTGAACGTCGGTGTTTGTTATCTTTTTACTATCTTCAGTGAACGTTGATAGTTCATCGTCAGTGAACAGCGGTGGTATGATATTTTTTCTCTACCTTCTGTGAATATTGGTAGTACATCGACAGTGAACGTCGGTGTTTCTTATCTTTTTGCTATCATCAGTGAATGTTGATAGTTCATAGTTAGTGAACGACGGTGGTATGATATTTTCTCTCTATCTTCAGTGAACGTTGGTAGTACATCGGCAGTGAACGTTGTTGTTTCTTATCTTTTTGTTATCATCAGTGAACATTGATAGTTCATCGTCAGTGAACAACGATGGTATGATATTTTCTCTCTACCTTTAGTGAACGTTGGTAGGACATCAACAGTGAACGTCGGTGTTTGTTATCTCTTTGTTATCTTCAGTGAACGTTGATAGTTCATCGTCAGTGAATGGTGGTGGTATGATATTTTTTCGCTAACTTCAGTGAACGTTGGTAGACATTGGCAGTGAACGTCGATGCTTGTTATCTTCCTCTCTGATTCAATTCTTTTGGTCCACCAGTGATTTATTTTCCTGGTGGGGTTGCTCCTTTGTTTCTTCATTTTTGTGGCATCCCCAGTGATACTTTGTGTCTCTTTTGTTATGTTCATATGCATTCATAATCATAAGCATTGCATGGCATCTTAGAGACAAAAACAGGGCTTGTTTTATATTTAAGTATCTTCAATCGCGTCGACACGAAGATTTTTAACCATCGTATCTCCAGATAGAAGACACTTAAATAAGGGCAACTGTTGTACCCCAATTTTTGCCCCTAAGATTCCCCTATCATATCATGTCAACTTGATCATAACAAAATCACATTAGGGTTGGTTCTTCCTCTTTTTTCTATCTCCTATCTTTAAGTTTGTTCTTGAGGAATCTCCAAGCACCTTAGTTGTGTATTTTGTATATGCGTTGATAATTAACCTCTAACCAAAATACAAAAAAATATTTGTCTTTGTCTTTGCAAAATTGTGTTTTGTAGGTACCGAGTCAAAGCATTCGACAAATAAGGTTTTCTGGTATTATTTCCCTAAAATCTCTATTTGCAACAAAAAAATAATTCAAATTAAAATTTTTGTTTTCCTGTGCAATCGATTGCTCCCATAGTGCAATCGATTGCACAGTGTATTGTGCACAATCTTTGAGAAAAGTGTATTTTTAGCCTTCAAAAATAAATTATTATTTTTAGTATGTATCGACACATACATGTTATGTGTCGACTCATGCAAAGTGATTAATTCTGTATTTAGTCGAAAAGGCAGCTTATATCGATCCATAGAGGCTTGTGTCGACTTATCCTGTTTTGTATAACTAGTATGTGTCGACGCATACATGTTATGTGTCGACTCATGCAAAGTGATTAATTCTGTATTGAGTTGAAAAGGAAGTTTGTATTGATACATAGAGGTTTGTGTCTACTCATCCTGTTTTGTATAACTAGCATGTGTTGACACATACATGTTATGTGTCGACTCATGCAAATTGGTTGATTCTGTATTGTGTTGAGATAACAGCTTGTATCGATCCATAGAAGCTTGCGTCGACTCATGTTGTGTTATACAACTAGAATGTGTCTATGCATACGACTCTTGTGTCAACTCATAGCAGCAAAACACACGTGTTTTTTGAAAAAATCCAGCAATTTCAAAACTGTTATCTTTTTGGCTCCAATTTTGCTGCATAATTTGAAAATTATATCATTAATTCAAATTTTGGCTCCAAGAATTAATTACCAAATTACCACTAATCCCAATCCTAAAACTCTATAAATAGAGACCTCATTTCATTCAAATCACAAGCTTTTGATAGCCAAACTCATCTTGCTAAAAAATCTCTCAATTCTCTCCATCTACCAAATTCACTCAAAGCTCCATTTTCAAAAAAAAAAGGATAGTAAGCTTTACATTGAAGCTTACTAATCTTTGAGCTAAACCTTCATCCAAACACTTTTTCTTCATCAATTCTCTACATCCAAGCTTTGGTAATTGATTCTTGTGGTTGAATTGAAGCAAATTCTGGAAGTTGTTTGATAATTCTCTAATTTTACCTTTGGTAAGTTGGATCATCATCTTTCACAATGTGATCTCTTGTGGATTTATGGTTTTGATTCATTGAGCACTGTTTTATGATTCCATTAGTGCTATTTTTTCATAATTTGATGGAATTTTCATGTTTAATTGGATCCATGATCATAAGGTGTTTGATGAAAAGTTAGAACAAGAACTTGATCCTTGAAATGTTGTTTTCTACTGATTTTAACAGGTTACAATCAATTGTTGCAACATTGCAATCGATTGTCACAGAAAATTGATTTGAAAAAAAACTGCACTGATGCAATTGGTTGCTGTCTAAGCACAATCGATTATAACAGTGTCAAAAATACTTTTTCTGCCTTATTTTGGGGCTGTTTGGACTCAAATATTTTTCTGCTCACTCTCTTTGATGGATAATTTGGATTACAATTTTAAATGTCCAATTTATCTTTAAATTCAATGGACTTTGTGTTGTAGATGAAGTTGGATAAATGTTCATCAATTCAAATCTATCAAAGAGTGAATTATTTAATTCATTTTTGATGCTTTGGATTAATGATATGTTTAGTGCTTTAATCCATCTAGAGGAGTGGTTTAATTTAAAGATGAAAGAACTTTGAGGTGGTGATCCAAATTAGCTTATCATTCCCCTCCCTCTTCATCTTATCCCTTTCTTTTTTAATTGTGCTACAAGTTAAGGGATGGTGATCTCTATATCATTTATCCAAACATGAAGTACATAGATTGTTATTGACCGGCCTCAAAATAGGTGCGACTTCTACATAAGTCCACTTACGATTGCTTAACATAGCGTTAAATTTTGTCCCGATTCGAATAAATGATCATATGTTGCCCAAACCTATGTTTGCAAGCCCAAGTATTTTATTTGATCTCTTTGATCCAATAACCTTGAGATTCATTGTATGGAGGCTTTGGTTCTACCAATCCTCTAATGGATCTTCATCAATTTTGGTCAACGCGGATCACTTAAACATCGTTGATCATTAAATGTTGCCTTGAGAATTTATTAAATGGATGATATACTTGACATAAAGTAAATGCAACTTGTTGTGTGGAGGCTTTGGTTCTACCAATCCTCTAATGAGTTCCAAATACAAGTTTCAAGATAATCATCCAACTAACCACTAATTTCTAACGATTGACTTTATTTTATGCCCTTTACCTTATGCTTTTATGCTTTATGTACTATTTACTTTAGCATTTATATTTCATGCTATTTTCATCTTTGCTCACTTGAGCATTTACTTTTATGTCATTTTTATTTTGCTCACTTTAGCTTTTATTTTATTTTTGAAGATACTTAATAATCAACATAAACCATAAAAATCTTTAATGGCACTTGGACTATTTGGTTACTATCCTTGGCATGGTGGAGTGTTGGACTTCTTGGACTTAGGATTAGAAACCTTGGCCTATGTTGGAGACCTTGGACCTTAATTGATATTTTGTCTGGAGTTCTTGAGGTTTACCTTAAGACATTGGGTTGTTTGTTTGTTTTGTGTGCAGGTTATTGTGATTACACTCTTGGTTTGTAATCTGGAATTCACCCGCATACAGCCGTTACTCTGCCCAATTTTTGTGAAGACTTAATACACTTGAAGTTTGGTTCTCTCAAGAGGTCTAGTATTTTTGCTTGCTTGGTTTCAATCTAAAGAATTAGAATTTTATCTTGGCTCATAATGTCAAGTATTGGCTTCTTGTTAGTTAGATGGTTCTTATCCCTAGCTTTTACCTTATGCTTTAGGATAGTCTCTTCATCTCCTCCCATCTTCTTTAATTTCAAAAATCTTCTCCCTCATTTTAAAAATCTTCTTATTTCTAAACTTGAAACACTTTCATAATAAACTTGGACTTAGGTCCATGCATTTTTTAAACATTTTCATAAATAAATTTCAATCAATTTAATAATACCTTGACATTTTTGTGAGAAGATTAAAAGTCAATCAATCTCATTTCAAACCATTTTTGCCATTTTGGCTTTTTATTTTAAAACTGTTCTTAAAAGATTAGACTCTTGTCAATCCTTGTAGTGATGTAAACAACTATACTTCTACAATATGTAGTAAAGAGAGATATTTTCCACTTGGGTATTGAGTGAGGCATTGTTGATTTTAAAATCCAAGCCATGTCCTCCACTTTGAGATGATGCAAATTCTCCTTTCTCATGATTTTGGATAGTAAGTATGTTTTCCACACGGACAATGACGATGATGTCTTATCTCATAAAATTAACCAACACACTTGTGTTTCAAATTTTTAAAAGAGGAACTACGTGTACCCTGATCCCCTATTGCACGAAAGGTGGTACGTAGGCACTAAAGGTTCGCAACCGCAGCGGGTGCAAAAATCTTAAAAATATTTCTTTTCTCACCTCCACCATCCATTTTATATACAACACATTTTTATAGCCAAAATATACTGATTTTTCAAAGATATTCATGCGGAGTACCGTAGATGTTTAGGGTGCTAATACTTTCCCTTTGCATAACCAACCCCCTTACCTTGAATCTTTCCCCCCTTTTTTTGGGTTATTCGCTATTTTCTCATTCCTTTGGAAACAATAAAGCGCGGTGTCGATTTTTATTTTGATTTGTATAAAGTCTAGTCAATCCAATGACTTAGTCTTGAATATTTCTACCGCTACAGCCAGACTAAAACAAAAACTGTTTTTTTCTAACATACACCCCAAATGTCATTTTCACCCCTGACTTTTATTTTTATTTTTATTTTTATTTTTTTTTCTTTATTTTTTTTATTATTATTTTTTTATTAATAAAAATTCAAAAAAAATAGTTTATTTATTTATATATCTAATATATTTATATTCACTTATATTTTATTCCTTTAAAAAACAAAAAGACAAAAATGTTTTCTTAAACAAACTTAATTTCTTTTCTTAATAAATTAATAATTAGATTTAGGTTTTGTTCTAGACTGGGCCCGTCCTGGCCTAAGAGCAAGAACGAAGGCCCAATCCAAGCAACTCTACAAGGAGCGCGCGTCCAAAGATTCCCGCCAGCGCGTTGACCAGAAGCTACAGCCGTGCCCGCCGCTGCCCGCGAACACGACATTGTTGACCACATGAAATCCAGCTCGAACCCAGCTCGAGCACCCTCCTCGTAGGGCAGACAATGACCGTTACTCCATCGCCCGAACTCCAGAAAGACCGCGTCCTCGTCCCTCCGTACTTCTCGCAGAGCATCACCAGGAAGGGGACCACGTGCGGGTCCCCACTACACACGTAGAACCTGGCAGTTCCTTCATTGGGCCAGTTCTGGTCGGCCCAATCAAGGGACCTTGGCCCCGCGCTGAGGGCTATAAATACCCTCTATTCCTAGAGGGTCAGGTATTCATTCTTTGACCATACACACACTTTTTTCCTGCTCGTACCATCACTCACTTTAGCATTGGAGTGCCTTGCAGGTACCCCCACCTCGTTCAACTTTCGCTCGGAGCCAGTCGTGACGGTCCAAGTCTGATCAGGTAAGATCAGGTTTAGTTATTTTCTTTTTAACTAAAATTAACTTAGAATTTAGGTTTTTTTAATTAATTAATTTCCATACTATTTTTATTAAACTTAAAACCTTTTCTAAAAAAAATCCTAAAAAATATTTTCTTGATTAAAATTAATTTCTTTTCTTAATTAGTTTAGGTTTAATTTTTATTTATCTTAATTAATTATTTCTTTTAGTTAATTAGGTCAAAACCAAACCCTTTGCTCAAAAGCCAAACAAAATCCATTTCCTTTTCATTTACATCCTTGCATATTATATTTATTAATTTCTTGTACATTATTCAATATGGTTGTAATAGATAATTAGTTTTAATTTCTTGCAATCCCCATTTATAAATTTGTATACCCCATCCCCAAATGATGTAATAGCATAGTAAATTTACTTTCCGCAATTTATCGCTTTCATATAAGTGCTAGTAAATTAGGGTTTGTATGGAAAGATAAAATCAACAAGTAGATAACCTTAATCCAAGATTAAATGCATGCAAATCAAACACACTATTCATACATGCACCCTTAAGGTTAACTCCACTTGTTGCCTAAAAAATGGTCATGTTATGCATGTGGGGTGTCTTAGCAAAACAATCAAAAAATATAAGATCATAGTCCCTCGATGACGCTACAAATGTTGTCTTTCAAATGATCTTAGTCCCTCAAAGAGAAATGCTAAGACATCTTACAACATTGCTATCATGATTATACGATGACTCACGCCCGTCCCCTTACATCCAAAAGATAAGGCTTCTTACCGATCAATGGTAAGATAACAATATCAAAGGAAAGGAGGAAATGAACCAAAAACTTTTGAGTAGGTAGAAAAGCTCTTAGTTGCTTGCTCACTTTCAAAATAAAACCGACACCAAACATTTTCAAATACACCAACACTTTCCATGAAATATTTTCAAAAGTCCAACACTTTGTATACGTTCTTACAAAACGAGAACCATTACAAAGTTTGCCTAAAAGAATGCGCCTTTTCAAAAATAATTTCAAAAACTTCCACAAAGCACATTTTCAAACAAAAGCAAGTGATCTAGCAAGCAACTAAGAGCCCATAGATAACTATGGATAAAAAGGGTGCTAGCACCTTCCCTTTTCATAATCTACCCCCCGAACTCAAGAAATAATCTCAAAGGTCTTTCCTGTTCTTTTCCACCTTTCCTTTTGGATAAAAGAAAAGTTGGTGGCAACTCTTGCTAAACCACAATGTTGTACCCCAAAATTTTCCCTCCCATATTCATCAAGAAATTGCCAAGTCAAGGTCACAAAATTCCCCCAGGGTTGTGCAGCTCAACTGTCCCCTATACAGTCAAAACTAGGGTTTGAGTTCTGGTCAAGCAAATGAACTTTTCAAAGGCCCAATCAAGTCTCATATGCTTAAAAAGATGGTCAGGTGTCTTCATGTCAAGTTTCAAGGCATTCAGCTCAAAATTGCACAGTCAAAACCCTAGATTGCACTACAGTCAACTGTAGGGGCAAAATGGTCATTTGACAGTCAAAAGGTCAAATTTTTGGTCAATATATCATTTTGAAGCCACAAACATCATTTGATCAATGCTTGATCATGATTCTCAAAGTTTGGCTCAGAAATCATCAAAGTGCAAAAGTTGCTATATTTGGACAGCTGAAAAAGTCAACTGAAATTGACCAGGGCATAACTTTCACATGGATTATCAGAAAAATTCCATCCAAAGCTCATTTTGAAGAGAAGGACATTTCCTACAATTCATCTTCATGTTCCAAGTCCAAGAAATGCTCTCACAAAAAGTTATCAATTTCAACATTATAGGTCATTTTCAAAAGTCAACAAAAAGTGACTTTAAGTCAAAGGCCATAACTTGAGATTGGTAAATCAAAATGACATGGGACCAAAGGCATTGGTTAAAGGACTCAAAGACCTTTCCAAAATGTCCAAGAACATGTGAAAAGCTTAAAAATTGACCAAGTTATGCCTTGTGGAAGTTGGGAAATTTTTAGGAATTTTGAAAAGTCAACATTGATGCAAAAGGCCTAAAAATGCAAATGGGCCCATTTTTCTTCCAAACTTCTTCATGCCAAGCCTATGCACGACCATTAGGCCCAAAGGGAAGTATTCTCATATTTTTTAATTATTTATTTGAATTAATATTGATTTATATTCATTTAAATGATTTTAATACATGAAAAATATAACCTTAACCTAAACAAATCCTTTTATACATGTTTGGATTCAATATTTCGTGCATATCCCATTTAGGAAAGTTTTGGATTGATTTGAACCTAATTGACACAAAGAACATGAAAAAAGATGTGAAAAGATTCTTAACAAAATCAATTATCAAAAACCATTAATTCATGAGATTTTGTACAGCTTTTCCAACCTAAATCATTCCTTACATATACTAGAAGATAACCCTAATGAAAAAGGGACTGCAAGCTGCGCCCAAACAAGCATTGGCAAATTGAAAATTTCTCATAAAACTCAAAAAACTGTTTTCAAGGTTGCAGGTGGATTCAGGGCGTGAGACTGATCTCAATAGCTTCCTTGTGATCTCCTGAACGCATTCCAATCCCTAACCTTCACTCAAAGATAAAGAATTGGTAAAAGGGACTCCAACTGAACCAAGAAAATTCCAAACTCGTGCATCATGATTTACATGTTTTTACAGCATTTTGTCCATTAATTCATGTTTATAATAGTGTTTTGAAACTAACCATGTGATCTAATTGCGTTCATATGCTGTATATCCAATTTCACCATTGACGGATTTCTAGGGTTACAGGTTGTAATTTTGGGGCTTTTGCCAAGAGGAAAAATCACAGCTTTAGACCTTGGCCATTGGACTCAGTGTACCTAGACGGAGAGATTCCAACCCTCGCGCTCAATTTATGAGCGTCGAGGGTCTAGTCGCTATTTTTTGGTAGAGGGTCTTGGGTAACGTTTGCCAAACCGTTGCCATATGCTTTTAGTTGCAGGAACCACGAAGATGATGAAGCCGTGTCCAAACGTGATAGGTCCATTCAAACTTCGCGCGAAATTCCAAGGGCATTAGCATCTTCTTTTTATATTATTTACGCGTTATTATATATTAATTGAAACCAAAGTGATTCAGTGGCAGGGATACGTAGTGGTAACATCAAAGACCTGGGTTCAAGTCCCAGGTCTGTATATTTGCTATATTATTTTTCAAATCAAATTCACATGCAGGCTTAACGTTAAGGTTCACCATGCACATTCAACAATCACCATCCACGCGTCCCAGGAGATCTAGTCAAGGGCCAGGATTGGAGAACACCCTGAACTTGAGTCAAACGTATCACACGCTACACCAAAAGTCAATGGACCTGCATGCTTATTGGGCCAGATTACCAGGCCTTACCTCCCAAATTGGGGCTACCCCCCCTGGTTTGCTTTCTATTTTTCTTATTTCATTTTTTAATTGATTATTTCTTGTTTTTTTCTTTTGTTTAAATTGACTAATTATTTTTCACAAATATAAAAACATTATAAAAAATCAGAAAAAGACTAAAAAGATAATAAATATGTATATTATAATTATTTTTAAACAAATGCTTGTAAATATTTAGTTAATTAGGTTAATTGATAGTTTTAATGTTTCTCATAATACTGTTTATTTATTATTTTATTTTTATAATTAAAAATTGTACATAAAGAATTTAGGTTAAAAAAATTAATTCTTTCATAATAAATAAAAAAATATTAGAATTAGGGTTTGCTTCTTGATTTAATTTCAATTAACTCCTTTTTCTTATTTAATCTAAAAAACATAAAAATACCTAAAAAACACAAAAATATCATTCTCCTTTAATTTTAATTTTTAAATCCTTATTAATTTTAATTATTTGCAAAAAGGGTCCAACGCCCGTCATTAATCATTTAATTGCGCATTTATTTTATTATCGCTTACTATAATTTTGTAAATATCCCTAAGCCATGTAATTTACTTTTTCGCACTTTATTTCTTCGCATTATTTATTTTTCCGCTAAATCGGGTCCGGTTTAATTTTGGCGATGTGGACCCGCGCCATTTGTAATAATCTAGCTTTATTTCCTCGCAACTTATAACTGTTAAATATGCATGCAAGAATGAATGGACAAATTAAAATCAAGCGTAGAACACGACAAACATGACAAGACAAATAACTGAAACATGACACACAATTCGCACACACCACCCCTAGGGTACGCCTCACTGTTGCCTTTCGAAAGGTGATCGTCGAGTAGAGGATGTCTTAGTAAGTCCTCATGATCCGGGAACCTGGCATGAGGGTAGCTTCTAAGGTGTCTTCCTATTGCTCCGGTGATCACCACGTCCCTAAAAATCGAATTGACCCGAACACCTCCAACGGTGGTGCTACCTACCTCTCAATGGTGGGATGGCACTACTTTTAAGGACTCTTACACAGACGAATTCCTTAGGGTAGGTAGGTTCTCAAGGATACTTGCTCTAATCTCAAAACAAACTCAGAAGACTTTTCACACTGACACATTTTCAAAAGCTTTCAAAGCAAATTTTTCAAACACTCTGACGTACGAGTCGATCTGAAATTTTTCAAAGAAACTTTTTTAACCCACATTGAAAAACAAACACTTTTGAAAACACATTGAGCAAGTATCTAAGAGCCCATGGATAACCATGGATAGAAAGGGTGCTAACACCTTCCCTTTCTATAACCTACCTCCCGAACCGAGAGCAATCTCTTAAAAGGAATTTTTCTGTGCTTTTGTCCTTTCCTATTGGAGAAAATAAAAGACGGTGGCGACTCTTGCTTCCGCGACATTTCGCGAACCAGCTTTAAAACAGTCAGTTCCAGATCCACCGATCACAGAACTGGCGACTCTGCTGGGGACCCTTTATAAAGTGAGGTATACCTTAGGGCTAGCTTATAACTATGTTTTCAATTGTTTTCCTTGTGTGCTTTAAATTGTGGGTTGCTTGGGAGTTCTATAGGTCCTACACCCGGATCTGGGGGATACCTTTCTTAGAAAGTAGCAACAAGGCTGTGAGGGAACTGTGCGGGGTATACCGACATGGTTGAAACAGTCTGCTACGTTGATGTGGCACTTTGGTGTGTACCGGTAACCCTTGAGTTCAGTCAAGGAGAGTACGGGGCCTCCGCGTGGTGTCGTGAAGCATCAACAGACCTTAGGAACCTTAATTGAACTATCTTGGCCTCTTTAGGGTAGTGAGATAACTGACTTTGGTGCAGTCCGAGGTTGGTTGATACTCGATACTACGCTCAATTGAGGGTTGCTTTCCTGGAATATTTCGGTCGCCAGTTCAGTGGCTAAATCGAAACGATGAACAATGAAAGCAATCCCGTGATATTGGGAACCTTAGAACCCGGTTACTCTGATTAGGACAGGTTAAACCCACCAACTTCAAGAGGGTACTACCCAGACCCCATGCTGGCCCAAACCTAAGGGCTCTCTCTTGCGTGACTTGTGTGCCTTCGTACTTGATTATCTGCATGCTTATGACCTAACAATTGTTTCTTGCAGGTTTTGTTTCAGTCCTTAATTGGGACTCATAACAGGGTTACTTACATTACCCCATGCATAGCATAACATCATACCATTGCATGCATCCTGCATACATCCTAACCCATTTCAAGGATCTCAAGGGCTTGTGATGCAGGTTATGATAAGTCAAACATCTAGCCAGGGGCAAAGAGGATTTATTTTCCTCTAGCCAAGGGTGTCAGGGGCTATGACCCATTGGATATGGTGAGCCTTTGACCCTTGAAGAAGGACTCTCAACAACATGAAGTGCCTTCAATCAAGTTACCGGCTTGCAACTCTAACAAGTTTCTCTGTTTACCCCGCGAGGTCCTTGAAATCATTGCATGCATGTCATACATATCATTGCATAACAGGTACCCTTTTCTCTGCAGGTTGCTTACCCTTCTCCGCTGTTTATTTCAGCCGATCGCCATGAATCCTGGATCATCAGCTGAACAGTCCATCAAGGATCTCCAGGCTCAGAACGCCCAGTTCCAAGAACTGATTCTGAATTTGACCCAGGGGCAACAAGACCTGAAGGCTCTGCTTTTGAAGAAGGACAAGAAAAAGAAGAGGACTGTGCTGTTCAGTCCTAGACGCAGATTTGGGAATACACCACAAGTTGGAGCTGAGAGGACAACCCCATCTGTGGGAAAAGGTAGTCATCATGAGAGAGAGGTTCCCAGTCCAGTGGTCTCTGACAACGAGACAGATTTTGATGAAGAGCAGTACCCTCCTGCTGATGACAGATATAAACAACTGGAGGACAGAATGAAAGCTATGGAGGTTCAACAGGTACCTGGGCTGGATTTCGGAGATCTGGGTTTGTCGACTGGTGTGATTATCCCACATAAATTCAAAGCACCAACTTTCTCGAAGTATGACGGGGCATCCTGCCCCAAGCTGCATCTGAGGTCCTATGTTCGGAAGATTCAGCCATATACGGTGGACAAAAACTTGTGGATCCACTTCTTCCAGGAGAGTCTTTCAGGGACTCATCTCGAATGGTTCTATCAACTAGATGGGACCAAGGTTCGTAACTGGGAGGAGTTGGCTACTGCTTTCTACAAGCAGTATCAGTATAATGCCGACCTTGCTCCTACGCGTACCCAACTCCAGGGTATGTCGTTAGGATCAAGTGAAGGTTTCAAAGAATATGCGCAGAAATGGAGGGATCTCGCTGGAAGGGTACAACCACCTCTGACTGACCGTGAACTTGTGGACATGTTCTTGGGGACCCTGTCTGGTCCATTCTTCAACCACCTCATTGGTAACTCATCTGCTGGATTTACCGACCTCATCCTGACCGGCGAAAGAATTGAAGCTGGTATCAAGAGCGGGAAAATTCAAGAGGCCACACCTTCTGATATTCACAAAAAGTCTTACACGGGAAAGAAGGAATCTAATGCTGCATACAGTCAAAAGGGTCGCCGTGATCAACATGCAGGGGCAGTCATGATCTCTGGTTCTGCACCACGCCGCCAATCACAGAGGGGAAACCAGCAAAGGCCGGATGGGCCTAAAAGGCAATTCACCAACATTAACATGCCATGGTCGCAAGCGCTGCAACACATGTTGAAGATGAACCTGATTGCAGTGATCAACCCTCCTGCCAATCCTAAGACCTCCTCTCCTAGCTACAATCCAGAAGCCAGATGCGCTTATCACTCCGATAGCCCGGGGCACGATACTGAAGACTGTTGGGCATTAAAGTACAAGATTCAAAACATGATCGACGCCAAAGAGATCGAGTTCGAGCCTGCTGAAACCCCCAACGTGATCAATGCTCCATTGCCAAAACATGGCTAGGATTGAGAATTTTTTGTTCATTTGAATTCAAGTTGTATTTTTCCTTTCTTGTTCAGATAAACAATTATTATGTTAAACTCCTTTATTTCATGAATGCATTATACATGTCTGTCTTGATTTAATTATGTTTACTACGCTTAAAACTGTTTTCATATTTTTGCGATGATCGACTCTTAACTGAAGACTCTAAACCTCTTGAGGGAGGATGACGAAAACGATACCACAATCTACAGTATGCTTTTGAACAAACCCCGCTGATGAGGTACAGGCATTGTTTCGATCCCTAAACACTGGAGTTATAAGGATGATAATCCCTCGTCAACCCCTCTGAGCCAAAGAAGTAGGAGTTTTTCTTTTCGAAAATTAAAACCCTTTATCATAACCTGGGGCAGGGTAGTTCTCTCAGTTGACCCAGGTGCATGACAAGTGGCACCAAGGAGGTCCTTACAAAACAAATAAAGACAGTGATGGTTCCGAATAATCAATAAAGAAAGGCAGTCATTATCTCAAAAAAAAAAAAAAAAAAAAAAAAAAACTAAAGCCCAAAAAGTCGAAACCAATAAAGAAGACTTACCAAACTGGGGCGCCCCGCTGACTGTAATCCCAAAAAGGAAACAGTTCAGGCAAAAAAAAAAAAAAAGAAAGGGATAACAAAAATCAAGAAAGAGGTCTTACAAACCCTCAACCGAAGCAAAATGACTGCCTATCCAAAAGAAATCATCAACATCTGAACCATCAATGGAACATCGGAACAAAGACTCAAATAAGGTCTAACGCACGATCAACTGAGTTTAGGTTCGGAGAACATCACGAAGAGCGGGTGGGTACAAATAATTTGAGCCTTATCCTTTGTTTCTTAAACCGTGAACCCGGCCACGATATAACCCTTAAAAGTCCTAGCTGAAGCATGGGTTAGTTCGAAAGCATACTGTTACGAAGGTATCCTGACTCCTGAAGGTTTGCTGTAAAATATTGAGTGGACATCACACTGTATTACAAAAAAATGCACTTTCAAAATTCGAGACAGACATAGACTTTTGCATTCTTAAAATAACTTTGTTTGCATATGACTATTTGTTTGAACAGCAGGGAAATTCGCACGATGAACACCTTGTGAACAGAAGAACCTCCAATCAAGGGGCACATTGCTCATTATCTGGGGCATGGCAAAATACTTCCAACAGGGGCAACTCCCTACATTCTGAGAGCGTGGACATAGTCGAAAAAATACTATGCAAAGACCCGCTAGGTTGACATACCTAGGCAAAAATAAGGGCTTCCCGGCGAACCAAAAGGGTTCGGGCAAAATGAAGGGATGAAATAAAAAATCTGTACACCCGGCAAGTCGAAAACCTGAAAAGGCGGCTTGGGCAAAAATGGGTATCCTGGTGGACCGAAAACCCGAAAGGGCGGTTCAGGCAAAAGTTAGGGATCAAAGCATACGACTATGTTCCGGTATCTCGCCACTTGTCTACCAGAAGATTTGTCAATTACCCCCACAAGGTATCCTCTTCCCTCACCTCCGAAGCAGGGGTAATAATGAGTTATCCAGGCGATCCAATGGCTCTATCAACCAAAGTACAAAGATCAACACAAGGATGATTACCATCTACCGTTACAAATTCCAGATTGTGGGTTAACATCCGAAACCAAACAGGACAATCATCCACTTAATCAAAATCATGCAACCCAACACCGGTTTCTTCTCAACCTTCAGACAAAGTCCTACACAGGCTCCTCTACCTTAAGATGACCTAACCCCGGTTCATCAAAGTTTTTACACAAGCTTATCCAAGTAACCTAAGTAACCTAACCCCGGTTCCCCCTGAAGTCTTACATGGACCTATCTCAAGATGACCTAACCCCGGTTCATCAAAGTTTTTACACAAACTTATCCAAGTAACCTAACCCCGGTTCCTCCAGAAGTCTTACATGGATTTATTTCAAGGTAACCTCACCCCGGTTCATCAAAAAGTTTTACATGAACTTACCTCACCAGGCAACCCTACATAGGTTCCCTCTTTCAACCTACAGCATTACAGTCCAAAACTTCCCCAAAGAGTCCAGTCCAACCCAGTTTCCCCAGGAAAGTTGGAAGTCATATCCCTCAAGCAGTAAGCTTATCCCCAGTAGATTCTGGAAGCTTACCCCTCGCAGAGCACGAACGCGTCGTCCCGGCTTGATTTAAAGAGTTATTTCCTTAACAGGATATAACTGGGTTATCCTCAGCCAAAAGCCACGGAAAGAGCGTCCTCGGCAAAGTATCTTCCTACCCCCAGCGAAGTCTATCAACACTTCCAGCACAATAAGGATATCCCCAGCATAACTCATCAACGGTATCCCCAGCGGAGTTATCTTCATCAACTCAGTAAAGCATCTCCCCACAGAGTAGCACTCCCCAGCATGACCGCTAGAGTATCTTTTCTCCCGCAGAATTATTTCACTTGCCAAGTTTATCCCTCAACGGAGTTATCTTCTCCTACCGGTATGCTTGCAACAATCATCCACAGCGGAAGCAAAATCTCTTCCTCAACATCAGCCCAGGATATGACTTCCCGGCACCCGTCAAGGATTTATTTTCCTAGACGAAAACATACATGAATCATCACATACATCATTATAGCATGCATAACGTATTGCATCATATGAATCTCATTTATGTTGAGAACATCATTGCCTGATCCATATCATGCATTGCATATAACTGACCTTTACCTTTCAGGAAAGATGCGGTTGAAATTCTCAAACATATTTCAAGGACTTCTCTAATCCAGTTAAATCGACTCCAAACAGATTTTTCTGAGAAAGACTCGGTAGAGATTCTCTTATGGTCCCCTCTCCAACGGCGTGTGAGGTGGTAATTCCTTCTTCAGATGTTCTCCTCTCCGGCATGAGCGTGAGGTGATATTCTCTTATGGTCCCCTCTCCAACGGCGTGTGAGGTGGTAATTCCTTCTTCAGATGTTCTCCTCTCCGACATGAGCGTGAGGTGATATTCTCTTATGGTCCCCTCTCCAACGGCGTGTGAGGTGGTAATTCCTTCTTCAGATGTTCTCCTCTCCGGCATGAGCGTGAGGTGATATTCTCTTATGGTCCCCTCTCCAACGGCGTGTGAGGTGGTAATTCCTTCTTCAGATGTTCTCCTCTCCGGCATGAGCGTGAGGTGATATTCTCTTATGGTCCCCTCTCCAACGGCGTGTGAGGTGGTAATTCCTTCTTCAGATGTTCCCCTCTCCGGCATGAGCGTGAGGTGATATTCTCTTATGGTCCCCTCTCCAACGGCGTGTGAGGTGGTAATTCCTTCTTCAGATGTTTCCCTCTCCGGCATGAGCGTGAGGTGATATTCTCTTATGGTCCCCTCTCCAACGGCGTGTGAGGTGGTAATTCCTTCTTCAGATGTTCTCCTCTCCGGCATGAGCGTGAGGTGATATTCTCTTATGGTCCCCTCTCCAACGGCGTGTGAGGTGGTAATTCCTTCTTCAGATGTTCCCCTCTCCGGCATGAGCGTGAGGTGATATTCTCTTATGGTCCCCTCTCCAACGGCGTGTGAGGTGGTAATTCCTTCTTCAGATGTTTCCCTCTCCGGCATGAGCGTGAGGTGATATTCTCTTATGGTCCCCTCTCCAACGGCGTGTGAGGTGGTAATTCCTTCTTCAGATGTTTCCCTCTCCGGCATGAGCGTGAGGTGATATTCTCTTATGGTCCCCTCTCCAACGGCGTGTGAGGTGGTAATTCCTTCTTCAGATGTTTCCCTCTCCGGCATGAGCGTGAGGTGATATTCTCTTGTGGTCCCCTCTCCAACGGCGTGTGAGGTGGTAATTCCTTTTTCAGATGTTTCCCTCTCCGGCATGAGCGTGAGGCAGTAATCATCCCTGGTTTATTCATCAGCGTTTGAAGCTCCAGATTCAGCTCCTGTAACCAGTCAGACATATCTATATCAAGCATCTAAAATCAGCTCCTGCAACGTGTCAGGTATTCATTTTTCTGTTTTGCAGGTATGCAGGTTCCCGCTAAGGAATCTCCTACGCGATCAACGTCCAGATGGCATCTATAAGCCCATCATCCTATTCAAACAACATCCAAATGGCATCTATAAGCCCATTCCCTCATCATCATTGCTACTATGTGAGCGCAAATTTCTGGGCACTTTAGTGTTCAATCATCTTCTACCCTCGGATTACGAAAGGCACGTCAGCCAATCTGCATCCTCAAGTCTAAGAAGATTGAACAGGGGCAACTGTTGTACCCCAAAATTTTCCCTCCCATATTCATCAAGAAATTGCCAAGTCAAGGTCACAAAATTCCCCCAGGGTTGTGCAGCTCAACTGTCCCCTATACAGTCAAAACTAGGGTTTGAGTTCTGGTCAAGCAAATGAACTTTTCAAAGGCCCAATCAAGTCTCATATGCTTAAAAAGATGGTCAGGTGTCTTCATGTCAAGTTTCAAGGCATTCAGCTCAAAATTGCACAGTCAAAACCCTAGATTGCACTACAGTCAACTGTAGGGGCAAAATGGTCATTTGACAGTCAAAAGGTCAAATTTTTGGTCAATATATCATTTTGAAGCCACAAACATCATTTGATCAATGCTTGATCATGATTCTCAAAGTTTGGCTCAGAAATCATCAAAGTGCAAAAGTTGCTATATTTGGACAGCTGAAAAAGTCAACTGAAATTGACCAGGGCATAACTTTCACATGGATTATCAGAAAAATTCCATCCAAAGCTCATTTTGAAGAGAAGGACATTTCCTACAATTCATCTTCATGTTCCAAGTCCAAGAAATGCTCTCACAAAAAGTTATCAATTTCAACATTATAGGTCATTTTCAAAAGTCAACAAAAAGTGACTTTAAGTCAAAGGCCATAACTTGAGATTGGTAAATCAAAATGACATGGGACCAAAGGCATTGGTTAAAGGACTCAAAGACCTTTCCAAAATGTCCAAGAACATGTGAAAAGCTTAAAAATTGACCAAGTTATGCCTTGTGGAAGTTGGGAAATTTTTAGGAATTTTGAAAAGTCAACATTGATGCAAAAGGCCTAAAAATGCAAATGGGCCCATTTTTCTTCCAAACTTCTTCATGCCAAGCCTATGCACGACCATTAGGCCCAAAGGGAAGTATTCTCATATTTTTTAATTATTTATTTGAATTAATATTGATTTATATTCATTTAAATGATTTTAATACATGAAAAATATAACCTTAACCTAAACAAATCCTTTTATACATGTTTGGATTCAATATTTCGTGCATATCCCATTTAGGAAAGTTTTGGATTGATTTGAACCTAATTGACACAAAGAACATGAAAAAAGATGTGAAAAGATTCTTAACAAAATCAATTATCAAAAACCATTAATTCATGAGATTTTGTACAGCTTTTCCAACCTAAATCATTCCTTACATATACTAGAAGATAACCCTAATGAAAAAGGGACTGCAAGCTGCGCCCAAACAAGCATTGGCAAATTGAAAATTTCTCATAAAACTCAAAAAACTGTTTTCAAGGTTGCAGGTGGATTCAGGGCGTGAGACTGATCTCAATAGCTTCCTTGTGATCTCCTGAACGCATTCCAATCCCTAACCTTCACTCAAAGATAAAGAATTGGTAAAAGGGACTCCAACTGAACCAAGAAAATTCCAAACTCGTGCATCATGATTTACATGTTTTTACAGCATTTTGTCCATTAATTCATGTTTATAATAGTGTTTTGAAACTAACCATGTGATCTAATTGCGTTCATATGCTGTATATCCAATTTCACCATTGACGGATTTCTAGGGTTACAGGTTGTAATTTTGGGGCTTTTGCCAAGAGGAAAAATCACAGCTTTAGACCTTGGCCATTGGACTCAGTGTACCTAGACGAAGAGATTCCAACCCTCGCGCTCAATTTATGAGCGTCGAGGGTCTAGTCGCTATTTTTTGGTAGAGGGTCTTGGGTAACGTTTGCCAAACCGTTGCCATATGCTTTTAGTTGCAGGAACCACGAAGATGATGAAGCCGTGTCCAAACGTGATAGGTCCATTCAAACTTCGCGCGAAATTCCAAGGGCATTAGCATCTTCTTTTTATATTATTTACGCGTTATTATATATTAATTGAAACCAAAGTGATTCAGTGGCAGGGATACGTAGTGGTAACATCAAAGACCTGGGTTCAAGTCCCAGGTCTGTATATTTGCTATATTATTTTTCAAATCAAATTCACATGCAGGCTTAACGTTAAGGTTCACCATGCACATTCAACAATCACCATCCACGCGTCCCAGGAGATCTAGTCAAGGGCCAGGATTGGAGAACACCCTGAACTTGAGTCAAACGTATCACACGCTACACCAAAAGTCAATGGACCTGCATGCTTATTGGGCCAGATTACCAGGCCTTACCTCCCAAATTGGGGCTACCCCCCCTGGTTTGCTTTCTATTTTTCTTATTTCATTTTTTAATTGATTATTTCTTGTTTTTTTCTTTTGTTTAAATTGACTAATTATTTTTCACAAATATAAAAACATTATAAAAAATCAGAAAAAGACTAAAAAGATAATAAATATGTATATTATAATTATTTTTAAACAAATGCTTGTAAATATTTAGTTAATTAGGTTAATTGATAGTTTTAATGTTTCTCATAATACTGTTTATTTATTATTTTATTTTTATAATTAAAAATTGTACATAAAGAATTTAGGTTAAAAAAATTAATTCTTTCATAATAAATAAAAAAATATTAGAATTAGGGTTTGCTTCTTGATTTAATTTCAATTAACTCCTTTTTCTTATTTAATCTAAAAAACATAAAAATACCTAAAAAACACAAAAATATCATTCTCCTTTAATTTTAATTTTTAAATCCTTATTAATTTTAATTATTTGCAAAAAGGGTCCAACGCCCGTCATTAATCATTTAATTGCGCATTTATTTTATTATCGCTTACTATAATTTTGTAAATATCCCTAAGCCATGTAATTTACTTTTTCGCACTTTATTTCTTCGCATTATTTATTTTTCCGCTAAATCGGGTCCGGTTTAATTTTGGCGATGTGGACCCGCGCCATTTGTAATAATCTAGCTTTATTTCCTCGCAACTTATAACTGTTAAATATGCATGCAAGAATGAATGGACAAATTAAAATCAAGCGTAGAACACGACAAACATGACAAGACAAATAACTGAAACATGACACACAATTCGCACACACCACCCCTAGGGTACGCCTCACTGTTGCCTTTCGAAAGGTGATCGTCGAGTAGAGGATGTCTTAGTAAGTCCTCATGATCCGGGAACCTGGCATGAGGGTAGCTTCTAAGGTGTCTTCCTATTGCTCCGGTGATCACCACGTCCCTAAAAATCGAATTGACCCGAACACCTCCAACGGTGGTGCTACCTACCTCTCAATGGTGGGATGGCACTACTTTTAAGGACTCTTACACAGACGAATTCCTTAGGGTAGGTAGGTTCTCAAGGATACTTGCTCTAATCTCAAAACAAACTCAGAAGACTTTTCACACTGACACATTTTCAAAAGCTTTCAAAGCAAATTTTTCAAACACTCTGACGTACGAGTCGATCTGAAATTTTTCAAAGAAACTTTTTTAACCCACATTGAAAAACAAACACTTTTGAAAACACATTGAGCAAGTATCTAAGAGCCCATGGATAACCATGGATAGAAAGGGTGCTAACACCTTCCCTTTCTATAACCTACCTCCCGAACCGAGAGCAATCTCTTAAAAGGAATTTTTCTGTGCTTTTGTCCTTTCCTATTGGAGAAAATAAAAGACGGTGGCGACTCTTGCTTCCGCGACATTTCGCGAACCAGCTTTAAAACAGTCAGTTCCAGATCCACCGATCACACACAACAATTGCGATCAAACGCAAACATCCCAAGTCATTTCTCCCACCGTATTACAAGAACCATCTTTGTCATTTTTGGTTTCGGGTGCATCTTTGACACTTCTTGCTGTGTGCAAAGGAAAGCTTGATCGTGCCCTTTATTGAAAGGTGTCAGGAACGATTTCTCTTGTAATTGAATGCACAACCAAATTAACTGAGAACTACCCATCCCTAGGTTAAGATTGCGAGTATTTTCGTATAGAAAGAAACTCCATATTCTAGGACGAGGACGACCCCCGTGGTCCCCATCCATGTCCACAGAGCGAAGTGATGAGGACGACCCCCGTGGTCCCATGTCACAAGCCATCATGGAGGCGCCCATTCCCCCGGGCATAGAGAAGCCTCCACATCTGAAGGAATACGATGGAGTCGCAGACCCGGTCGACCACATAGACGGGTTCGAGGCTATGCTGCACTATCACAACGTCGGGGGACCCATCAAATGCCGGCTGTTCCCCACGACCCTCAGAAAGGCAGCAACGGACTGGTATAAAGGCCTCGCTCTGGGATCAATCACCTCGTGGCGAAACCTGAAGAACCAATTCATAAGTTCGTTCACTGCGTCTTGACGACACCCAAAGACTGAGGCGACTCTCGAGGCCATCATCCAGAGACAAGATGAAACCTTGAGAGAGTTTATCAATCGCTTCAACCGCGAAGCCATACAGGTCCCCTGCATGGACCACATGAAGAGGTAACTGCTGGAGAGAGGGCTCCTCCCCGGCACAGAATTCAAAAAGGCAGTGGGCATCGAGCCACCTAGAACATTCGATGCCCTCCTCGAGAAGGCCCGGGCGTACATGGATTACGAAGAAAGGGAGGCAGCCAACAGAGCCCGGGATCCCAGGACTTACGGATCCAGCAGCAACCCGCACCAAGAAGTTGCTCCTCCTTGGCGAACTGGGGAGAAAAGAAAAGAGGATAGACCCCGAGAAGTCTGAGACCAAAGAGGACCCTCGGGGCACTTTACCGAATACACTCTGCTCACAGCTTCCCGTGAGTGCATTTTGGAAGAGTGTGCCAGCATGGACTTTAAAGACGCCAGCGTCAAACGCCCCCGACCTGCTCCCGCCAAGCCCGAAGCAGACAAAAGCAAGTACTGTCAGTACCACAGGAGCCATGGTCATCTGACTGAAGATTGCGTCCACCTCAAGGACGCCATCGAAACCCTTATCAAGGGAGGGAGGCTCGCCCAATACCGGCGAAACGACGCTCCTCGTCGTGACGCCCGAGAAGCAAGGGAACTGGAGGAAGAAGCCCGACCATCTGATGAGTTGGTCCCCGTCCAGACCGCCTTCTCCGTCACCAGACCTGAGGACTTCTACGTCCCCGAGCACCTGCAGGAGCCGCTCACGACCCACAACAGGTGGGAATACTTTCCCTCCTCCATGGTCATCAATGGTGGAGGATTCAACGACCTGACTATCAATTCGGCTAAAAGGAAGCTGGATGAACTGGTCGGCGCGGCACCCCCACAAATAGTGACCTTTGAGAGGGTAAAAGGTAGGTCGGAGCCTATCACCTTTTACCTGGAGGAGCTCCCCGGGGGAGCCCCCAACGCAGTCATTCCCCTGCTGATAAGGGCAAGAATGGCTAACTTTGACGTGCACCGCATCCTCGTCGACGAAGGAAGTTCCGTCGATGTAATGTACAGCCAATTGTTCCGGACTCTGCAGCTGGGCGACTCGCATCTCTCGCCATATGTAGGTTCGGACTTACAGGGCTTCAACGGCTCGACCTCCAAACCTTGGGGATATGTCGAACTCATGGTTACCTTCGGCGAGGGCACGGCGACAAGGCAGGTCAAAGTACGCTTCCTCGTCATTGACTGCCCGTCCCTCTACAACTGTATCCTGGGGAGACCAACACTGGCAGAACTGACAGCGGTACCCTCCACCGTCCACTTGAAGATGAAGTTCTACACCAAGAGGGAACGGGTAGCTACCATCCAGGGAGACCTAGCTGCTGCTCGAAGGTGTTTCAACGCCGCATCTAAGGGACGCGACACCGTCGACATCGGGACAAGGCCCGCCAAGAGATTGGCGACGACGCGATAGGAACCCGACAAGCCAGAGCCCGCCAAAGAGGAAATCCAGAGAGCTCCACCAAAGGTCGACTCTATAGCTCTAGATGCTCGTTTCGATCAGGACGAACCTCCCCACAGCGAGCAAATTCCCCTCCAACCAATCTCGGACGGGGACTTTGAGCTCGTCCCCCTCGGTGCAGACCCGAGCAAGGGAGTGAAGATTGGCACTGACCTCCCCGACCTGGCGAGGAAACAAATCAAAGCCTGCTTGCGCGAGAATGCTGACCTGTTCGCCTGGAGCACCGTGGAGATGCCCGGACTCGACCCTGAGGTCGCCTGTCACCGTCTCGCCATAGATCCTACCGCTAAGTCCGTAGTACAACGTAGGCGTAGGCAGTCTCTGGAGAAAACAGAGGCTGCTGAAAAAGCTGTAAAAGAACTCCTAGAGGCAAATTTTATTTCTGAAGCCCGGTATTCAACCTGGCTGTTAAATGTTGTACTAGTTAAAAAGAATAATGGAAAATGGAGGATGTGTATTGACTATACCAATCTCAACCGGGCTTTCCCGAAGGATGCTTTCCCTTTATCGAACATAGATATGCTGGTCGACAACTCGGCCGGCTACAAAACGTTGTCGTTCATGGATGCCTACTCGGGCTATAACCAAATCCCAATGGCCATGGGAGACAAACATTGCACGACTTTCATGACCAGCTCGGGCAATTATTACTATAACGTAATGCCCTTTAGACTAAAAAACGTAGGTGCAACTTACCAATGTATGATGAACAGGGTGTTCCACAAGCCGATTGGAGACATGCTCGAGGTCTACATGGATGACATGATCGTCAAATCCTGAGCAGACACTGACCATGTAGCACACCTCAAGGCAGTCTTCGCCCAAGCAAGACAATGTAAAATGAGATTCAACCCCGAAAAATGCACGTTCTGAGTCAAGGCGGGCAAATTCCCCGGATTCTACCTAACATAACGAGGGATTGAATCTAACCCTGACAAATGTCGAGCGTTCTCTGACCTCCCGACACCGACGTCGAAGAAATCTATACAAGTCATGAACGACATGCTCACGTCATTGTCCCGCTTCGTCGCAAGGTCCGCTCAGCACGCCCTCCCCTTCTTCAGACTCCTTCGCAAAGAAGCAGCCTTCAAATGGACCGAGGAATGTGAACGGGCACTCCGCCACCTAAAACAAAGTCTATCCCAACCACCCGTGCTATCTCGACCAGTCGACGGGGAGCCACTATTCATATACTTGGCCGTCTCGAACGAAGCCATCAGCGCGGCTCTCATCCGCGAGACCACCGACGGGCAGAAACCCGTTTATTTCACGAGCAAATCCCTACAAGGACCCGAAAGCAGGTAACAACAGATAGAAAAGGTAGCTCTAGCCTTCATCAACGCACCAAGGAGACTCAGACACTATTTTCTGGCCCACACGGTTATTGTGCGAACCGATCAATCGGTGAAGCAACTATTGGGTCGACCTGACATGGCGGGCCGAATGTTGAAGTGGTCCTTAGAGATCTCCGAATTCGACATTCAATACGAGAGCAGGAAAGCTCTGAAAGCACAAGCCCTGGCCGACTTCGTCGCGGAAATGACCGATCACGACCTTCTCGCCGGTAAGGAACATAAATGGACCGTCTTCGTCGATGGAGCCTCCAGCTCGTCCGGAAGTGGCGCGGGGGTCCTCCTGGAAAATGAGGAAGGCATAGTGATCGAACACTCATTAACCCTCTCCTTCCCAACGTCGAATAACCAAGCAGAGTACGAGGCCCTGCTCGCCGGACTAAGGCTAGCCGAGGACCTGGGAGCCCGTGAGATACAAATCTTCACGGACTCACAACTCGTTGCTTCCCAAGTCCAAGGGAGTTACCAAGCTAAAAACGACAACCTCGTCGAATACTTAAACTTAGTCAAAAAACACATGACAAAGTTTGAGAGAGCAGAAATATCACACGTCCCGCGCGAGCAAAACACGAGGGCATACATATTGTCCAAACTCGCGAGCACGAGAAAGAAGGGCAGAAACAAATTCGTCATACAAGAGTCCCTGTCACGCCCGAGCATCAAAAGGTCCTCGACACCAGTCGAGGTACACGCCATAGGAGACACCTCGTCCTGGATGACTCTGGTATACAATTTTCTGACGAAGGGTGAACTCCCCTCGAACCAGACAGATGCGACCATCATGAAGCGACGAGCGTGCTCCTACGTGGTGCTCGAGAACAAACTATACCGCAGGGGATTCTCCATCCCCCTCATGAAGTGCATCGACGAATCCACGGTCCCCGAGGTGCTGCAGGAGATACACGGAGGGATTAACGCCCAGCACATAGGCGGTAAGTCCCTGGAGAGGAAAGCCTTTCGAGCGGGGTACTATTGACCGACAATACAGCAGGACACCAAGGAACACGTCAAGAAGTGTGACAAATGCCAGAGGCACAGCGACATGCACCTCGCTCCCCCTCACGAGCTGAGCATACTGATATCCCCGTGGTCGTTCGCGTGGTGGGGGATGGATATCCTCGGTCCTTTCGTGCAAGGAACTTACCAAAATAAATTCCTCATTGTGGCCGTGGATTACTTCACGAAATGGATAGAGGCCGAGGCTCTCGCGAAGATAACCTTGCACAACATCCTTTGTTTCTACAAAAGAAACATCTTCACCAAATTCGGGATCCCGAGAGCACTGGTGACCGACAACGGCACCCAATTCACCGACCACGGATTCCAAGACTTCGTCACCAAACTGGGAACAAAACAACACTTCACCTCAGTCGAGCACCCTCAAACCAACGGGCAAGCCGAGGCCACTAACATAGTCATCCTCCGAGGACTCAAACGACGGCTCGGCGAAGTTAAGAGAGGCTGGGTCGAGGAGCTGCACAGTGTCTTGTGGGCATACCGTACCACGCCCCATTCGACGACGAGCGAGACCCCTTTTCGACTGACATACGGCACCAAGGTTGTCATCCCAGTAGAAATCAGGGAACCCTCCAGGAGGACAGAAACTCCCCTAGACGAAGAGATGAACAACGAGGCACTCAGGGACGAACTCGACTTAGTCGAGGAAATTCGACCGGGGGAGGCCCTGCGCGAGGCCACCCTAAAACAACGAGTGGCCCTGCGCCACAACAACAAGGTCATTAAACGCGAGTTCGAAATCGGCATCCTGGTGTTACGAAGAAACCAAAAAGACTCCCGCGAAGGGAAACTGGCCGCGAACCGGGAAGGGCCTTATCGCGTCCACGGCACCACAGGTACCAGGGCGTATTACCTCGAGCAACTAGACGGAGAACCACTGCCACGACCCTGGAACGCTGCTAAACTAAAGCAGTACTATAGTTAAAAATCCTTAGCACCCATGACTCTCATCGTCGGACATCCTCATCTAGTCAACGGAGAGAAATGTCTCGCCCATGTAGAAAGGCCAAGGTACAGGCCCGATCTACGCCCAAACGACACGATGTCGTTTGGCCAAAACGAGCACGAACGCCAGTTCCCGACATGGACACCTCAATCGAGCTCCACCTTCGAAGTAACCATACGACAGAACACCCAGCTCGTGATGGGCAGTTCACACCACGGGCAGGCGACCCCGATCTGGGTCATACGCCCAAGTAAGCAGCTTTACTCTGCACGCCCGACGCATTTCGAAGTACGTCGGACCACCAAATGGGTCGAAAGAATCTCCACTCGAGGAAAACACTTAGACAAAGTTCGCCACAAAATGGAAAGCCGAGAACAAGCATGTCCCGAGGAAAACACTTAGGCGAATTTCACCACAAAGTAACAGCCGAGCACAGGCGAAACTCGGGGACATAACTTAGGCAAAATTTATCACAAAATATAAAAAATAGACACGGGCAAATAATAAAGGTCGAAACAAACATTCATTCAAAAGCTCGTAAGCAAAAAACAAATAAAAATAAACCGACCAAGGAGATCGGCGATGTTCAGAGATTACAAGAACGGGCACGCGGGCCCCAAAAAATATGCATGGGCACGCAGGGCCCAAAAACAACTAACAGTAAACAGGCACACAGGCCCGACCAGAATTCCACGGCTAGACTTCCCCGGGGCTACCAGCGTCCACGATAGGAGACTCGGGCGGAGGCACGACCTGGCCGTCGATGATCTGGGACATGAAGCCCACCCACTCTATATTTAGACCAGGATTCAATAAAGTGAGCTGGCTAACCGCGACCTCAAAACCATCCGCCAAGGCGCCAACACAGTCTGACTCAAGGAGTTGAATACGAGCGACCAGTTCCGAGCGACTCTGCAAGGGGGCTGTCTCCTCCGACTCATCCTCGGTAGGGAGCATGGCGGCCTTTAAATTCTCGACTTCTTTGGCCAGATGCTCGTTGTCGGCCTCCAAACGTTCCCGGTCCAGTCGAAAATAGTCCCTCTCCTCGGCAACCTTCCCCGAGCTCTCCTTCTCCGCGGCCAACAACTCGGCTTGCTCATAGAACATCTCCTCAGAACGTTCCAGAGAAGCCTTCAACTTTCGAGAGCCCGCAGCAAGGGCAGCTTTCTCCTGCTCCAGTTCTTTGACGCGGTCAGAGTCTGCCCCCTCCTCAGCGAGGATAACGGCCATCTCGGCCAAACTATAAGACAAAAAGTAACCTAGTAGGTTCGCGGCCTGCCCGTAAGACTGACACTCGACAAGCGCCTTTGTATCTATCGGACGGGCCTCGAAGGTCGGGTAATCGTCCTCGTCAAGAATGTCTTTCCCTTCCCTCGTGGCCCACCGAGCAGGGAAGAAACTGTCAACATATCTACAAAGGGTACCGTAGGCTTCCTCGTCCTCGGTACTCATCCCTCCCGTGGGCGTATGGTAATGTCCAGTACCATGCTCTTAATGGCGTGAGCACCAATGCAATGGAAACTTAGCCACGCGCCCCAACACCGGGCAACCCTCACCGTCCTCATCTTAGAACAAAGAACATAATTGATTGAAAACTCAGATGAGCCAGGTCATGAAAGCTCTAATGACGATGACAATAATCTTACACCTACTGTCATAGTAAAGGTTCTCTCTTATCCTCATCTTTTAGGGAACACTTTCAATCATGGAGTGCTACGCAATCCTGAGTTCTTAGAACATCTTATCAGGAGATGGTTCCCATTTACTGTAGGATCTTGTATCAGTGCTTCATTTTTTTTTACCAACGTCGGATGTGGTTGCCACACCAGGGCAGCAGACTTTTTAATCAGCGGAATCTTCCATAACTTTGTGTTCACTGATATGTTCAACAACAACCAGTCTTTGTTCCCCTAGTGAATTCATGGGGCAAAGCTTTTAAGCAAAGACAGAAGATGCCTGATGAGCATGCTGTTACAAGCCCATTTCACTACATCCTATTATCTCCAGCTCTGATCTTTGAGGTCTTCCTCCCACAAACATCTCTTCTGATTATGATATGTATGCTAGATGCATCCCCTATTCTGGGGTACCCGGTTTTGATATTGAAGACTACAAAAGGGTTGAAACATAAGGCCCATCACCTGTTTGGCGTCTCTTCCAAAAGTCCAATTTCCATTTGGCCAATTGCCACACTCTTTCTCACCAGTTTATATCGATTCGCTTGGTAAAGCATTCATTTGTTCTCCTGAAAGAATCTTCTATGCGTATTATTCTGGGGCAATTGATCATTCGATTGAAGATGGTACATCATCCAGAGACAAGGTCCAAGACGAGATCAATCCGTAGAATGTGGTGTCCTAATCATATCAGAAGAGGAATTCTCTCACTCACCTCATGCATCTTCATGCATCTATAGCAGGTACTCAGAAAGTACTCAGAACAGGGAATCCATATTCAGACCCAGTGTTTTCTTTTCAGAACTGCAAATCTCGACTTCCCGCCGCTCCGTGATCAGATTCAAGTTATGGAAGAACTTCATGGGAAATTGGACGAGATGAAAGAACAAATGGGGTTCTCGATGTTAGACATACCAGATTTGGTCTATGGACAAGAACTCTTGAAAGAAGAAATTAGTCGGTTGAAGACTCAATTGAATTTGGTTATGGGAATTTTGGGGACGATGCTGAATAAAGAAGATGTTTCCATGCCTGCTACAATAGGAGCTATTACTCCTCCCTATAATCTGAGGACTCTTTTAATTCAGGGAGTATCTCCTCCACCGCCTTGTGTTCCAAGATCTTCCCATCCACAACCAGTTGTCATGTCCCAAGAGGACCCAAAAGGCAAAGTCCATCAGCAGAGGCCAAAACAGCCTGAACGAAAATTTGATCCTATTCCAAAGTTGTATGCATAATCGCTTCCTCCCTTACTAGGACTTCATTTGGTCAAACTTCGAATCTTCACTACACATGAAAGGCTCCCTCATGGCTTTGACGATACTGTTGGTTGTGGATTTCACTCTGGGGCACCTGACCATGATACTGAAGATTGCACAACTTTTAAACACCAAGTCCATGATCTACTTGATATAGGGATAATTCTCTTCACTCCCAAAGGTCTGAGCATGCAAATCAATCTTATGCCAACTGCCACAAAGATTTAGGCCACGTCTTCTCCTCTTCAAAGTTCAATCTCACGACTTGAGTCACATCTTCCACAACCTATACTCTCAAATAGTTCTCACCAACAACCGTTTACAAGTTCTGGAAATCAATTGGTTAATCAAAATCAGAATGTTCCTCATGTTCATCCAGTTCGGTATACTCCTCAGCAGCAAACCTATCAACAGAGACGTACGCAACAATATAAACAAAGGGATAGGAAGCCAAAAAGTGTGTTCGACATTGTTCCCATGACTTATAGCCAACAGTTCTCTCAGTTGCTCAAGCTTTCCTTAGTGGAACCCAAGCCACTGAAGCCTGTCATTCCTCCTTATTATATGGATTTCGATTCTAATGTGCAATGTGATTACCATGTCGGGGCACTAGGCCATTCAATTGAAGACTGAAGGCCATTCAAAGAAAATATGCAATACCTGTTGGGTGCAAAGGCTATTAATTCCGGGTCAGCCAGTCAGATTTGAAGTCTCCTTTGACTCAGTAGATATCAAGACTTCCAGATCATCGTATGAAGCAACAAGTCCATACGAAGACTAGTCTCCTCAACATGGCATTTCAAATTGCATTTGCACTCTCATTTGTAATCTTTCTTTGTTTTAGTTCAGTACTTTCTTGTATGCAAAACTTGCCTATTTTTGAATATAAATCACAATGCATTAAATTTGTTTGTCTTGAATTAATCAATTCGTATTCACTCATTAATGTATTTATTTGCTTTTTGATACTTAACTCTTGTTAAATAAAGAAAGGTACCTCCTGAAGGGAGGATGATGAGTAATATACCAAAAATTCAAACGGTGTGCTTTTGAATAAAACCCTGCTGACGATGTACAAGCCTTGTTTCAATTCCCAAACACCAGAGATATAAGAGAGTGAAACCTCTGTCAACCCCTTTGAGCCTTGAAGTAGGAGTTTCTTTTCTTTTCAGAAAAACCCTCACATTTAACCCGGGGCAGGGTAGATTTCAGTTGATCTAATCGAGCGTTCAGAACTCATCAGGAGTGCGCACCTAAGGATACAATAATGGTTATCTATCAAAAGGCTAAGGAAAGTCAAAGTCGCAATGGTTAACTCTCGTATATCAGCAGTGTGCATCAAAGAGAACGATACCACAATGGATATCTCTCGCACATCAAAAGGTCAAAAGATGACGATACCACAACGGTTATTCCTCGCCAACCAAACAGCAAGGCAGTTACACCTTCTCAGGAAGTCAAAAACGACTCGAAATCACACGACTGGTTCAAACTAAAAGAAATGATTAAAGAAAGAGACAAAAAGCCCCGCTAAGCCGAAACTTGAAAAGACAAGTCGCTTAGGCAAAAGTCGGGGCATCCCGCTGGACTTCAAAAGTCAAATTCAAAAGGAATTTGTCCAAGTAAAAGTTAGGGAATACAAAACGAAAGCGAAAAGCACGGAAAGCAAAAAGGGATTACCAAATAAAAATCCTCAACAAGGAATAAAGTCGTATGGTCGAACACCACAAATGAAAGAGGTGAATGACTGTCATGTCCAAAAAAAAACCTTGTTTGATTCCTCAATCATTGTAAAATCTTCTTGAGAGATGAGTGCTCATATTGGTTTAACTGAATTTAGGACTGGAGAACATCACGAAGAAGGGTGGGTACCAAATATTTTGAGTCTTAAATCCTTTTTTCTAAAACCGTGAACTAGACCACGTTACAACCCTTAAAAGTCCTAACTGAAGCATGGGTTAATTTGAAAGCACGTTGTAACAAGAATACGGTAATTTGACTCAGATGAGGCTTGTTAATTTTTTAAGTTGGTATCACACTATCCTTTTAAAATTCTTCCATACAAAATTTTTGTTTGTTTAATCTTTTTAATAAAAATTTTTAAACTTCAAGACAAACATGAGCTTTCATTAGAATTATCATTCTTAGAATAAATATTCTTTGCATATGAGCAAGTGCTTAAACATCAAGTAAGTTTTCATAATGAGCATCAGATGAAAATTTGATCATCTCAAGGGACAGTTTGCTTCAGGATACCGTTGAAAGGTAAATTATTTGTAAGAATGGTCTTAATCTGGGGCAGACCTACTATTGATTTTTTAGTAAAAGAATACCAGTTTGAGGAATGATCTGAAGTAGATTGCAAAAGGTGGTTGCCCAGAGTCTCTGTCAAGCAGCGGCGCATTACTTTCAGTTGGTTCTAAGGGACATATTGCTTCAAAGTATTTGCTCGAGAATGAAGAAGTTCGAGTCGAGGAGTATGGTTGTGAAGTAACCTACTTTCAAGACATAAGCCAACCACTCTAAGGTTATATTGCCTTCGAAAATCTTCAAGTTTCTCATCCTTCCTTGAGCATGGGGCAAAGAAAAGATTTGTCGAGATTCTGTTGAGCAGGGGAAAGCGTGTCGAATACTCCGTCGAGTAGGTATTCAGCCAATCTGAGGCATTCAATTCGGGATTTTATCCCTCAAAGCGCAGTCAAACTGGGGCAGTTGTACTAATATTTGACAAATCTCTATGAGAATGCATTGATTAGAGGAGAATCTTCTAGAATTTGAAGATGTATGGGCATTCACTCAAGCATAGTTGGAATCATCTCCAATTTTGGTTATCTAAACATCACGTTCCAAAAGTTCATAACACCGGGGCAGATTGTCTTCAATAGTATAAATCTAAAAAAAATCCTCTCGAGGCAATTTTCTGCAAAAAATCCTTACAGACTGGGGCAAGAATTTATGTAAGGGCTTTCTCTCTTCTTCAGTGGTTGATCAGATCAAGTCTGTACGCAGGCTAAATGACCTATGAATTTGAAAATCATGCCGAGAAGTCAGGATTGTTATCTTCGATTTATCAGAGACTCAAGTCCATTTACTAATATCCTTTGTCCTAAGTCAAGGTTATTATCCCCAGTTGACATTTGGATTGTTATCCTCAATAGGATATAAGCAGTAACACAAAGATCATTTTGAGTTTGTTTACTCATACAAGACGCAATAGAAATATTGCTTCCTAAGGGGATGTCTCCTCCCAGTAAAATACATGTTGCTACTTAACAAAGACCTGTCTACCAAGGGGTTTCTCTTCTAAGATATTTTCTCCCCAGTGAAGCATCCTCATTTCTCTGCAGGGGGAGAATGTTATTTCTCCCTGGAAATGTAGAAGTTGTTTAAAGATGATTCCTTTTCGTTGGACTTCAATTTATTTTTGCAGCATCTTCTCAAGTCCACTTTTTAGTGGAGTTTCTCCTCGGAGTCGACATGTTGAAATTGCAATCTTGCATCGCGGTTTTTACTCGGTGATTGACAGTTCAAATTGTCTATTCTTCAGTAAGGTTTTCCATTCCAAACAGGGGCATGTCTCCCCAACTTATGTTTTTGCAAGTACTGTTGGTCTTGTATGACAAGATGCATACCAACAAATGAATCAAGAAGGGTAACGTGAGGATTTTCGTATAATGAGATCCAATTTCCCTAGTGGAACTATTCTTCTTTCCCTAATGGAGCAAGTGTATTATCTCTCAGGTGAGGTATACAGGAGAAGTCCAGTCACGACTCTTTCGTTACCAGTGGTAGAAGATTTTGTTGAGATATCCCTAGTAGAGTTTTATCCCGGGATGTTTGTTTCTTCCCCAAGTGAGGATGTTTTACCTCCCAACAATATTATCCCCAGTCTGGTCTGGGTAGAATTCTTTTTATTTAAGAATTTATATACTCCCTAGTAGAAGCTATCTTCGTCAAGAAGTTCTACATGAGAAAGTTTCCATTTCCAGCAAAGCTTTTCTCTTTCCAACAGAGGATAAATAATTTGTTCCCTGTGAAGTGGGGAGTTTGATCAGAATTCAAGATTTTCTCTGAACTACAATTTATTTTTGTAGTATCCTCCCTAAGAAGTTACTTCCTCAGTGATATCAATCTTTAGAGTTTGGTGGTTCCGAGACTCGGTGCCCCATTGAAGTTCATATGGCATGCTCTCTACAGAAGATCAGATGTATAAGAATAATCATTCAAAAGTTCATTGTCTTCTCAGCAGCCGATGTTGACGTGTTTTCCCCAGTGCATTACTAAACATGCATCATTATATTGCATCATTACATTGCATCTACCAAAAGGCGTAGCATTTCCATTGTATGGAGCATTACGCTATAAAAAAATTCAAACATGCATGAATATAAGCCAATTGTGTTTACTTGTGGTAACCAGATGATTATATGCTCAGATTTTATGTTTGAGAATTTTTCTGGGTTGGAGAAAATTGGGGAGAGATTCGTCTGGCCCAAAGTCCTCTAAAAAATCCTCTTCTGAAATGTGTGTGAAGCCTTGTTTTTATAGGCGAGGTGGCTGAAGTTTTGGGGGGAAAACAAAATGATTTGAACAGTTTGGGAATGTTGTTTCGATCCTTTCTTCTACACTCCTTTTTGGGCAAGTACAAGACTGTTGTAGCAGGCTCAGCAGTGTTTTGGAGCGTAGTGACAATTGGTGCAGGACTGTTGTAGCAGGCTCAGTAGTGTTTGTTGCATGGCAGTACAGTGGTCCAACTTTTGAATCGAAGGAGGCTGCCTTGAAGGAAATCACATGTCCAACTCGAAGCTTGTGACTGAAGGGACTGTATTGCCCAATTGAAGCTTGTGTTCGAAGGAAGCAATGTTGCTGAATCGAAGCATGTGGATCGAAACAAACATATTGGTCAAACGAAAGCCTGTGATCGAAAGAAGTAATGTTGTCCAATCGAAGGTTGTGGATCGAAAGAAGCAATGTTGCCCAATCGAAACATGTTTGCAGGCAGTAAACTTGTCTAGATTCGAAAGCAGGTCTGCAGGCAGCAAATTTGGTGAATCAAAATAGGCTTGCAGGCAACACTTGTCTAATCGAAACAGGCTGAATCGAAGGGTACCTGTCAACACATGAAATCAAACAAAAAAAACACAAATTTCGTGCTTGATTAGAAGTTAGTGATACATAGGCAAAAAAATGTTCAAAACACTTGACAATTTCTGCATAATCAATGCTCAAAGGTGAGAGATTAAAAACCAACTATATTTAGTGACCTTGACCTTTGTATAAAAAATGTAAAAATGCAAATGGGATCTTAGGTCAAAAATTAGGGTACAACACCTACGTACTCCCTCGTGCAATAGGAAAGTAAGAGCATCGTAGTTCGGCTAGAAAAGACTTGTTTGTTGATTGATTTTAAACGAAGAGACAATTCGTCATTATTAGGAGAGAAATCTCAACTAACGCCCACAAGGTGTGAGAAAGATAGACCTTGCATCAACAAGAGTGAGAGTTTGAGAACGCCTCTAGCACTCAAGTGGAAAAGTCAACACCTTTATAACCACGGGGATAGAAAAATGTTGCTCGACTATCAATGAATCATGTCTCATCTTTGAAAAAAGGTTTGAAGGGTAAAGGTGCTCGAGTGCACAAAAGAGTTTGAATGAGTTGAAGTATTTTTTTTTGTTAATTTTAAAAAGAAATGTCAAATTATGATTAAGTTGATTGAAGTTTGTTTAAAGAAAAGAAGTTTTAAAAGAAAAGGCACTCGACAAAGTCGAGATTTATTATTAAAGCGATTTGAGTTTATAAACAAAGAAGATTTTGAAAAAGATGAGAAGATTTTGAAAACTAAAGAAGATGGGAGGAGATGAAGGGACTTCCTAAAGCGTAAGGTAAAAGCTAAGGAAGAGAACCGTCTAACCAACAAAAAGCCAACGCTTGACATTATGAGTCAAGATAGAATTCCCATTATTTAGATTAAAATCAATCAAAGATACTAAACCTCTTGAGAAAACCAAGCTCTAATTGCATTAAGTCTTCACAAAAATTGGACAGAGTAACGATTGTATACAAATGAATTCCAGATTACATACAAAGTATGTAATCACAATAACCTGCACACAAAACAAACAAACAACTCAATGTCTTGGGTTAAACCCCAAGAACTCCAGACAAAATATCAATTAAGGTCACAAGGTCTCCAATATAAGTCAAGGTCTCTAATCCTAAGTCCAATACTCCATAATGCTAAGGATAGTAACCAAATAGTCCAAATATCATTAATGTTTTTTTATGGTTCATGTTGATTATTAAGTGTCTTCAAAAGGAAAAGAAAAAGCTCAAGTGAGTAAAATAAAAAGGCATAAAAGTAAATGCTCAAGTGAGCAAAGATGAAAATAGCATGAAATGTAAATGCTAAAGTAAAATGGTGCATAAAGTAAAGGGCATAAGAATAAAAAGCATAAAGTAAAATCAATTGTTAGAAATTAGTGGTTAGTTGGATGACCATCTTGAAACTTGCATTTGGAACTCATTAGAGGATTGATATAACCAAAGCCTCTCAACAACAAGTTGTATTTTCTTTTTGTCAAGTATATCATCCATTTAAGAATCCTCAAGACAACGTTTAATGATCAATGATGTTTAAGTGATCCGCGTTGAGCAAAATTGATGAAGATCTATTTGATGATTGGTAGAACCAAAGCCTCCTAACAATGAATCTCAAGGTTATTGGATCAAAGGATTCAAATTAACATACTTGGACTTGCAAACATAGGTTTTGGAAACGAATGATCATTTTCTCAAATCGGGATAAAATGTAGCACTATGTTAAGCAATCGTAAGTGGACTTATGTACAAGTCACACCTATTTTGAGGCCGGTCAATAGCAATCTATGTACTTCATGTTTGGATAAATGATATAGAGATCATTATCCCTTAACAGGTAGTACAATAAGAAAGAAATGGATAAGATGAAGAGGGAGGGGAATGATAAGCTAATTCAGATCACTACCTCAAATTTCTTTCATCTTTAAATTCAATCACTCATCTAGATGGATTAAAGTACTAAACATATCATTAATCCAAAGCAGAAAAAATGAATTAAATAATTCACTCTTTGGTAGATTTGAATCAATGAACATTTATCCAACTTCATCTACACCCAAAGTCCATTGAATTTAAAGAGAAATTGGACATTTAAAATTGCAATCCAAATCAACAATCAAAAGGAGTGAGTAGAAAAAGATAGATGAATCAAAACAGCCCCAAAACAAGGCAGAAAAAACAGTTTTGTTCGGTTACAATCGATTGCACTGCTAATGCAATCGATTGCATCAGTGTTTTTTCAAAAAAAAAGTGAAATTTTGCTGTGACAATCGATTACACTATTACAACAATCAATTACGCCCTGTTAAAAATTAGAAAATCAACATTTCAAAATGTCAAATTCTTGTTCAAACTTTCCATCAAACACCTTATGATCATGGATTCAATTGAGCACGAAAATTCATCAAATTATGAGAAAATAACAACAATGGAATCACAAAACAATGCTAAATGAATCAAACCCAAAGATCAACAAGAGATCACATTGTGAAAGATGAAAAAATCCAACTTACCAAAGGTAGATCTAGAGAATTATCAAAACCACTTCAAGAATTTGCTTCAATTCAACCCCAAGAATCAATTGCCCAAGCTTGGATGTAGAGAATTGACAAAGAAAAAATGTTTGGGTGAAGGTTTAGCTCAAAGATTAGTAAGCTTCAATGCAAAGCTTACTATTTTTTTTTTTGAAAATGAAGCTTTGAGTGAATTTGGTAGATGGAGGGAATTGAGAGAATTTTTAGCAAAGTGAATCTGGCTATCAAAAGCTTGAGATTTAAATGAAATGAAGGCTCTATTTATAGAGTTTAGGCTTGGGATTAGTGGTGGTTTGATAATTAATTCTTGGAGCCAAAATTTGAAATAATGATATTATTTTCAAAAAAATGAAAAATTGGAGCCAAAATTTGAATTAATGATATATCTTTCAAAAAAAGAAAAATTGGAGTCAAAATTTGAATTAATGATATATCCATCAAAAAATGAAAAATTGAAGCCAAAATTTGAATTAATGATATATCCATCAAAAAATGAAAACGAATTGGAGCCAAAATTGTCAGGCTTGAAATTACTGATTTTTTTTCAAAATTTCACTTTGTGCAATCTATTGCATCAGTATTTTTTTTTTCAAAAAAATACGCAAAATACAATTTGTGCAATCGATTGTACTCTAAGAGCAATCGATTGTACAGTGAAAAAAATGAAAAATTTTAATTATTTTTCTTTGCAAAAAATTGAGATTTTAGGGAAATAATATCGAAAAACCTTATTTGTCAGATGCTTTGACTCGGTACCTACAAAACACAAATATACAAAGACAAATATCTTTTGTATTTTGATTAGAAGTTAGTCAACAACACAAAAGCAAACTTAAAGATATGATGCAAATGTGATGAATGAAGCTGTTTATTAATGGCTGTGACCAAATGACAAAATATGATATGAAAGTGCGACTGAAAAAATAGGGGTGAAATTTAGAGTACAACAAAGATTAGCCCAAATCGGACGAAACTCAGAATCGGAGCAACGAAATCGTAAAAAGGGTAAGGTTATTAGCTTTCGTTTTGTTTTGATATTTGGGTGTGATTTATGGTAGGGGGTTTTCTAGCGCCGCCATGGATGGACATTAGGGTTTGGGAGTGGGAGAGAAGAAAATGGTTTGTGCTGTAACGAGAGAGTGAGGAAGATGAATGAGTTACTGTAATAACAAAAACTGAAAATGAATAGAAAACAAAATATTGTATGTACCGTTCTAATCCCGTATCCGCGCGCATACTGTAACTAACATAATCTCTCATTACCATTCCTCTGATCACGATCTGACGGCCGTTAGGGCAAGTCCCTATCGTACTCCATACTCCCTCGCCACACCTGATTACTCGGACCCTTCTCCAAACGTAGTGGGCCTAAGCCCAATTGATTTTAACACCCCCTTTTTACTATATTACTAAAACGCCAAACACTTCATACCCCCTGTCCAGAATCACATATGGACCTAGCCCAGACTCCTTTTAACACCCCCGTGTTTACTTAGCAATTAGAAACTACACACCCCTGAAGTAATTAAATTATTTTATTTTTTTAATTCTTACTTTTAATTTTATTTTTCTTTCATATTATTTATTTCTTTTTCTTTATAATAATAATAATTATTATTATTAATATTAATTTTTATTATCATATTTTTTATTTATAGTATTATTATTTATTATATGTAAATATTATTATATTATCATCCAAATTATTTTTATTCAAAAACTCATTCATATATATTTTCTTATATTATTTGCATTAAAATATTTTTTTTTATATCATCCATTAATCAGGAATTTTTGTAATTAAGATGATTAAAAAATACTAACAAATCTCAAACTATTTTTCGCAATCAACTAATCTAAACAACTATTTTTGCAAAAGATTTTCAAACGGATTTTGACTAATCGCGCATTTAGCCAAAATCTCCTCAATCACTACAACCGGTCAAAATGCGAGGTGATTCAAAATACATTTGCAACCCCTAAAAAACACTAACCATAGGAACTACGAATTGAAACTCTGATTCCTCATAAGTGGGTACGTAGGCATACGATCAAAAATCGTGGCAAGTTCTCCTAATTAAAATTTAAAATTCTATTTTACCCGAACCTAAACCTAAAACCTAGTATCCTTGTGAACAAGGTAGATGAAAGGTGTCTGACACCTTCCTTTCGTCTAATAAAGTCTGAAACCTAGAATCTCTGTCTGCGAATTAAAATTTCCTATTAGATGTCATTCTTTAGGATAAAAATTAATAGTGTCGACTCTTGATTAAAAAACCAGTCGCGACAAAACTATATTCGATAGAGTCGTATACAACAGCTATGTAGTTAGTCGAAATTAAGTATGGGCTATAGCATAGTGAGTCGAATTGGGCTTGGGCATTGTATGCCTATATAAAGGATTTGTTAGTTTGTAATTTTACATTCAACACTCACATTCAATACAGTTACAATTCAGTTAGAATCATAACAAAATTTCTATCTCTCTCTCTTCTTCTTCTTCTTCTCTTTCATAAATCATCTTTCTTGAAAACCCTATGTTCCAACATAAGATGATTTTTTTTATTCCTTAACACTAAAATCAATATGTACATCATGGTAATTCATTCTCTCACCATACTAACAGTTTAAAAAAAAGCTTCATTTAATAAAAGAAAAGAAATTATGAGGTATACTTTGAAGGTGTGTAGTTAAAGATTGGACAGATTATTCTTATATCATCACTTGCTGATAGTTGTAAAAAAAAATCATCACCTGCTGATAAGCAATTATCTTATACTTACTCTCAGGAAGTGGGCACATAGCAGGCCAATGGGACTCATTCAAAGGACATTTGCTCAGCAAGATACTTAAATTGACTCTATAAGAATGTATTAAATGTCTAAGCTATAATTCCTTTTCCTTTAAACTTGTCCTTGTGGGCACCTTTAGGTGACTTTGATAAATCAAACACATCTGCAAAGTGTTTCTTTCGCATCGGCAAACCAATATCAGCGGCATTAGCAATTGGACCCGACCAAGCTTGGAATGGTTCCTTTGAATAAGTATATGTGGTTGAAATGAAAGATGCATCTGCAGGAATAGTTTCTGGATCAATACGATGTGAAGATCCCAAAGGAACACCAAGCTGTGCATCTTGATGTGGTGGAGGAAACTTTTCACTCTTGCTCTTGGCATTTCCATGAGTGATTAGACGTCTTCTCTGTTACGCATTAAACCATAGAAACAAATGTAATCGACTTTACTTTTAAGTCACAATATCATAATATTGCAGATTTTTCCATTCCTTAAGCATTCTTAAATAGTCTCAAAGCAAATGCATTAAGCAAGTGTATAAACCAAAGCATCATTCATGTGCTAGTGAAAATAAATATTAATAATTTGTTTGCACATACATCAATATTGGATTGAAGCTCGGCATTGGCTTCGGGAGCAGGAAAACCTTTCACAGCACGATCACGAGTACGGTGCTTCTTTGAACCATCAACCCGAGTTTTGTTTGCAGCTCTTTGTCTGAGCATTTATAGAAACAAAAAGTATCTTAGTGCTGATCAAACATACCAGGTTGGCTAAATCATAACTAGCAGACATTACCCAAAACAAAAAGGAAAAAACTTAAGAGCAGATATACCTCCTCAGTTCATCATCCCGTTTTTTAGCATCCATTTCTTTGCTTGGGGGGTATTTTGGAAGACTAGAAGGATCACAAGCATAAGGTTCTGTCATAAAGAACTGCAAAATGTAGGAGCAGACAAGCAAAGTAGATGTAACTCAACCTGAATCAGATTCAACATAGTTACATTTTATAAATTCATACATGGCATGGCCAGTAGTATTACATTGATTTTGGACTGTCTACATTTGGTATAGCTAGGATAATTGCAGAGAAAGAATATGGAAAGAATAGAGAAGATGAAGAAAGATAGAGTGACGGTTTCTGCTATTGAATGGTTATTCAGTTACAAAACTAGAAATTTTCAAAAAGCCCACCTCACTTCCCAAAGCATCTGAGGCGGTTTTCCGTTCTACAGGATCAATTGCAAGAAGATTATCAATAAGGGGTAGAGCAGACGGTGGAAAACCTTTGAATATCTCTCTTATGCGTCTCTTGTACGGCTCTCGAGGTTTAAACAAGGTAGCATTTGGCAACTTTGACATCTTCCAGTATTCATCAGAAGGAGAACCGCATAGTTTGTATATCTTATGGAGTTGCTCCACCTATGCAAGTAAGGAGTTAGAAAAATCAGTTGTGATTTCAAAGAACTTATCTATAGTATAGGAATTTAAAACTCTTAGACTATGTATGAGATAATATATAAGTAAACATATGATCCAGTATACATAAAAACAAGGGAAACATAAAATACAAAAAGCCAACAAAATGAGATATGTAAGTTGTTACCTCTGTACGGCCGGGCATAATTGGTTTCCCCGCCAATAACTCTCCTAAAATGCATCCAGCACTCCAAAGGTCTACACCCACACCATAACTTGTAGCACCAAGAAGCAACTCTGGAGGCCGATACCAAAGTGTCACTACACGACTAGTCATGGGATGCCTATGGTTTGGATCAAAAAAGGATGCCAACCCAAAGTCAGCAATCTTTAGTATTCCTTCATTATCAACAAGAAGATTTGATCCTTTAATATCACGGTGAAGTACATGTCGGTTATGACAATGCTCAAGTCCCGATAGCAGCTGATTCATGTAACATTTTATCTGCAATTGAAGGTGCAATTTTTTTTGGAAACATCAAATTCTACTGCTTGAAAAAAAAGTGTATCAAATACCAAAGAATAAAATAAGCAATTATGAAATCATCTGGTCAAACCTCGTCTAACCTGAGGCTCTGTAAACCTGATTTCCGGGCTTGCAGCAAGTCCAGCTAAATCATGTTCCATGTAATCAAACACCAAATACAAACTACAAGTCATCCTCGATGTAACTAAACCGTGCAGCTTAATAACATTTGGATGATCCAACCTTCGCAGAATAAGAATCTCTCTAGCCATGAATTTAACGCTCTCTGGTTCCAAATTGTCAAAACGAACCTTCTTGAGAGCAACAATTTTACCAGTCACTGAGTCTTTAGCTTTGTACACATTACTATAAGTTCCTTGCCCAATCTAAAGTAAAAGCAACATTAAGAGACAAGAATCATAGTCAGAACTTAAATGCAAGATTCTACACCACGCAAGTTCCTCTAAGGACCAAACTCAACAGCAACAACAACATCCACGCCTAATCTCACTAAGTGAGATCAGCTAAATGAATCAGCTTCCACCATAATGATCTATTCGGGATCATGTTTCTATCGAAATCATTAATCTAAAGATCTTTCTTAATAACTTCCCGTATGATTTTTCTAGGTCTTCCTCTATCTCTATTTGTTTGACTCTTCTTCATCTGATCTACTCTCCTTACCATAAAATTTACAGGTCTTCTTTCTACATGCTCAAACTATTTAATAGCGTGTTTGGTTTGGCTTTTCGAAGAATAAAAAGCAATTTTAAAGGAGTAGTAGAATTGATTTTGGAGTATTTTTGAGGCGTTTGGTTCCTCTAAAGTATAATTGATTATGCCTACAAAATTGATTCTACTAGAATTTATAGCTTTTGAGTTTAAACATGATTTTTACACTGAAATTTGTTGTTTACCTAAATATATCCAAACATAAATCAATTATGCTAAACTCAATTATCTTAGAATCAATTCTACCAAACTCAATTATGTCAAAATCAATTATGTCCAACACTAAGTCAATTTTCCAGCATCTTTTCTACAATAGGTGCTATCTAACACTCTATCTAATTCTATTTAGTTTTACCACACATTCAATGCAACATCCTCGTCTCTGTATCACTTACAGACAAATTACAAACATTTCAATCACTATGAATTAATTTGCACTAATGAACGCAATTCAAACCACATTCCAGATAAAGCATGATCCATTAAATCAAGTAAAGAAGTAATAATCCCAAAACAAGAAAAACACCTTATCAATTTTCTCAAATGTATCCGCCTTTCGCGGAATCCATCCACTAAGAGCCTCCCCACACACAGCAGTAAGCCAAGGCGGCCATCCAGCAGCAACCTGTTCCCCAAGTAAATGCTTCGGCAGATTACTTAACCTCGGATTCGCCTTCAATCTTCTTCTACTTTCGCCTCGAGTCGTCGGCACCTGAACCCTATCACCACCATCAATCTTCTCCTTCTCACAACCATTATCAACCTCATCAACCTTCTTCTCAGACGTTGTTGCTTGACGACCAATCACACATCCCATTTCTCAAATCTAAACTTCATCATCACCTTTAAACATCGCTTCTAATTCAAAATTACCAAAAAAAAAACACCGCATTAATTATCTAATCAAATCAAAAACATCAATGCAACTTTACTTACTAACCTCAGAAAACGATCTGAAATCGAAATCGAAATCGAAATCGAAATCGAAATGAAAAGCAAGTAGAGTTGTTTGTTGAGTAGAAAGGTTTGAATAGAGAGTGAGAGTGAGTTGGTATAAAGAATGGAGGAGAGTGAAAAGAGAGTGGTTTATTTGGAGACAAGAAGAAAACTCTCAAATCAATTTCACAAATTACAATACAAAACTACTTGTTCTTGCTGCCTAAATTGATGGCTATTTGTAACGTAACGTAACTACTAAGCTAGAGACAATATATCAATAATTCATAATTTTTTTTTATTCATTTTTATTACTCCATAAATAGTTATGCAGAGACATCATATCATATATGAGATATAATAAAAATTTAAATTTAATCCAAGATAAAATAAAATTTATCTCCGATTCAATAGATTAATCTTTACGGTTAACCGCAAAATACTCTATTTATAAAAAAAATACCATATAAATTTGGATTTATCATGGGAGATGGTAGTAAATGAGTAAGAAAGAGAAGTGTATGGAAGACAAGTTCAATTGTGTCTGAAGGCAAAATGAGCGTAATGTGGGCTATGTTGTGTGTTACGAGACAACTGACAACCCAACCCATGTGATCATCATTCCATTTTTTCTTTTTTTGGTGAAAATCAATTACCATCTTCTAGTAGTATATTATAAATTTGTTACTTAAAATCAAATTATTGGTATTATTGTCACTCAAATAGCTGATCTAATTATTCTCTCCGTTTCTTTTAATTGTCACTTTTTATTTTTATATATATTAAAAAAATTAATCATTATTGTTACTTTTTAAATGATAATTTTCTTTTTATCTAAAATATTCTTAATTATTTATCATTTGTATTTGATTTTTTTTTCTATGCAATAAATGATTAAGGATAATTTTAATAAAAATATCATTAGTATTATTTTAAACTTCGCAATTGACAATTAAAAAGAAAAAAAAAATTGGAGAGTATGACATTGTGGAATTGGTTTGGGTTGCACAAAATTACTGCCATGAGTTGCTTTAACCCTTTCAAACTTTGGGATTTTGAATTAATGGGTAAAAGTGATTTAATACTTCTTTTTTTTTTTTGTTGTAATATGAACCAATTAATCTCAAATTTTATTCGGTATTATTAGGCTTTCTTTACTTGGAAAGATTCAAATATATTGGTTTATTTGTAGCGGAAAAAGTCATTTTAATGTAAAAAAAAAAGAAAAGAAAGAAATGAAAGAATTAAAGAGAAAAGTCATCAAACTCATTCTCATTTTCTTCAAATCAGTCGGAGAAATATAGTGTATTTGGTGTGCAAGATATCCCTACACAAGTAGGGGATACTCAGAGACGTTTGTAAGTGATTCATGTTGAGAATATAATTCATAGTGTTGAAGCGTGTTATTGTCGAAACATCTAGTATTGTTAAAGTGTCAAAGAAGGTTGTCTCGATATGGATTTCGACTTAGGTCTATTTTATAGTATTAGTAATTAGGTATTTGGACTTTTGTGTTTTAGACTTTGACTTAGAGAGAAAACAAACCTAAAACTATAAATAGAGAGTAACCCCTATTGTTGTAATTATCTCACACACTAAATTTATAATTGCAAAAGAATAAGTTTTCTATAATTTGTGGGCAGAGAGAAACTCTACATAATTATTTCTTCTTTGTTTAAACCTTAACTTCTCTTTCTTCCTCAATTTATCTTTTCTCTTTTCTCCATTGTTAATTGTTGTGCATAATCATCTTGCAACTAAGGTTGGTTGATTCACTTGAGTGAAGAGTGAAGAACAAGAGATTTTGATCGGATTGATTGAACCTTGTTCATCAAGATTGATTCAGAATTCTCCATAGTTTTGGTGCAACTCCAACGTCGGGTAACTAGAGCACTGGTTGAGCATTCGTGGAAAGAAAATCACGATGACAATGAATCATTCGAATGAGCATTTTCTAGCAAGTCTTCTGATTCTGAAAGTTGACAACTATGAGAATTGGTGCAAGCATATAAAGAATGCTTTAATAAATAAATTGTATGGATAATATTTAATCTAATATCTTTTAATAATAAAATAAAACATTATTATAATACATCTCTTTTAATAGTAACAATAGAAATTCTCTTAAAATGTTTAACAGATTAATTTAAAAAAAATGTTTTTCATAATAAATGACAAACTAATTTGTGAAGGCAGATTTTTAGTAATATTTTCTCTTTTAAAATGAGACAGCAAATAAAAAGACAAATGGGGCTGACTAAAAAACCTCAACGGGCTTGTAATTTTATAGTTATACCCCCTTTGTTTTTCAACAACTAAAACGAAAAATGGGCCAATATGCATTTTAATGGACTTGTAAATTGAATTTTCACCTCCTATTTTTACTAACAACAACAAATCCTAATGGACTTAATAATAATTAAAACTTAATAATTTCCTTGAAATAATTTTCCATATTCGAATCTCATGGGCCATTGGCCAACATGCTTCGTAAATGGGTCTATGGATACATGGGTCTTTCTGATTTAGAAAGCCCCACTCCCCTGAATTAAAATACACCCCCTAGTTAACTTGGATTTAAGAATGAGCCATTAGATATTGCTAGATCATCCTTAATTAAATATTTTTATTTCATGTTTAACCTTGAAAATGTGATCATAAAGGTAGGACAAATTTGGGGTACGACAGCTTCCCCTATTCAATTATCTTCCAATCGAATAGCGTGAGAATACACAAGTCTTGCGCATTCTGATTGGGAGTTTATTGAATACTTGGAATACCCTAAAATTTGTCTGACAAACATAAGGTTACGTTGATATAGCGTATCCTTAAGAGTCTTGAGGAAATAGGCACAGTTGATGATATATCGCTTACCAGGGTTTGACGACGAGGCATATGGTTTTGAGTTTGAGAGATAATATTGTATGTCTTGGTTTGGCTTTGCTTACTCATCCTTTTGGGGGATGAAATAAACAACACTTGATAATGCATGGCTGCTTAGAGACTGGGGCGATGGGTTCACTATGCCAAACAAGCACATAGACAGTATTTTTTGGGGCATAGACAACGCTTATAAGCGCTGCATATTCCTGCGCTGCTGTAACCTTAGGCAACGCTTTTAGTCTATGTGAAAGCGCTGCTTAATGTAGACCTTAGACAACGCTCTATTGAATAAGAGCTTTCTAAAGGCCCCTATAGGCAGCGCTTTTAACAATGTAAGTGATTTCTATAGTGTGTCTATAGCAGCACTTTCACTTTAGACATCGCTTCCTCAAGCGCTGTCTAAAGTGAAAGCGCTGCTATAAGCACACTATAGAAAAGCGTTGTCTATTGTATTATTTTTTCTTTTTTTTATATATTTTAGTTAAGCGTTGTCTAATGTCCCCTTTAGGTAGCTGTTGTACCCCAAAATTTGCCCTCTCATTTCTCAAAGATTTTTCACAAGATCTTCCATGACTCAAGTTTGCAGTACTGATACATCAATTTAGGCTTGGAATTGGCACAAGGGTAAAATGGTCAAATGCACACTGAAAAAGTAAAACTTTGACTTTTTAATCAAAATCAAGTTTCAATAATCTCATTTCATCAAGACATGTTAGAATATGAAGTTGTTTCACCAAGAAAATCAAAAGTCAAAATTACTTTGGAAAAATCAAAGTTCTAAACACTTAGAAATTTTTCTAAGTGTTAAGAAAGTATGATAAGTCCAGAACTTCTGGCCAGATTTTCATTATGATGCAAGATGATTCAGGAAGAACTTATGACACAAGATTTTAGATCTCAATGAGATCTAAAACATTGCAGAATAGAACTTTTCCTAGAAACGTTGGGATTTCAAGTTATAAATCTTGAAAACACGTCCATGAAGCTAAAACACTTAGTAAATTTTGAGCCTTTCCAAGTCAGAATTTGGTTAGAACTTCTAGGCCAATTTTTACGTAGGAACAATCAGAGTTTGCAAAGATGATTCAAAGAGGGATTACAAAGCATGTCACAAGCTTTCTGAAAAGTCTGAGAACTCCTTCAGATCATGCTGGAGCAGGGAGATTCTAAGATCAGAAGTTGGATATTTGTTCTAAGTTACGTTTATGCTGAACTTTTGATCCAGTTTCAAGCTATGCTGCATCATCTCGTGTTGTAGGATTTCTGGCTTGTTAAATCTCATCATCATTTAATGCTTACACCAACTTTTGAGTCTTTATCCAAAGGATATTCCCACGTGTGACATGAAAGTACCATTGCTGTCCTTGAAAAGCAAACTTTTGTACAAAGTTTATTTTGAGCCCATGATTCACTCTGCTTCTGAGTGTACTTCCTCCATAAATCATGCCTACAAACTCAGATTAGGTGTGCTTAAAGCTGTTAACCACTCTACTTTGCCTTGAAACCTGGCCTGTCTAAAATTGCTTCAAAAACAAGTCAACGAGCCATAACACATGATGGATGTACTCTTGACTTCTCTAAGTTTCTAAATCCTTTGCCTATAAATTAAACTTCATTTTGCAAACATTAAAGGGGGAAGATATTGGAAAAAAGCCTTGAAACCTTGTTGAAAATTCCCAAGAACCTGAAACTGCAGTACAAATATAAATCCTGCTAGTTCTTAGTTTTTGCGTCCAAACTCTAACTTTCCTTGTGCGTTTCTTGGCCAAATCATCAATATAGTTTCTGGTATACACATAGAGGTCTTCCCAACTTCTATTTTAAAACTGTAACACAATATTCACCAACCTCTATTTCAAAAATCAAAACTTTGCTTCTTGGTTGCTCCAGAACATTTCAGCCATCCATAACTCAAGTTGAGAGTTGCTTTAGCTTTCCGAGAACATGAGGAAGCTGACCAGAATATCACAGCAATCTGAACTAGGCTCTAATTCACAGAACAACTTCCAGCTGCAAGGTGAGTTTCTTTTGATTTTCATCTAATTACTTAGGCATTGTTAGGCTTGCATTTTCAAAGATACAATGTAGATATCACGGCTCTGATTCTGTACATATTTATAGATTTCATTTATTTGGCCTAAGTAGAGAGAATTTCAGATCAGAACTTCTTGAGGAAATTAGGGTTCAGAATTAGGATTAACAAAATTCATGCTTGCTTCTAGTTTACAACTTTGATGCTTTGTATTTCTGAAATCATGATGAAATTTTCCATAACTTCTACGTTTGCATTTTCTATTTTTGTTGAGAAATAACTAAGTTGCAGATGCTCTGGTTGGCATGGAGAAGGAATTAAAATTCATCATCAGAACTTCTAGGCTCTATTAGCAATCAGAACTTCTAGGATTTACTTTGTTCCCAACAACCCCAGAGCTTCAGTGCGTCTGGATCCAAAACTTATGACCTTCCCTTTTTTGCTAACATTTTCTTTCTGATTTGCAGCGCGCCTGAGTCAGAACTTCTGCTCTCTCCTCTTTCAGCAACACGCTGATTCTGACTCTTAATCTCTTATTATTTTTATCATCACTTTTTATTTTCATTAATCAAAAACACCAAAATACTTTATATTCACATGCTTTCTTTTAAAACAAAAAGACTAAATATTTTCTTAAGCAAATTTGTTTCTTCTCTTAGCAAAAAAAAAAAACCAAAACAAGTCTATTTTACATTTCTTGTACATTATTTCAATATGGTTGTAATAGATAATTAGGACTTTAATTTCTTGCAATCCCCGTTTATAAATTTATACACCCCATCCCCAAGTGTTTGTAATAGCGTAGAATATTTACTTTCCGCAATTTATCGCTTTCATATAAATGCTAATAATTAGTATTTGTATGGAAAGACAAAAAAAAACAAGTAGACAACACCTAATCAAAGACTAAATGCATGCAAATCAAACACACTATTCACACATGCACCCCTAGGGTTAACTCCACTTGTTGCCTAAAAATGGTCATGACATGCATGTGAGATGTCTTAGCAAAAACAATCAAAATACAAGATCATAGTCCCTCGATGATGCTACGAATATTGCCTTACAAATGATCTTAGTCCCTTAAGAAAAATGCTAAGGTATCTCATAACATTGCTATTCATGACTATACGATGACCCACGTCCGTCCCTCTACATCCAAAGATAAGGCTTCTTACCAAATAAATGGTAAGATAGCAACATCTAAAGGAGAAGGAAAAGAACACTAAAGACCTTTTGAGTAGGTAGGTTGCTCCTAGTTGCTCGCTTGCTCACAACAAAAACATTTTATACACCAACACTTTCATTTTGAAACATTTTCAAAAGACAACACTTTGTATGCGTTCTTATAGAGACGAGAATCATTACAAAGACACCTTTTCAAAATCACTTTCAAAAAACAAACACTTCTTTGAACTATTTTCCAAACAACACTTTGTATGCGTTCTTATAGAGACGAGAATCATTACAAAGACGCGTTTTCAAAATACTTTCAAAAACCACACCACAAGTATATGTTTGTGTTCCTTTCTTCATGGGTAAAGTATAAGCAACATGTGGCAGATATGTTCGTGTTCCTTTCTTCATGGGTCCTTATTCAGTTCTTATTCCCATTTGTATCAAGTCCTTTCTTGCTTTAAGGTCATCCTTAGACTTTCCTTGTATATTGAGTAACGTACCAATAACACTTTCAAATACATTTTTTCCAATATGCATAACATCAATAAAATGTCTTACATACAACGACTTCCAATACGGAAATTCAAAAAAAAGACCTCTTCTTCCACCCACCTTTGACAAGCGTATGTGCAAAAGGCTTGCCAAACTGGGTACTCATATCTTTCACCTTTTCAAAAACTTGGTCACCTGTCAACATAGGTGGAGCTCTATCATGTTCTGGATTTCCATTGAATTCCTTTCTCCACCCACGGTAGTGATGATTAGAATTTAAGAATCTACGATGATCGAGAAATACATTCTTTTGACAAAATTCCAATTGCTTCCAATTTGTGTGTTCTTCACAAATAGGACACGCTTTTTGACCTTTAATGCTAAACCCTGATAGATTTATATATGCCGGATAATCATTAATTATACCAAACAACATCACGCTTAAATTGAAACTTTCTTTCTTATATCCATCATAAACCTCCACATTGTTCTCCCACAAAATCTTTAAATCTTTGATTAACGTTTTCAAATAAACGTCTATGTCATTCCCTGGTTGTTTAGGTCCAGAAATTAACATAGATAACATCATGTACTTGTGCTTCATACATAGCCATGGAGGTAGGTTATAAATCATAATAGTCACAAGCCATGTGGTATGTGAGATACTTTGAAGACCATGCGGGTTCATTCCATCAGTAGATAATGCCAAGCGAAGGTTTCTTGCTTCTCCTCCAAAATCAGGATAATCATTATCAATTTTCGACCATTATGGTGAATCTGCTGGATGTCAAAACTTTCCATCAATAATTCTTTCATCCACATGCCAAGTCAAATGTCTTGCATCGGTTTCACTATGAAACATGCGTCTAAATACTGTAAGACTTTTGATGGAGACAACTTTTTCTTATATCGAGATAAACCGCATTTAGGGCACTCATTTAACGATGCATATTCGTTTCGAAACAAAATGCAATCATTTGGACAAGCATGTATCTTATCATAGCTCATGCCAATAGAGAAAAACATTTTTTTGGCCTCATAGGTTCGATTAGGACGAAGGTTATCCTCCGGAAGCATATCTCTCATAATGGCTAATAACTATGTGAAACTTTTATCCGACCATCCATTGCTCGCCTTTAAGTTGTACAACTTTAATACCGCAGACAATCTTATGAATTTAGTGCAACCTTTATACAACAGTTCCTCTGCATCAGTTACTGTTGTACCCCAAAATTTGCCCTCCCATTTCTCATTGATTTCTCACCACAAAGCCTTTGAAGCTCAAGATCCAGTTAGGGTTTCATCTGCTCAAGACCCCCCCTTGCACTGTTGACTCAAATTAGGGTTTGTGTTTGCACAAAGATGCTTTGACCTAAAATTCCCAAGATGACTTTCTTGCTTCATATTGGACTCCCAAGTTTACCCATATCAAGTTTCAAGTCTTGATTCCAAGTTTTGCCCAGTCAGTTGGGCAGTTGACCTAGAAATCAACTGTATTGGGGAAGAAGTCAACTGTGGCCAATTGACAGTCAAACCTCATGAAATTTGACCCACATCAACATTATGAACTCATATGAATCATTTGATCAAGTTTGAATCACAATTCCCCAAGAAATTTGATCAGATCACCAAAAGGGCAAAATGGTCATTTTTAGGGTTTTGACTGCACAAAGGCAATTTTTGACTGTTTGACCTAGCCAATGGCAAACCAAGCTCACACATGGACTCAAGGACCCCATGTAATTATCTTGACATGATCAACAAACTCAAAAGATCCCAAGTACACATGATTGACAGTTGAATTTCCCAGTCAATTGATCAATTTTGACAGTATACTGAAAAGTCAAACTTTGACTTTTTGGTCAAAATCAAGAGTCAAGATTCATTTTTCATCAAAACATGCTAAATCATGAAACTTGTTCACCAAGAAATCACAAAATGCAAATTAGGGTTTAAAATGGAATTTTTCATAACTTAGAATTTTTCTAAGTTATGAAAAACCCTAATTTTTTCCCAACTTTGCCCCACTTTTTCACCATGATCCATTTGGATTCAAACAAAAGTCCAAACATGAAAGTTGTAGTTTGTTGCATAATCTACAACTTTGATTCACAAAGTTTTCTCATTTGAAGCTTGCATCTCAAGTTACAAATTTTTGAATAAGGGCACTAAACCATTCTTAACTTAGTGAAATTTGACCTATTTTGACAAGGTTTTCTACCCAACTTCAAGACCATTTTCCATACACTTCCACTTGGAATTTAAAATTTCATTTCAAATATGGATTGTAGTACACATTCCAAGCTTTCCAAAATGTCCAAGAACTTCTCAAACAACCTCATGGTTAGGGAGAATCGAATTTCACAATATAGCAAAAACTCACTTTTGAATTGGCCATTTTTTTTCATGTTCATAAGTTATGCAAACTTCTCAAAACCAGCATGCCCTTGATTACAGGTCCTTAAACCAAGTTACACTCAATAATTTAATGCTTGTTCATTGTGTTAAAGTGTTATTCTATGAGTTCAAGTATTGTATACAAGTTTAATCCATTTTTAGATAAAGTAAACTATCCATTTTTGCAAAAGTTCACTTTATGTCCAATTGGTAAATCAAGCAAGTACAAACCAAATCTCTTTAGCACAAGATTATGAACAAATTACTCTGATCAAGAGAAGCTTTGCAGCAGGATTAGAGGTCCCCTACTGACCTAAAACACCAACTTGCATTTTGTTGCTTAAAGGTTAAGAAACATTGCATAACTAAGACCAACTTCCATCTCAGCTTACATACACAAGAACAAAGTTATCAAACACATTACACACATCATAACCAAGCTATTGCACGAGCCATTTACCTCCCAAACATCATCAAACCAAAAAACACCATCAAACTGCAAAAACAGAGTTGCCTCTGCAGTTTGAGTGCCAACTTCTATTTCTCTCAAGCATTCTTGCCAAAACCAGTTCACATACCTTCCATACCATCTATGCAAGCTAACCATGACCTGAAGCACGATCTGTAATCCCTCTAACCACTTCCACCATTTTCAATTTCTTGTTTTGCAGGTGAAGTTCTCTAGCTTGATTCAGAAGCTTTCAAGACAAAGTAAACATTGGAATAGCATCCCTGGACCTCAAGGAAGCTTTTCCAATCATCACCTTGCACTGAAAGTCCCTACATTGCAAGATAGAACTTCAGCTGAACATGTATCTTGTTGAACTCGTATCTCTCTTATTATGCATCATTAGCTTTAAATTTGTGAATAAACAAGGTTCTACTCATGCCACTGAACATGTACATGTTTTTACTTTTCATTTCTTTTGCTTGAGTTGTGAGAATTTGGAGTTTGAAAATGGCAGAAAAACTAGGTTAGGATTTGGGGGAGGAGAAATTCTCCCTCATCTTAGAGAGTTAGATCAAGTTATGCATATGGTTAGAATCGTGGTTTCATGCTTAACATCTTTTGTGTTGGAAGTTTGTTCAAAAAATCAAAGAATCAGGATTTCAAATGAAGCTTGCAGGCGCGCGTTTTTTGTTCAGAGGTTGAAGAAGAAGTGATCTGGGCTGGGCTTGTGTGCATTTTCTGTTCACACCACATTTCTAAGTTCACACCCCCTGAGCCCATTTTGTTATTTTTAATGATTTTTGACTTTTTCCTTTTTTGGTTTGACTTGTTTATTTTTGCTTATGATATTAAAAATCAAAAAATAATTTTTTACACCATTTTTCTATTTTTTAGGCATTTATTTGATTATGTTGACATTTATACATAAATATATATATACATTATTATTTAGAAAAAACTAGAAAAAAATAATGCAAATATATTTTCTTTTCTGATTTTTTTTTATTATTACATTTTCCCTTTTTGAAATATTTCATACAAAATATATATTTTTTTTATATAAATATTAATTATTATCATTTATATATATATAATGCATATTTTATAAATAATATAAATAAATAGGTATATTAATATACTTAGGATAAAAATACCAAAAAAATGTACATATTTTATTTTTTAATATTTAATGCTAAAAAATGCCTTTTTTTCAAATATACCATATTTTATCTTGTTTTTATATGTAAATAATAAATATTATATGAATTGATTAATTAATGTCCCTTTTGATTAAAAATTAGGGTTTTGCCCTAAATTCAAAAATACTCCAAAAATAATGTTTTATAATATTTTTATTTTCTTTCTTATTTTACATAAATAATACTTTTCTCATACATATAAAAATTCCTTTTGCATTCTTGCATATTTGTTTTATTTACCATTTAAATTATACATTTATTTATCTTGTAAATATTCATAGAAAATGATGTAATAGCTTAGATTCAATTTTTTGTCTAAATATCCCCATTTGAAACATTGTACCCCCCTCCCCATATTATTATGTTGTAATAGCGTAGGATTTCAAATTTCGCACTTTTATCGCTTTCTAAACATACTATGCTAGAACTAGGGTTTTGTATGCGAATAAAAATGAACAAAACAGTTGGACCTAATACAAGATAAATGAGCATGAAAAATGGACAACACATCTCACATTTGCACCCCTAGGGTACTCCACTTTGTTGCCTTCAAATAATTGGGCCATGTTGCATGTTGAACTTCTTTGGGTAAAACAAACAATCAAATGATCATAGTCCCTCAAAATGTTGCTTAAATGAATGATCAAGTCCCTTTTAAAGAAAATTGCCCAAAGACATTTAACACTATTGCAACTATGGTCTAAACGATGACCCGCGCCCGTCCCTTTAAATCTCCTAAAACAAGATTGTCCACCAAATGCAATGGTGGAACAAAATTGTCAAAAGGTTTAAAACATAACAAAAATCTTTGAGAAAATTTTAGGGTAGATGAACTCTTAAGTACTTGTCAACTTTCCAAGAAAACACTTGCCTTATTTCAAAACCCACTTCACAAACACTTTCAAAACAAACTTTCAAAAAAACCTTGAAACATCTTTTCAAAAAGACAAACACCTTTTGTAAAACATTCGAGTAAAGAATTGTTACAAGGGTAGCCTATACAAGGCATCTTTTTTCAAAACCTTTTCAAAACCACACACAAAGCACCATTTCAAACAATTGACAACCAAGGCAAGTTGATCTAAGCAAGTACCTAAGAGCCCATGGATAACCATGGATGGAAGGGGTGCTAATACCTTCCCCTTCTTTAATCTACTCCCCGAACCCAAGAAAAATCTCAAAGGTTTTTGCTGTGCTTTTTAAACCTTTCCTTAGGATAAAATAAAAAGTCGGTGGCGACTCTTGCTCAACCGAAACATTTGCGAAAACAAACGCAAAACCATAGTCAGTTCTCCCACAGTATCACAGAAAACATTGCATAACTAAGACCAACTTCCATCTCAGCTTACATACACAAGAACAAAGTTATCAAACACATTACACACATCATAACCAAGCTATTGCACGAGCCATTTACCTCCCAAACATCATCAAACCAAAAAACACCATCAAACTGCAAAAACAGAGTTGCCTCTGCAGTTTGAGTGCCAACTTCTATTTCTCTCAAGCATTCTTGCCAAAACCAGTTCACATACCTTCCATACCATCTATGCAAGCTAACCATGACCTGAAGCACGATCTGTAATCCCTCTAACCACTTCCACCATTTTCAATTTCTTGTTTTGCAGGTGAAGTTCTCTAGCTTGATTCAGAAGCTTTCAAAACAAAGTAAACATTGGAATAACATCCCTGGACCTCAAGGAAGCTTTTCCAATCATCACCTTGCACTGAAAGTCCCTACATTGCAAGATAGAACTTCAGCTGAACATGTATCTTGTTGAACTCGTATCTCTCTTATTATGCATCATTAGCTTTAAATTTGTGAATAAACAAGGTTCTACTCATGCCACTGAACATGTACATGTTTTTACTTTTCATTTCTTTTGCTTGAGTTGTGAGAATTTGGAGTTTGAAAATGGCAGAAAAACTAGGTTAGGATTTGGGGGAGGAGAAATTCTCCCTCATCTTAGAGAGTTAGATCAAGTTATGCATATGGTTAGAATCGTGGTTTCATGCTTAACATCTTTTGTGTTGGAAGTTTGTTCAAAAAATCAAAGAATCAGGATTTCAAATGAAGCTTGCAGGCGCGCGTTTTTTGTTCAGAGGTTGAAGAAGAAGTGATCTGGGCTGGGCTTGTGTGCATTTTCTGTTCACACCACATTTCTAAGTTCACACCCCCTGAGCCCATTTTGTTATTTTTAATGATTTTTGACTTTTTCCTTTTTTGGTTTGACTTCTTTATTTTTGCTTATGATATTAAAAATCAAAAAAATAATTTTTTACACCATTTTTCTATTTTTTAGGCATTTATTTGATTATGTTGACATTTATACATAAATATATATATACATTATTATTTAGAAAAAACTAGAAAAAAATAATGCAAATATATTTTCTTTTCTGATTTTTTTTTATTATTACATTTTCCCTTTTTGAAATATTTCATACAAAATATATATTTTTTTATTATATAAATATTAATTATTATCATTTATATATATATAATGCATATTTTATAAATAATATAAATAAATAGGTATATTAATATACTTAGGATAAAAATACCAAAAAAAATGTACATATTTTATTTTTTAATATTTAATGCTAAAAAATGCCTTTTTTTCAAATATACCATATTTTATCTTGTTTTTATATGTAAATAATAAATATTATATGAATTGATTAATTAATGTCCCTTTTGATTAAAAATTAGGGTTTTGCCCTAAATTCAAAAATACTCCAAAAATAATGTTTTATAATATTTTTATTTTCTTTCTTATTTTACATAAATAATACTTTTCTCATACATATAAAAATTCCTTTTGCATTCTTGCATATTTGTTTTATTTACCATTTAAATTATACATTTATTTATCTTGTAAATATTCATAGAAAATGATGTAATAGCTTAGATTCAATTTTTTGTCTAAATATCCCCATTTGAAACATTGTACCCCCCTCCCCATATTATTATGTTGTAATAGCGTAGGATTTCAAATTTCACACTTTTATCGTTTTCTAAACATACTATGCTAGAACTAGGGTTTTGTATGCGAATAAAAATGAACAAAATAGTTGGACCTAATACAAGATAAATGAGCATGAAAAATGGACAACACATCTCACATTTGCACCCCTAGGGTACTCCACTTTGTTGCCTTCAAATAATTGGGCCATGTTGCATGTTGAACTTCTTTGGGTAAAACAAACAATCAAATGATCATAGTCCCTCAAAATGTTGCTTAAATGAATGATCAAGTCCCTTTTAAAGAAAATTGCCCAAAGACATTTAACACTATTGCAACTATGGTCTAAACGATGACCCGCGCCCGTCCCTTTAAATCTCCTAAAACAAGATTGTCCACCAAATGCAATGGTGGAACAAAATTGTCAAAAGGTTTAAAACATAACAAAAATCTTTGAGAAAATTTTAGGGTAGATGAACTCTTAAGTACTTGTCAACTTTCCAAGAAAACACTTGCCTTATTTCAAAACCCACTTCACAAACACTTTCAAAACAAACTTTCAAAAAAACCTTGAAACATCTTTTAAAAAAGACAAACACCTTTTGTAAAACATTCGAGTAAAGAATTGTTACAAGGGTAGCCTATACAAGGCATCTTTTTTCAAAACCTTTTCAAAACCACACACAAAGCACCATTTCAAACAATTGAAAACCAAGGCAAGTTGATCTAAGCAAGTACCTAAGAGCCCATGGATAACCATGGATAGAAGGGGTGCTAATACCTTCCCCTTCTATAATCTACTCCCCGAACCCAAGAAAAATCTCAAAGGTTTTTGCTGTGCTTTTTAAACCTTTCCTTAGGATAAAATAAAAAGTCGGTGGCGACTCTTGCTCAACCGAAACATTTGCGAAAACAAACACAAAACCATAGTCAGTTCTCCCACCGTATCATAGAACTGGCGACTCTGCTGGGGACAATTCTTAAAGTGGAGTAACCTTAGGGCTTAGATCACCCTCTCGCATGACTAATTGTTTGATTTGCTTGCTTTATACTTTGGCTCTATTGTTTGGGTTTACAATCCTCCACCCGGATTTTGGGAAACATTCATAGATAGCAATACGTTGTGGAAACTGTGCGGGGTATACCGACACGGTCTAAGCAATAGCTATATTGGTGCGACATATTTGTGAGTACCGGTAACCCTTGAGTTCAATCAAGGAGAGTACGGGGCCGCTGAGTGATGTCACTAAGCACTAATGACCTAGAACCTTACTTGACCATCTTGGCCTTTTATTAGGGGTAGTGAGATGACCGGCTTTGGTGCAGTCCGAAGTTGGTAGATACTCGATACTACACTCATTGAGGGTTGTTTTCTTGGAATATTTTGGTTGCTAGTTAAGTGGCTAAACCAAAACAATGAACATTGAAAACAATCCCGTGATATTGAGTTCCTTAGAACCCGGTTACTATTTATAGGACAGGTTTTTAAGCCAACTACACTCAAGAGGGTACTTACCTATGAAACCCCATGCAAGCCTGAAATTAGGGTTTGGTGTGATTTGCTTGTACATATGTTTTGTGCATACATCATAAGCATCATAAAACATCATATGCATTCGCTAACCATTTCAAGGGTTTTGGATCTTCATCTTTGTTCTTGTTTTGTAGGACATGGAAATCCCTCGCAGAAATACTATTCAAGTCAACCTTGTGAGAATCTCTCCTCAACTCAAGGAGATCACCTCAAGAATTCCGGAATATTCATCCTTCAGTGAAATACATGGTAGACTGCTCAGCCTTGTCAACACCAACATTGAAGAAGATATGATGAAAGTGTTATTCCAGTTCTTTGACCCTCTTCACCACTGCTTCACTTTCCCTGATTATCAGTTGGTACCCACTTTGGAGGAGTTTTCTCAACTCCTAAGAATCCCTATCCTTAATCAACTACCCTTCAACGGTACGGAAAAGGAACCAAAGCCGGAAGATGTTGCTCGAGCATTACATCTACAACCATCCGACATCAAGGGGCATTGGGAAACCCGAAGTGGCGTCAAAGGCTTCTTAGCAAAATTCTTGTTTGAGAAGGCACAAGAATGTTGGAACTCATTGGACCTACAAGCCTTTGAAGAGATTGTGGCACTCCTTATCTACGGGTTGGTCTTGTTCCCAAATCCTGACCAATTGGTAGATGTCAACGCCGTCAAAATCTTCTTGTCCAGAAATCCAATACCAACATTGCTTGGGGACATCCTTCACTCATTTTACACACGAACAATGAGAAAGAGGGGTGTTCTCATGTGCTGTACTCCTATCCTCGCAAGGTGGTTTATTTCGCACCTTCCACAATCTGTCTTGAAGAATGACCAAGGTACAAGGTGGTCCCAACGGTTGATGACTCTTACTCATTCTGATGTGCATTGGTGTTCTCGGTCCAGAGAAAATGTCATCATCGTCGATCATTGCGGAGAGTTCCCTAATGTTCCTTTACTTGGAATCAGGGGAGGAATTACCTACAACCCTTGCCTAGCTTTGAGGCAATTTGGATATGCACGGAGGGATGGCCCTCATGATATGTTGATTCCTACCCTAGTTTTTGACTTCGACAACGATGCGCAAGGACTTCGCCAAAGATTCATCAGAGCTTGGGGAAAACTCAACAAGGTTGATAGCAAGACTCTGGGACACAAGAACTCCATCCCTCTTGAGCCCTATCTCAAGTGGGTACGAGCCCGAGCCCAAAGTCTAATGATGCCTTATCCTCATGTTCTCCCTATGATTAAAGAGCCCGTCAATGAAGGAGAGGTTCCCTACACCATCCTACATCCAGACATGCCTACATCATGGGAGGAAATGCAGAAAAGTTGGATTCAGCTCAAGGAGGAACGAAACACTTTTGAAGCTAGCTACTACGCCAGTGAAAAGAAGGTTCTAGAGCTTACCCGCCGACTCCACGAGCAAGAGGCCCTCAACACCTACATCGCACCAAAGAGGATGCGCAATGTCTTTCTGCCTTGAGAAGTTTATTTTGTAACATTTGGCCCATGGGGCATTTATGTACTAACAAATTTCTTCTTATTAATATGACGTGCGTTCTTCTTTGTCTGAAACAATTTTGAATGTACTAAATCCTTGAATGCATTGCATACATCAGCATACCATTCATCATGTGCATAAGCAGGTCTCACTCCAGGTTTCCTTATCTATCTACTGTTTATTTCAGTAGGATGGATCTCGAGCAAACAGTCAAAGACCTACAAGCCCAGAATGCACAGTTCCAGCAACTCTTGATGACTTTGGTTAAAAGTCAAGAGGATATCAAGGCTCATCTGGAGAATAAGGACCCAGTGAAGAAGAAAAAGAGGGTCGGAGTGGCTACTTTGGGGAGAAGATTTGACAGAGAAACTCGGAGAGTGCTTGAATTTCCTCCTACTTCTGATGAAGGGACTAGTAAAAGAGATCGAGTTGCGGTGCCTTCCGAGTCTGATGCGGAGGAGGAAGAGGTTGAAGAGGATGAAGATTATTCCGACCAGCAATACCCTCCAGCTGATGATAAGTACAAGGGTTTAGAAGACAGATTGACTGCCATGGAATTGCAAAGGGTACCGGGTTTGGATTTTGAAGACATGGGCTTGGTCGCCGGAATTGTGATTCCCCCAAAATTCAAAGTGCCAGTGTTTGTGAGGTATGATGGGCTGTCCTGTCCCAAAATGCATCTCAGGTCCTACGTGAGAAAAATTCAACCCTATACGGCAGATAAAAATCTCTGGATTCATTTCTTTCAAGACAGCCTATCGGGAGCCCAGTTGGAGTGGTTTTATCAGCTAGAAGGAACCAGTGTCAGAAATTGGGAAGATTTGGCCACCGCTTTCTACAAACAATACCAGTATAATTCTGATCTTGCTCCTACTCGTACCCAACTTCAGGGTATGTCACTAGGAACAAGTGAGGGATTCAAGGAATATGCACAAAAATGGAGGGATTTGGCTGGCAGGGTGCAGCCTCCTTTAACCGATCGTGAGCTCGTTGATATGTTTCTTGGGACCCTACCTGGGCCATTTTTCAATCATCTAATTGGTAACTCTTCCGCAGGGTTTACCGATTTGATCCTAACCGGCGAAAGAATAGAAGCTGGCATCAAGTCAGGAAAGATTCAGAAGGGTGTTGCTGCAAGTGTTGAGAAGAAGCCTTTTAAGAAGGAGACAACTATGGTATATTCTCAGAGAAGAGCAGGGAAGATGGAGCGTCGGCCAACTGTGGGGGCCGTAATGATTCAAAACACTCCGAGTGAGCAGCCTCGCTATAACCAGTCCAGACCAAATCAGCAATGGGTGGAAAGGCCACAACGGCAGTTCACCCGTATTAATATGACTCCAGCGCAAGTGCTTCCCCATCTATTGAAGTTGAATCTGGCCACCATCAAGGAGGCGCCAAAGAATGTAAATACGTCCTCCCCGCATTATCATGCCAATGCTAAATGCGCCTATCATTCAGACAGTGTTGGACACGACACCAATGATTGTTGGGCACTCAAGCATAAAATCCAAGACCTGATAGAGGCTAAGGAGGTAGAGTTTGACGCTCCAGAGAAGCCTAATGTGATATCTGCACCAATGCCGAAGCACGGCCGAAATATCAATGCCATTGAGGAGGATTTGTATGTTGCTGACGTCAGTGATCTGACTACTCCACTGCTAACCATTAAGTTGAATTTGTTAAGGGCCGGGATCTTCCCGAGATGTAAAGAAGACTGCTACTGTTGCCACTCTCTGCCGTTTGATTGTCCGCTATTAAAGAAAGGCATCCAAGGCCTTATGGATAGCCGACAAATTTTGTTCGAAAGAGTTTCTGCTGTTCCAGTTCATGTTGAAAATGTCTCAATCATAACCATTCACGCCAATCTTTCCAAGGCCGTCAAAAAGCCAGTTAAGATTACACCAACTGCAAAATCTGTTCCTTTAAAGATAACGATGCCAGGGCCTGTTCCCTATGTTTCTGAGAAGTCGATACCTTGGAACTATGGTGGTGACATCTACTACCATGGTATCAAGCAAGTCGAAGTAATTGAAGAAAGATCGTATGATGAAGAAGCCAACATTAGTAACATTGCGGGCACCAGCAAAATCACCAGGAGCGGGAGAATATTTTCTCCAGAGATTGCCCCTCCAAGAGCAGTCTTTGGACCCTCATCAGCTAAAGAAGTCATCCCTGCACCAGTAAAGCTCTCTGCTAGAACTCCTTTGATTGAAGAAGTTGTTGTTCCTAGTGCTGTCTCTCCTACCATTACTGATAAAGGAAAGGGAATACAAGATGAGCCCGTCAGGACGAGGGCTCAACCCTTGGTGATCCCGGAAGCCTCCAAGAAAGAAATGGACGAGATTTTGAGGATAATCAAGAGAAGTGATTACGATGTGGTGGAACAGTTGGGGCAAACCCCCTCCAAGATCTCCATGCTGGCACTATTGCTTTGCTCAGAAGCGCACGCTCAAGCTTTGATTAAGTTTCTGAAGGCAGCTCATGTGCCCCAGGAAACCTCTGCGGACTAATTTCAACATTGCGTGGCTAGCCTGACTGCGGACAATGGATTAGGTTTTTCTGATGCCGACCTAACCCCTAAAGGCCGAAACCACAATGATGCTTTGCATATTTCAATCGAGTGTCGCGGAACCACCCTTGCACATGTTTTGGTTGATACCGGTTCGTCACTGAATGTTTTGCCTAAGAAGGCCTTGGACCGGCTAGATTGCGAAGGGTTGGAATTGAAGCCGAGTGATATTGTCGTCAGAGCTTTCGATGGGTCGAAAAGAATGGTCCATGGAGAGGTTGAAATTCCCATCAAGATAGGTACTGAGGTGTTTAAATCCACTTTCTATGTAATGGACATCCGTCCATCATACTCTTGCCTGCTGGGTAGACCTTGGATACATCATGCTGGGGAAGTCACCTCCTCCTTGCATCAGATGCTGAAATATCCTGTCAAGGGAAAGATCATCACTGTCCACGGCGAAGAAGAGTACATGATTAGCCACTTAAATTCTTTCCGGTATGTGGAGGTTGAAGGAGAGTTCATTGAGACACCGTTTCAACATTTCGAAGAAGTTCTTCCTGAAATAGCAGTAGCAAAGTTGACAGCCGAGACCCTAAGGCAGATGGCCAGGATAGCATCTCTGGAGGATGCAAGAGCCGCAATCAAAGAAGGGAAGAATTCAGCATGGGGGCGGTTACCCGACTTTCCGCATAAGACTGACAAGTTTGGATTAGGTTTCACAGCCGCTGGCCAAAAAGCTATGCGCCAGTCAAAGATTGAAAGAGCGCCAGTCAAAATTTCTCCTTACAGAATCAACGCCCTGGAGGATGAAGACAAGGAAGGCAACATTGAAGAGTGGATTTATCCAACTGTCAGAGGAGGATTGGGCAATTGGGAGGCTAAAGACTTTGTCCCCATCACTTTTATTCATCAGTAATTTACCTGTTAAACATTTCTTATTTGGTCTGTAATATTTTACCTTCAAACAATCCGTACACTATCTTTTCACCTCCTGCCTTGCCCGGGGCATGTAGGTCCACTTGTAAGGGTTTTGACTATTTTTCATATTCATATGCCATGTTTAATGATTCATTGGACGTTTTTCATTTGATAAACTGCTTATGTTCATTTTCTTTCCTTTTGCATTTTTTGTTTAAGGATGGCTATCCCTTACACACACCCACACTCACCAATGCAGGTACCCATCCACTCCGGATTCCATGGGTGACTATTCTGCTGTATCTTTCAATAACTCTGAAGATCTGGTCAATCTAGCCGAGTATGAAAATGACGAAGGTTGTGAAGTACCCGGAGAACTAGCCAGACTTCTGCAACAAGAGGAAAGGGCCATCTTACCGCATGAAGAGCCATTGGAAGCTGTTAACTTGGGAACCGAGGAGGATCGGAAGGAGGTGCAAGTGGGTGCCAACCTGGAACCAAAAGTCAAGGAGCGCTTGGTACAGTTGCTGAATGAGTATGTTGAAATCTTCGCTTGGTCCTATGAAGACATGCCGGGTCTAGACACAGACATCGTGGTTCACCGTCTCCCCACAAGAGAAGACTGTCCACCAATCAAGCAAAAAGTTCGCCGAATGAGGCCTGACATGTCCGAAAAGATCAAAGCAGAAGTAATGAAGCAATTCGATGCTGGCTTCCTGGCTGTTACGTCCTATCCTCAATGGGTCGCTAACATTGTACCAGTACCAAAGAAAGATGGCAAAGTCAGAATGTGTGTGGACTACCGGGATTTGAATAGGGCCAGCCATAAAGATGATTTCCCGCTACCTCATATCGACATCTTAATCGATAATACAGCTCAGCATAAAGTGTTTTCCTTCATGGACGGATTCTCGGGCTACAACCAAATCAAAATGGCTCCCGAGGATATGGAGAAAACAACTTTTGTTACACAATGGGGCACTTTCTGTTACAAAGTGATGCCGTTTGGGCTGAAGAACGCAGGGGCAACTTATCAACGCGCCATGGTAGCTTTATTTCATGACATGATACATCATGAGATTGAAGTTTACGTAGACGATATGATAGCTCGATCACAAACAGAGGAAGAACACCTTGAACATCTGGAGAAGCTGTTTGCCAGGTTAAAAGAGGACAAGCTCAGGCTGAATCCGAGCAAATGCACTTTTGGAGTTAGGTCTGGTAAACTCCTGGGATTCATTGTAAGCAACAAAGGCATTGAAGTCGATCCGGAAAAAGTGAAAGCAATACAAGAGATGCCTGCTCCCCGTACTGAAAAGGAGGTTAGAGGATTCTTGGGGCGCATAAACTATATTGCCAGATTCATCTCACATCTGACTTCTACCTGTGAGCCAATTTTCAAACTCTTGAAAAAAGATCAGGTAGTGGAATGGAACGACGATTGTCAAGCTGCTTTTGATAGAATCAAGGAGTATTTGCTAGAACCTCCTATTCTGATGCCACCCGTCGAAGGACGACCGTTGATCATGTATTTGACCGTCTTGGATAACTCAATGGGGTGTGTTTTGGGCCAGCATGACGAGTCTGGTCGAAAAGAGCATGCTATTTATTACCTTAGTAAAAAGTTTACCGACTGTGAGACTCGCTACTCACTGCTCGAGAAAACTTGCTGCGCTTTGGTATGGGCTGCTCGCCGACTAAGACAGTATATGCTGACCCATACCACCTTGTTAATATCCAAAATGGACCCTATCAAGTATATCTTCGAGAAGCCCGCTTTATCTGGAAGGATAGCTAGATGGCAAATGATCTTAACCTAGTATGACATCCAGTACACCACCCAAAAAGCTATAAAAGGGAGTGTACTAGCTGACCATCTGGCTCATCAGGCTATCGAAGACTATCAACCCATGAGATTTGACTTCCCAGACGAGGACATCATGAATTTGGACAACGTTGAAAGTGACGGACCGTATGACAGACCCGAAAAGGGATCCCGATGGACCCTGTACTTTGATGGTGCTTCAAATGCACTTGGAAATGGTATCGGCGCAGTACTCATTTCTTCGGAAGGTTGTCACACACCTTTCACGGCCCGACTTTGTTTCAGCTGCACAAACAACATGGCTGAGTATGAAGCTTGCATCTTTGGTCTCGAGGCTGCTATAGACTTGGGGATCAAATCTTTGGTCTTATTTGGGGACTCGGCTTTGGTCATCAGCCAAATCAAAGGAGATTGGGATACCAAGCATCCTAATCTTATCCCATACAAAGAACATGTCCTGACATTGTTGCCGCATTTCGAGCAAATTACCTTCGAGCATTTCCCGCGAGAAGAGAATCAGTTAGCCGATGCTCTAGCCACAATGTCCTCCATGTTTAAACTCAATTGGGAAAACGAGGTTCCCCAAATCACCATCAAGCGAATGGATGAACCGGCGCATTGCCACGAGATTAATACCGAAGAAGTAGTGGAACAACCTTGGTTCCATGAAATCAAAAGGTATCTCGAGACTAGAGATTATCCTGAAGGAGCTTCCGTAAATGACAAGAAGTTCTTGAGGAAATTCGCTGCTAAGTTCTTCCTGAGCAACGACATCCTTTACAAACGAAGCCATGATTGTGTATTACTCCGATGTGTGGATAAAGCTGAAGCAGAGTTGATCATGACTGATATACACAGCGGCACATTTGGCACTCACTTGAGCGGGCATACAATGGCTAAGAAGATCCTAAGGGCAGGCTATTACTAGTCTACCATGGAAGCTGACTGCCATCAACATTCCCGTACTTGTCACAAGTGTCAAGTCTATGCTGACAAAGTTCATATTCCTCCGGTTCCCCTCAACGTCCTGACTGCTCCGTGGCCCTTTGCAATGTGGGGCATTGATATGATTGGAGAGATCAAGCCCACAGCTTCCAATGGACATCGCTTCATCCTGGTTGCCATTGACTACTTCACTAAATGGGTCGAAGCAGCTTCCTTCGCCTCTGCCACCAAAAATGTGGTTGCTCGCTTTATCAAGCAAAATCTCATATGTCGGTATGGTGTTCCAGACAGGATCATCACGGACAACGGTACAAATCTGAATAACACAATGATCACTGCATTATGCGAACAGTTCAAGATTTATCATCACAATTCATCTCCCTATCGGCCGAAGATGAACGGTGCTGTTGAAGCTGCGAACAAAAACATTAAGAAGATCATTCAGAAAATGACAGTCACTTACAAAGACTGGCATGAGATGTTACCGTTTGCTCTGCATGGATACCGTACGACGACACGTACTTCAACTGGGGAAACCCCATTTTCTTTGGTTTATGGCATGGAAGCTGTTTTGCCTATGGAAGTCCAGATCCCTTCTCTAAGGATTATGAAGGATGCAGGTTTGAATGAAGATGATTGGATGCAGACCCGACTTGATCAACTCAATTTGATCGACGAGAAGCGACTCGCTGCTATATGCCATGGTCAGACGTATCAAAAATGGATGATCAAGGCCTTCAATAAGAAAGTCAGACGTCAAGTGTATCGAGTCAGGGATCTCGTAATCAAGTGGATTATCTTGCCGCAAAGTGATCCCAGGGGCAAATGGACTCATACATATGAAGGACCATTTGTGATCAAGAGCATATTTTCTGGTGGTGCAATGATTCTGACCACCATGGACGGCGACGATTTGCCGCACCCTGCAAACGCAGACATAGTCAAAAGATACTACGCATAAAATAACCCGACAAGTCGAAAACCCGAAAGGGCGGCTTGGGAAAAAATGGGCATCCCGGTGAACCGAAAACCCGAAAGGGCGGTTCAGGCAAAAATTAGGGATAAAAACGAAAAAAATCTGTACACCCGGCAAGTCGAAAACCCGAAAGGGCGGCTTGGGCAAAAAGGGGTTTCCCGGTGGATCGAAAACCCGAAAGGGCGATTCAGGCAAAAGTTAGGGAATTGAAGCGTATGACTATGTCTCGTCGGACCACTTCAAAGACAATCTCTTCATCAACCGGTTCCAGGCTTCTGATTAATCCAGTCATCGTCAAGTAAAGCATTGAATGGACATATATTCAGGGTTGTGAAAGCTATGGCGGAATGGAATCCTATGGAATTATTTCACATAGCCATCCTTTATTTTGTATAAATCTTTCAATATTTACGACAGAATCCTCTTACTAGGATGATTGTCTCCTTTGTACAAACATACTCAAAGAAAATCAATACAAATACTTTCCCCAGAAATTTGTGTCATTTCCCTTTTCTTTTTCTCTTACACTATCTGTTTTATTTTGAGAAACGTCCAATGTTTTGTTAAATAGGCATATGCATTTGAAACATAATCACTCCCTAGATGAACCTAAAAAAGAGGATTACTGATAGGATGAAGGTACAGAGGGATATCTTGACACCCTTTCGAAGGAAACCCCCCAAGAATTTGGAATCCACATCCCTAGTGAACCCTGAGGTTTATCTCCAGCAGACTCTCGAGGCTTATCCCCAGTAAGGTTCTGGAAGGTATTTCCCCGCAGAGCACGAACGTCTCTCCCGAGTTTTATTCAAAGTTATTCCCCACAAAGGCTTATAACTGGGTTATCCTCAGCTAACAGCCACATAAGATCGCACTCGCCAGAATTCTTCCTATCCCCAGCGGAGTTCATCAAGAGTTTCCCAACACAACTTATCAATATGATCCCCAGAGGAGCTTATCCTTGTTATCCCCAGCCAGAGGATCCTCCAGAACTCATTTCCCCTCAGAATTTAAGTTTCAGTATCCCCAGCCGAGCTAAAACTTCAAATTGTCAATCCCCAGCGGAGCCAGACTAATGAGCCTTCTCCCCACAGAGTCTTGGAAAGAGAAATCTTGAGTTCCCCAGTGAGATCGCCAGAGTTACTTCCCATCAAATTGAAGATTCTCATTCTTACCTCCCCAGCATGAGTCTACTAGATTGATACTCCTTAGTAGAGGTCATCAGGAATTCTCTTTTCCAGCAGCAGCCAAGGATTTATTTTTCCCAGCAGCAGTCAAGATGTTTTTATCTTCGGCCACCTCGGATTCATTTATCCTCAGCAAGATAGCTCGTTAGCTTACATGCGCATTCATCACATTCACGTCATAAACATTGATGTCACGTATATTGCATCATGCATCATAACATTGCATACAACTAATTCTTTACCTTTTCAGGAAAGATCAGTCGACAGACTAAAATTATTCAACTTCAAGATTTCTGAAAACAGTTCACGGGTTCTCCAAGTAAACGGATGTTAACCTGTCACTTGTTCAGATTCTTCTGCAAGACTTCTGAAAACAGTTTATGGATTCTTCCCAACAACGGATGTTAATCTATCGACTTGTTCATATGCAACTTTTGAAAATAGTTTACGGACGCTTCCCAACAACGGATGCTGCTCTATTGCTTATTCAACTTCAAGATTTCTGAAAACAGTTCACGGGTTCTCCAAGTAAATGGATGTTAACCTGTCACTTGTTCAGATTCTTCTTCAAGACTTCTGAAAACGATTTATGGATTCTTCCCAACAACGGATGTTAATCTATCGACTTGTTCAGATGCAACTTCTGAAAACAGTTTACGGACGCTTCCCAACAACGGATGCTGCTCTATTGCTTATTCAACTTCAAGACTTCTGAAAACAGTTTACGGCTTCTCCAAGTAACGGATGTTAACCTATCGCTTGTTCAGTTTCTTCTCCAAACCACTGAAAACAGTTTACAGATTCCTCCCAACAACGGATGTCAATCTATTGCTTGTTCAGACCCTCCAGTTCAGAGATGGTCCCAAGCCTGGACACCTTCCTGATATTCCCTTCCAGATGGCATCTCTAAGCCCATCCCCGACAAGATTTCTGTCACTCTCCCAGACGGAATCATTACACCCATCTCCAAATGGCATCTCTAAGCCCATTCCCACATCCATTGCTTTGACAAGTGCAAATTTCCGGGCACTCTAGTGTCCAATCTCCTTTTACCCTCGAGTCACGAAAGGCAAACTTGCCAATCTAACTCTTCGGATTCAAGAAGATTGAACAGGGGCAACTGTTGTACCCCAAAATTTGCCCTCCCATTTCTCATTGATTTCTCACCACAAAGCCTTTGAAGCTCAAGATCCAGTTAGGGTTTCATCTGCTCAAGACCCCCCTTGCACTGTTGACTCAAATTAGGGTTTGTGTTTGCACAAAGATGCTTTGACCTAAAATTCCCAAGATGACTTTCTTGCTTAATATTGGACTCCCAAGTTTACCCATATCAAGTTTCAAGTCTTGATTCCAAGTTTTGCCCAGTCAGTTGGACAGTTGACCTAAAAATCAACTGTATTGGGGAAGAAGTCAACTGTGGCCAATTGACAGTCAAACCTCATGAAATTTGACCCACATCAACATTATGAACTCATATGAATCATTTGATCAAGTTTGAATCACAATTCCCCAAGAAATTTGATCAGATCACCAAAAGGGCAAAATGGTCATTTTTAGGGTTTTGACTGCACAAAGGCAATTTTTGACTGTTTGACCTAGCCAATGGCAAACCAAGCTCACACATGGACTCAAGGACCCCATGGAATTATCTTGACATGATCAACAAACTCAAAATATCCCAAGTACACAGGATTGACAGTTGAATTTCCCAGTCAATTGATCAATTTTGACAGTATACTGAAAAGTCAAACTTTGACTTTTTGGTCAAAATCAAGAGTCAAGATTCATTTTTCATCAAAACATGCTAAATCATGAAACTTGTTCACCAAGAAATCACAAAATGCAAATTAGGGTTTAAAATGGAATTTTTCATAACTTAGAATTTTTCTAAGTTATGAAAAACCCTAATTTTTTCCCAACTTTGCCCCACTTTTTCACCATGATCCATTTGGATTCAAACAAAAGTCCAAACATGAAAGTTGTAGTTTGTTGCATAATCTACAACTTTGATTCACAAAGTTTTCTCATTTGAAGCTTGCATCTCAAGTTACAAATTTTTGAATAAGGGCACTAAACCATTCTTAACTTAGTGAAATTTGACCTATTTTGACAAGGTTTTCTACCCAACTTCAAGACCATTTTCCATACACTTCCACTTGGAATTTCAAATTACATTTCAAAGATGGATTGTAGTACACATTCCAAGCTTTCCAAAATGTCCAAGAACTTCTCAAACAACCTCATGGTTAGGGAGAATCGAATTTCACAATATAGCAAAAACTCACTTTTGAATTGGCCATTTATTTTCATGTTCATAAGTTATGCAAACTTCTCAAAACCAGCATGCCCTTGATTACAGGTCCTTAAACCAAGTTACACTCAATAATTTAATGCTTGTTCATTGTGTCAAAGTGTTATTCTATGAGTTCAAGTATTGTATACAAGTTTAATCCATTTTTAGATAAAGTAAACTATCCATTTTTGCAAAAGTTCACTTTATGTCCAATTGGTAAATCAAGCAAGTACAAACCAAATCTCTTTAGCACAAGATTATGAACAAATTACTCTGATCAAGAGAAGCTTTGCAGCAGGATTAGAGGTCCCCTACTGACCTAAAACACCAACTTGCATTTTGTTGCTTAAAGGTTAAGAAACATTGCATAACTAAGACCAACTTCCATCTCAGCTTACATACACAAGAACAAAGTTATCAAACACATTACACACATCATAACCAAGCTATTGCACGAGCCATTTACCTCCCAAACATCATCAAACCAAAAAACACCATCAAACTGCAAAAACAGAGTTGCCTCTGCAGTTTGAGTGCCAACTTCTATTTCTCTCAAGCATTCTTGCCAAAACCAGTTCACATACCTTCCATACCATCTATGCAAGCTAACCATGACCTGAAGCACGATCTGTAATCCCTCTAACCACTTCCACCATTTTCAATTTCTTGTTTTGCAGGTGAAGTTCTCTAGCTTGATTCAGAAGCTTTCAAGACAAAGTAAACATTGGAATAGCATCCCTGGACCTCAAGGAAGCTTTTCCAATCATCACCTTGCACTGAAAGTCCCTACATTGCAAGATAGAACTTCAGCTGAACAGGTATCTTGTTGAACTCGTATCTCTCTTATTATGCATCATTAGCTTTAAATTTGTGAATAAACAAGGCTCTACTCATGCCACTGAACATGTACATGTTTTTACTTTTCATTTCTTTTGCTTGAGTTGTGAGAATTTGGAGTTTGAAAATGGCAGAAAAACTAGGTTAGGATTTGGGGGAGGAGAAATTCTCCCTCATCTTAGAGAGTTAGATCAAGTTATGCATATGGTTAGAATCGTGGTTTCATGCTTAACATCTTTTGTGTTGGAAGTTTGTTCAAAAAATCAAAGAATCAGGATTTCAAATGAAGCTTGCAGGCGCGCGTTTTTTGTTCAGAGGTTGAAGAAGAAGTGATCTGGGCTGGGCTTGTGTGCATTTTCTGTTCACACCACATTTCTAAGTTCACACCCCCTGAGCCCATTTTGTTATTTTTAATGATTTTTGACTTTTTCCTTTTTTGGTTTGACTTGTTTATTTTTGCTTATGATATTAAAAATCAAAAAATAATTTTTTACACCATTTTTCTATTTTTTAGGCATTTATTTGATTATGTTGACATTTATACATAAATATATATATACATTATTATTTAGAAAAAACTAGAAAAAAATAATGCAAATATATTTTCTTTTCTGATTTTTTTTTATTATTACATTTTCCCTTTTTGAAATATTTCATACAAAATATATATATTTTTTTATATAAATATTAATTATTATCATTTATATATATATAATGCATATTTTATAAATAATATAAATAAATAGGTATATTAATATACTTAGGATAAAAATACCAAAAAAATGTACATATTTTATTTTTTAATATTTAATGCTAAAAAATGCCTTTTTTTCAAATATACCATATTTTATCTTGTTTTTATATGTAAATAATAAATATTATATGAATTGATTAATTAATGTCCCTTTTGATTAAAAATTAGGGTTTTGCCCTAAATTCAAAAATACTCCAAAAATAATGTTTTATAATATTTTTATTTTCTTTCTTATTTTACATAAATAATACTTTTCTCATACATATAAAAATTCCTTTTGCATTCTTGCATATTTGTTTTATTTACCATTTAAATTATACATTTATTTATCTTGTAAATATTCATAGAAAATGATGTAATAGCTTAGATTCAATTTTTTGTCTAAATATCCCCATTTGAAACATTGTACCCCCCTCCCCATATTATTATGTTGTAATAGCGTAGGATTTCAAATTTCGCACTTTTATCGCTTTCTAAACATACTATGCTAGAACTAGGGTTTTGTATGCGAATAAAAATGAACAAAACAGTTGGACCTAATACAAGATAAATGAGCATGAAAAATGGACAACACATCTCACATTTGCACCCCTAGGGTACTCCACTTTGTTGCCTTCAAATAATTGGGCCATGTTGCATGTTGAACTTCTTTGGGTAAAACAAACAATCAAATGATCATAGTCCCTCAAAATGTTGCTTAAATGAATGATCAAGTCCCTTTTAAAGAAAATTGCCCAAAGACATTTAACACTATTGCAACTATGGTCTAAACGATGACCCGCGCCCGTCCCTTTAAATCTCCTAAAACAAGATTGTCCACCAAATGCAATGGTGGAACAAAATTGTCAAAAGGTTTAAAACATAACAAAAATCTTTGAGAAAATTTTAGGGTAGATGAACTCTTAAGTACTTGTCAACTTTCCAAGAAAACACTTGCCTTATTTCAAAACCCACTTCACAAACACTTTCAAAATAAACTTTCAAAAAAACCTTGAAACATCTTTTCAAAAAGACAAACACCTTTTGTAAAACATTCGAGTAAAGAATTGTTACAAGGGTAGCCTATACAAGGCATCTTTTTTCAAAACCTTTTCAAAACCACACACAAAGCACCATTTCAAACAATTGAAAACCAAGGCAAGTTGATCTAAGCAAGTACCTAAGAGCCCATGGATAACCATGCATAGAAGGGGTGCTAATACCTTCCCCTTCTATAATCTACTCCCCGAACCCAAGAAAAATCTCAAAGGTTTTTGCTGTGCTTTTTAAACCTTTCCTTAGGATAAAATAAAAAGTCGGTGGCGACTCTTGCTCAACCGAAACATTTGCGAAAACAAACGCAAAACCATAGTCAGTTCTCCCACCGTATCACAGTTACCAACCGCTCAAACATTTTGGAACAATCCTGAAGATCTTCTTCAAGTGCTTCTGCAATCTCTTCAACTCGATCACAATCGTATGTATCTGTGTCATTGTCGTCTGAAGCATATGTCGTACTATCCCTCGGTTTAACATTCTCATAACTTTTTTCACCATGGAATATCCAACATGTGTAACTTCGATCAATTCCACGCCTCAATAAATGCGATTGCAACCCAACTGCGTCAACCCGACCCATAAAACAACAACTTAAACAAGGACATTTCATTCAATTGGCGTCTCCAGCATGTTCAACATCAAACTTAACGAATTCCAATACCCCATTCTCGCACTCTTTGGTCAATCGATTGGCAGACATCCATTTTTATCCATGGTCTTACTATTAAGTAAGCTAAACAAAAACAATACTTAAAAAAAATGACAGAGACTAAAAATCTTAATACCAATTAGCCATATTCATCGAAAATAAAAATACTATAATTATTTAAGCAACTATAGCAAATTAAAAGAACAACTAAATACCTGTTGAGAAATCAACAACTTTTAAAACCACACAGTCTAATATTCTTGGAAACACTCGGAAACTCCACTCTTCACAAGTAACCTATATAAATGATTAATTAATTTCATTATAATAAAAAATCTATAGAATAAGAATTACATTAGAATATTTATACACCATTAAACATATATGTATACACCACTAAATAATCACTGATATTCTTTTTAACATGTATTTTACTATTTTAATTTTTTTTTTAAATATAAATATTTGATTTTAAAATATGAAGGTAAAATATTAATAAATTTTTTTTTGTTTAATAAAGATCTATTTTAATATTCTACATTGAAAATATAAATCAATCAAACAATTCACGTGACTCTATATTAATCAAATAGCTCATAAAGTGTAACTTTCATTTTTCCCCTTCAAATTATATTCTAACTTCAAATCTAGATCTTCAAATTTTAATCCAACAATCATAATTTGTTTAACTATCTTAACTTATGTGTTAGTATGACTCTTATATTAGAGAATCCAAGTTTCCATAATTCTATTGACCCATAAATACTTTATGTAACATGACTCTTTTCTCTAGAATTTTTATCACTATATAAACTATTTCTTTATCAATTTCTAATCACAAATTTTAATAAAAAATTTCATCCTTGTGTCTCGTCCGTGACTCTTGTCTAAAAATCAACTTTTCACAATAATAATCGCAGTGGTAATGTATACACATTTCAATTACAATACTTTTTTTCCTCTCATTCAATATATGCAATATTTATTGTAACATTTACACAAACACCTTACATACAAAACTCATTGTAACATTTTCACAAACACCTTACATGCAAAAACCACATGCCACACAAGACACACCATAATGTAACATTATCAACACTAAATCAACACTAAAACAACACTATCAACACTATCAACTAAACCAAATGCAACATTATATATCAACATTATCAAATATATCAAATATATCAAAAATCATACCTAGAGGAGAAGAGAACCTTGATTGTGAATGGAAGAAAGGATGAAACGGTCTTGAATGGATGAAGGATGAGAACCATGAAGAAAGGATGCAACAATTTTGTCAAGAATCAAACAAAAAATCACGTCAAAGTGGGTTTTGTTCGTAACTGTACTGTGTTGTGAAAATGAGTTTTACAAAATAATAATGTTACTGTGTTTTATGCTGGGCGCGTGTTTTATTTTTTTATAACACGACTTTAGGCAGCGCTTTAAGAAAGCGCTGCTTAATCCCCCCTTTTAGGCAACACTTTAGCAAAGCGCTTTGTAAGCCCACCCTTTAGGTGGCGCTTCTCCAAAGCGCTACAGTACCTACCCCCTTTAGCAGTGCTTTATAAATTCACATTAACCCCCTTTAGGAAGCGCTTTCACAAAGTGCTGCTTAAGCCCACCCTTTAGGCAGCGCTTCTAAAAAGCGCTTTGTAAGCCCACCCTTTAGGCAGCACTTCAGCACCTACCTCTTTTAGCATCACTTTATCAAACAATATTCACCCCTCTTAGGCAACACTTTTTAGAAAGCGTTGTCTAAGGTATAGGACAAAATTTTCGTGTTTTTAAAATGCACTTTTAGCAGCGCTTGTAATAAGAAGCGTTGCCTTAAGTGTGTTGTCTAATCTTATTTTTGGCATAGTGGTTATATTCGCGAATCGCTGCATGGATTCTTAGGCGACGAGCTAGGTTTGGATTTCGAACACCACAGCATGGAGTCTTAGACAATGGTCTATATTGGGGAGTGTCACACATTACTGCGTGGAGTCTTAGGTAATGGGTGAAAAGAGGGAAACACATCATTGCATGGAGTCTTAGACAATGGGTTATGTTACACTGCTGCATGGAGTCTTAGATGGCGGGTCTTATTTTTCTTTTAAACATTACGGCGTAGAGTCTTAGGCAATGTACTGGGTTTTGCACATTACTGCATGGAGACTTAGGTAATGCCACGTTGTAAGGAACACATCACTGCATGGAGTCTTAGGTGATGGACTGAACACATCACTGCGTTGAGTCTTAGGTGATGGGTTGGATTTGTAGAAGAAGTGTGCTTTGATGTCTAACCCTTAAATGTCTAAATCGAGGGTGAGATTGTTTGTTTGCTGTAGGACACATGCGTACTATTGATATGGAACCCTGAGTGTATGTGCATTGAATGTTTGTATATGTAAAATGTGTGCAAAGTGTGTGTATGCCTTGAAATGTTATGAAAACTGTTTCCGGCTTTCTCTCCTTTAAACTATTGGTTTTGAATTACCAATTGCCTGGCATTATATGTTGCACTATCGTAGTATTTTTGAACTGATTTGAACACGGTGAAAAGTTATAGCAAGTTTTTGATTTTTCTTATGTCGGAGGTGCAGGCATAGGTGTAAATGTTTGTGTTATAAGTGCAGACGTAGGCGTAGACGTATGTATTGGATGCAAAATTTTGTGTTGTGAGCGTAGACGTAGGTGTAGACATGTGTATGGACGTAGACCTGGATTTTCTTTTTGATGTTTTTCTAACCCAAAATTCTTTTTCGTTGTTTTATCAAATGCTTTTATTTGTCAAATCCCCCGAAATGATTTCGAAACAATATTCATAAGAAATAAGCGTAGTATTTTGTAAACAAGTCTAAAAAAGGAAAAAATGAATTTTGAGAGAAATGAAATTTTTTATTGATATGCCTCTGAACAGGCGAAAGTACAAGATATAATTCCTTAAAAGAGGTAATTATAGAAATTTTCAAAACTATAAATGGCAATGAAAATGATAATTGCTACTGTTGTTCCCCAATATCCTTTTAATGGCTCCTGTCTCCTTTGCTTATGAATCGTATGATTTAGATCCATCTATCCCTTCGTGGTTCATAGTCATAGTTCTTAGATCACAGTCTTTTTGTTCTTTATTTTCTTTGCATGAAATCCCTAATTTTTTTCCTGAACCGCCCTTTCGAAGTTTCAATCCACCGGGATAGTTTTTTTGTATGCCCCTAATTTTTTCCTAGATCGCCCTTCAGGGTTTTCGATCCACCGAGATGTTTTTTTGCCTAAGTCTCCAATTTAGGGTTCGAGCTTAGCAAGCTTTTTTATATATAGTATTTTTTATCTATGTATGAATTTTCCGGATGCGGTAGTTCTTCCCAATCCATTGTTGTGAAGATGAGACCACCACCAGAGAATGTTGTTTTTACTATGTATGGACCTTCATATTTGCGTGTCCATTTACCACGTGAATCGAGGCGAAGTAGCAGAATCTTCTTGAGCCCTAAATCCCTTTCTTTGAATATTTAAGGATGAACTTTTTTGTCGAAGGCCCTCTTCATCCATTTCTGATGCAGTTGACTGTGGCATAGAGCTGTCAAGCGCTTTTCTTCGATGAGGTTAAGCTTATTGAGCCGCGTCTGAACCCATTCTACTTCTTCCAACTTTGTTTCTGTTAGAGCCTAAAGTGATGGTATCTCGATTTCAACTGGAAGTACTACCTCTTTTCCATATACCAGAGAATCACATCATGGAATAGTGTGACCATGGCTCTTTGATAAGTTGCCCCTGCATTTTTGAGACCGAATGACATTACTTTATAATAGAAGATTCCCAAGGTGTCATGAAGGTAGTCTTTTCCATGTCTTCGCGTGCCATTTTGATTTGATTGTAGCTTGAGAAATCGTCCATGAATGAGAATACTGAGGCATGAGCCGTGTTGTCTACCAAAACATCTATGTGAGGTAACAGGAAGTCATCTTTGGGACTTGCTTTGTTCAGATCTCGATAATCCACACACATGCGTACCTTACCGTCTTTCTTGGGTACCAGAACATTTTTAGCTATCCATGGAGGATAATCTACCACTACTAAGAACCTTGCGTCAAACTTTTTGAGTACCTCTTCTCTAATCTTGCTAGACATACCCGGACGAGTTCTTTTGAGTTTTTGCCTAACTGGAGAACAACCTTCTTTGAGAGGTAGTCGGTGCACCACAATGTCTGTATCTAACCCTGGCATGTCCCTGTAGGACTAGGCAAATATATCCATGTACTCATGCAATAGCTTGATCATCCTTTCTTTGACACTCTGCTCTAACATTGCCCCTAGCTTAATTTCTTTCATTTCTTCCTCTGTGCCTAGATTAATGGTCTCAATAGCCTCTTGATATGGTTGTATGTTGTCAGCCTTTCGCTCTATTTCCCTTGCCATTTCTTCAGAGAGTTCAAGATCTTCATCACCTTCCTCTTCAGCCTGGTTGATGGGAGCATCAAAGTTATATCGGGTTACAACAGTAACATTATCAGTGGTTTTGGGCATGGATCTGCACATTTATCATGTTTTGGTGAAGATTTTAGTATATGAACTTTGAAAATGCATATGCAGAGAAAGTATTGCCATTTTTAAATTTGAGAGATAAATGCAAGCGAAAGAAAAGGATCTTAATTGAAAACAAAATATAACTTTTATTAATTGTAAATATTGTTTGAAACAAAACAGGGGAACCCTTACATGCAACCCTTATGCCTTAGGCTTGGCATAAGTTCTTTCAAAACAATAAAAATTACTTAGGAAAGAAAAAGATCTCGGGAATCTCCATGGCAATCCATCTTTTGAGTTCTTCTTCTGGGGCACATTCTTGGATGAAGTCAATTGCTCTTTTGTTGTTGACTTTATTGGATATCATTGCCACATGTCCGCCGTGCTCTATTCCCTTGTTGACAAAGGACTCTTGGATCGGAGGAAACCGTGCTTTACCCATCAGAGTAGCTTTCGATGATTCATAGCACAAACCGAAGCGATTCTTCTTTTCAGGTATTTCTGGGAGCTTTCCCCAACCTTTCGAGGCATCATATTCCATGGTTGTTTGCAAATCTCTCCATGAGGTCACTTTAGGCTTATTACTTTTCTCCACGGGCAAAGCAACCATTGAAGCAATTTCCAAGGCTTAGAACGGGGTGGCTATACAGTCTTCGTTAGCACTGATATATTTGTACGATTCGAGGTGACTTACGAAGATGTCCTCCTCACCGTCGATTATGATTAATTTCCCTTCCACTAAGAATTTCAACTTTTAATGTAGGGTCGAAGTGATTGTCCCTGCTGTATGAATCCAAGGTCTCCCCAGTAAGCAAGTATATGTTGGCTCTATATCCATGACTTGGAAAGTGATATAGAAGATATGCGGCCCAATTTTGACTGGAAGGTCCACTTCTCCCAATATCGAGCTTTGAGAACTGTCAAATTCTTTCACTATTGTAGAGCTTGGCCTCATCGCAATGTCATCTATTGTTAACTTCATCAGACTCGATTTTGGTAATACATTGAGGGCGGAGCCTGTATCGGTGAGTACCCTGGATAGGCTGGTAGTACCTATTTGCATAGAGATATGGAGTGCTTTTTTGTGAGCTCGGCCTTGTGGCGGCAACTCATTGTTACTAAAACCTAGGTATGATCCGAATGTTAGATTTGCTCGACATTGTCAAATTGATTCACAGAAATATCTTCCGCAACGTGAGATGAACTAAGTACCTTCATTTGGTGAAGCTAATCCACCACCCTGTAGTCACTTTTTTTGATTATTTTCAGAAACTCCTCTGCCTCTTGATCAGTAAAGTTTTTTACTTGGAGGTTATTTCTCTTGACTCGATTCTACCACTGATTTTTCCTTGTCTTTTATTGAGGTATCAACTTTCTTCTTTGGTGGTTCAGATCCAAAGACTCGACCACTTCGGGTCATACCCCCTGTCCCTGCTATATTTGAAATTGTAGGTCCTCAACTTGGCAATGGCTCATTTTCTTGTTTCACTCTATTGATATGCACGACTGAGTCATAATTCCTTGGCACTGCTTTGTTGCTTTCATAAGGGATAAGTTATGGTCCATTAATTATCATTGTGGCCTTTGGAACTGCTGATATTTGGAGAACCTTCTTTGGGGCCATCCCTGGGGTTTTTGCCGACTCTTCCCATGGGATCACTAAAGTATTCTTGTTAAGATTTGGGCCTTGGCAAGGGATTACCAATGGCTTATTTCCTTTAATTGCTACTATATATTTTTTCTTCAGGGTATGGTCTGAATTGGACTATCCCCCGGTCCACTAGCTTTTGTAGCGTCCTCTCAAAGGCTTCATTATGTTCCAATAGGAAACCACATTCCATAAGATATTCCTTCAACAAGTTTATAGGGGCCTTTGTCTGCTTGATTTCCCCGAAGTCGATGACTATTTCAATTGCATTTATTATCGGTCTATCATGTGGAGGCATAGGGTTTTATTTGATGTTAGGCTTCTGAAAAGTGATGTCTTGAGATTCTAACAAATCTTGAACTTTATGCTTTAATGCCCAACATTGTTCTATGGTGCGCCCGGGAGAATTAGCATGGTATTCACATCTGGCACCGACATTGTACTTTCACGCGAGTGGCCCAACTGGAGGATCTAGAGGTTTTAGTTCCGCCAAGGATGCCTTGACCAGGTGTTGTAATAACTGGCTAGGTGGCATAGGGAGCGGATCAAAATTTATTCGCGGCCTTCCAAATCTGCCTCGTTGATGTCCTTGTGGGATCATTAATGGTTATTTTGCTCTCAGTTATGAGGCTACAACATGAATTTCTACCTCTTTTCTTTTTGGGAAGTTTGAAGCGGGCCTTTTTGAATTGTAGGGGGAATTTTATGGTTCCCTTGGTATTTTCCCACTCTTTATTCCAGTCTCGATTCTTTATCCGATAGTCACTAGATCTGTGAATCCCGAAGAGACACTTCCAACCAGCTTCTCATAATATAGCCCTTGCAAAGTTCCCATGAACATATCTACTAACTCCTTCTCCAACAATGGTGGTTGAACACAGGATGCCATCTCCCTCAATCTCTCAGCATATTCTTTAAAAGACTCTTCTTTCTTCTAAGACAGATTCTGGAGTTGCATGCGGGTAGGCGCCATGTCCAGGTTATATTTGCAATGCTTTAAGAAAGAATTAGCAAGATCTGCCCATGTTCGAATATATGCTCGCTCCAACTGCATATACCAATCTAGAGATGCCCCGCTTAAGCTGTCTTGAAAATAGTGAACCATTAGCTTTTGATCGTGGGAATGGGCATGCATCTTCCTATAATACATGCACAGGTGATTCCTTGGACAAGTGAGTCCTTTGCATTTTCCAAAGTCAGGAACTTTGAACTTCGACAAAATTACCACATCAGGAACTAGGCCCATTTCGAGAGCATCTACTTGGAAGGTATCAAAACCTTCCACAACTTTCAGCCTTTCTTCTAGAGCCTTATACTGATTCATCACCAGTGGGTTATCGACAACATGAGTAATAGTTGTCTTTAAGGGTGCCTGATTGACATCCTCTAGGTTGTGGTCTCCATACTGCAGGTCTAAGTAGTGGTCTGCATTATTGATTGGAATTTTCAAGGTATGTGATGCCTTTGCTTTTGATGGTGGTGGGACAAACCCTTTGGTTTTAGCTTCTCTTGTCTCTTGTTGGGCCATGATGGACTTTTGGGGTCCTGTCTCTGGCTCTTTTCTTAGTTGGTGACCGCTTGATGCACCAATTGTTTAGGCTACTTCTTTGAAAGCTACCCTAGGAATCTGGTCTTATCTGTCAATGATGTTCTTCAGAGCTAGGAGAACTTGACTCAGATCTCCTTTCATTGAACTCACATCACCCTTTACTTGGTCGAGATCCTCCTTGAATGCAGCCTGATTCTCCTTGATTTGTTCCATTGCTCTTTGCTGATAGGACCTTGTTTGATATGGAGGCCAAGGAGGTGGTTATCTTTTTCTACCAATGGTTTAACTGGAGAGATTTTGAAAAATCGAAATGAGCTTTGATACGATATGCAGGTGTTTGTGAATGCATGCATGCGGATGAACATGTATGAAAATGAGAGGGGTTAAATGTCTTATTCACTTGGGTATATATTTGTTTTTGCTTTTTCACTTATTTTTTTTATTTGATGAATATCTTAAAAATAGATACGTAAACAAGATACAGAAACAAAATGCCTTTATTGAAAGTAACATGATTCAGATATTGAAAGATATTACAATCTTAAACCAAAACTTGTTTGCATGAAATCAAGCAAAAGGAAACAAATCTTCTAGGTGCGCTTGCGGATGTCTGCTCTAAAACCATCGACCATTGCTTGACAAAGCTTGAGAAAGTCTTTAACATCCTTAGGATCAAGGGTATCCCCATAGCAGTGAGTGAACATCTTTAGAGCTCTTTCGTATAATTTCCCTTTTATGGATTTGATTTTAGACATGTCTGGCTTGATGGTGTTGATGTAGACAAGTTGTTTCCCTTTGGTATCCATTTTCAAAGATAATCACCAAAATCTTGATCTTATTATTTTTGTGTTTTTTACCATGTGAATAAGACAAATAAAAGAAATAAATGATGAATATATGAAATGTATGAATGCATGGATGTATAGTTTAGTGACGGGATTTTGTGATAGGTACCCTTATAAGGTAGGCTCTTAACTTTGACCTACAGTTAGTCTACCCTCCCAAAAGGTGGTTTCCTTAGGGGTATCATGAATAACACCAGAGGGAAAAGGCACAAGGGCCTCCCTTAAGTGGAGTCTCTTTACGGACCGAGACTTTCGTCACAAATTCGTGAAAGGTCTCGTCATGATATTTTGGTTAGGGTTGTACGAAGAGTCATGGGTGGAATTCCAAAGTCCTACTCGTTAAGAGGATATCTCTTGATATGTATTCCTTTTATGGAATTCCACCGACTTTAGGAGAAGTCGTCACATAAACTCGCAGGGATGATGTACCCCCTAAGCTAATAGACGAACCTTCTTTCTAAGGGTTATTTTGAAAATATTTTTTTGAAATTGAATTCCCGCCACACAGTAAATATAATAATAAGAGAGACAAAGAATAAATAAATGAATAAATAAATAAAGAAAATAAAAACCCAACCAAATAAAAACCTAAAACCTAAAGGAAAGGCTTCTAAACCCATGACTGAAGTCCCCAGCAGAGTCGCCAGTTGTTGCGACTGGTTTTTAAATAAGAGTCGCCACAACTAGTTTTTATCCTAAGGAAGGGCATCTAATAGGAAACCCTAATTTGCAAAGACAGTGATTCTAAGTTTCGGACTTCTTTAGACGAAAGGAAGGTGTTAGGCACCTTTAATCTACCTTATTCTTAAGGATAATAGGTTTTAGGTTTAGGTTTCGGGTAAACAAGGTTTTAATTTTTAATAGGGGAAAGGGTTTGTTTTCTTATAGGGGAAAAGGGTTTTAATTTTTAATAGGGGAACTCGCCATGATTTTAGTCGTATGCCTACATATCCTCTTATGAGGAATCAAAGTCCCAATTCGTACTTTGTATGAGTTTGTGTTTTTTAGGGGTTGCAAAAGTATTTTGAATTGCCTCGCATTTTGACCGGGTGTAGAGATTGCGGAATTATGGATTAAATGCGCGATTAGTCAAAATATATTTGAAACCCTTTTGCGAAAATTGATTGTTTAGATTAGTTTATCGCGAAAAATAATTTGATGTTTGTTATGTATTTTTTATAATATTAATTATGAAATTTCTTAATTAATGCATGATAAAAAAATATTTTAATGCAATAATATAGAAAATAATAAATGAGTTCTTAAATAAAATTATTTAAATGATGACAATGAGATTAATAATAATATTAAAAAAATAAACGTTAATATGAATGATAATAATAATTATTAAAAAAGAAAGAAATAATAAAAATAATGTATAAAATGTTGATATATAGCAAATAATAAAATATATAACAAAAAAATTAAAAAAAAATTAATTAATTTCAGGGGGGGGGGGGGGGGGGGGTGCATTTTTAGTTAAGCTAGTAAAAGATGGGGTGCAAAGAGTTAGGGCCTGAATTCAGATATTGAATTCAAGCCAAGTAAGCCTGGGGTTGAATTGATGTTTGCTGGTTTAGCAAAAAGGGAATGGGAGGTGCTAAAATTAATTGGGCTTGGCCCATACGCAAATTTGAGAGGGGGTCTGCATGATCGAGTGTGTGAGGGAGTATGGTTATACGATGGATTTGGTTTTACGTCCGTCCACTGATGATCAGGAAGATAAAGTTTATGGGTGCATGCTACCTATGGTATACACGCGGGAATTGGATTTCTACGAAATATAAGATTTTTGTTTTTACATTTTATTGTTCATTTTGTTTTACAGTAACTTTTCATCTCTCTCTCTCTCTCGCGCAGACCTTTTTCTCTCTACCTTAGTCCATCTCCTTCCTCTAACCCTAAAACCCAAACACCAACACCACGACGGTGCTACCCTAACATAAATCGCCCCAACCAACAAATCCCCTAATCAACAATCAAGAAAAGAAAGTTACGTTTACCCCTTCGTGATATCTGATTCTGAGTTCTCTGTCTGATTCGGCGCTAACCGTTCTTCCTCTCTTTTGCAGGTTACGGTGGATCTTCGGGAATGGAGTGCGGAAGTCAGGCGCGGTAACAACAACGTGATTAGGGTTTCAGATGTTGGAACCCTAATCACCATCCTCCTGTCTTCAACGAATCTGGGTACCCGTTCTTCGCTCGGAATTTCTTCTTTTTTCCCCTCTCGCGATTCTGTTCTCCCGGTTTCCTCTTCTGCACTTTTCTTTCTGTTCCGTATTTTCTTTACATATTCCTCCACCCTGTTTCTGTATTCGAGCTCGGTATTTATAGGGTTATGTTAAGATTTTAAATGATTGCTTAGACTCAGGGATTTAGGAGAAAATTAAGGATTCAAAATTGTTGTAATTGATTCAATTCGATTATGTATAGAGATTTTCTTTGTAGTTTAATTGTAATTGATTCTTTAATGTATTTTTTTTTGGATTCGATTCGGTTAAGATGTTTGGATTTGATAATATTTTAGGTTTGTTCTTACTGAAGATTTCAGGGCTTGGATAATGACTCTATATTTTTAAATTTGGACTGTAAAGAAAGATTTGATCTTTGTTTAATTTCTACAGTAAGCATTATTGAATGAAACATGCGCAAATTTTGGTTTAATTGATACAGTATTTGTTTAATGGGCCCTGCGCTTATTATTTTCCTACTACCGCCCATCGTATTTTCCTATGAACAACAACACCAATTTTGATGCGAATTGGGCCTAGACTTCCTCAAAACATTTTGATCCAATACATCCCTTTCCAGAAAAATCCTTTAATAAAAAATTGTATGGATAGTATTTAATATAATATCTTTTAATTATAAAATAAAACATTATTATAATACACCTATTTTAATACTAATAATAGAACATTCCCTTAAAATGTTTAACAGATTAATTTTAAAAAAATGTTTTTGATAATAAATGACAAACTAATTTGTGAAGGCTGATTTTTAGTAATATTTTCTCTTTTAAAATGAGACAGCAAATAAAAAGACAAATGGGACAGACTAAAAAACCTTAATGGGCTTGTAATTTTAAAGTTATACTGGGATGGAGGATGGTGTAGGGAACATCTCCTTCAACCACAGGCTCCATGATGACTGGTAGGATAGAGGGATAAGGCATCACAAGTTTCTGAGCACGAGCTCGTACCCATTTAAGGTAAGGCTCGAGGGGAATGGAATTCTTGTGTCCTAGTGTCGTGCTATCCACCTTGTTCAACATCCTCCAAGCTCGGATAAATCTCTGGCGGTGACCTCGATCGTCATTCTCGTAGTCAAAAACCAAACCTTGAATAAGCATCTTGTGTGGACCATCCCTTCGGGCGTAACCAAACTGTCTTAAGGCTAAGCAAGGGTTGTAAGTGATACCTCCTCTAATTCCAAGCAAAGGGACATTAGGGAACTCTCCACAACGGCCGACGATAGTAACATTCTCCAAAGAGCGGGAACACCAATGAATATCTGAATGTCTGAGTGTCATTAACCTATGGGACCACCTTGAACCTTGCTCGTTCTTCAATACATATTGGGGGAAGATACAAAATAAACCATATTGCCAAGATAGGAGTACAGCACATAAGGATACCTCTTTTCCTCAAAGTGCGAGTGTGAAATGAATGTAGGATGTCCCCTAGTAAAGTAGGCACCAGGTTACGAGAGATGAATATTTTGACGGTGTTCACATCTATGAGTTGGTCAGGATTTGGAACGAAAACCATCCCATAGATGAGGAGAGCCACAATTTCCTCAAAGGCTTGCAAATCCAAAGAGTTCCAACAGTTTTGGGCTTTCTCAAACAAGAACCTTGCTAGGAAGCCTTTGACACCACTCCTTGTTTCCCAATTAGTTGTGATATCAGATGGTTGCAAGTGTAGAGCTTGAGCAATCTCTTCTAGATTTGGATCTATTTCCGTACCATTGAAAGGTAGTTGATTGAGAATTGGAATCCTTAAGAGTTGGGAGAATTCTTCCAAAGTTGGCACAAGTTGATAATCGGGAAAAGTGAAGCAATGATGTAAGGGATCAAAGAACTGAAAGAGCACCTTCATCATGTCTTCATCAGTGTTGGAGGTAACCAAGTTTAGTAGGCGACCATGTCTTTCGGTAAATGGAGAATTTTCAGGAATCCTTGATGCTAACTCTTTGAGTTGAGGAGGGATCCTTACAAGATTGACTTGAATGGTTTTCCTACGAATAGAATCCATGTCCTACAAAACAGAACAAAGATAAATCCCAAAACATCCTTGAAATGGTTAGTGAGTATGAGTATGATGTTATGATGTTTAAGATGTCATGTACAAGTAAATATATACAAACAAAGCAAACAAGTCCTTAGGTTTAGGCTTGCATGGAGTTTCATAGGTAAGTACCCTCTTGAAGTTTAGTTGTCTCACTCCTGTCCTAGTAATAGTAACCGGGTTCTAAGGAGCTCAATATCACTGATTTGTTTTCTCGGGCATTGTTTCAACACAAGCCTCTTAAATGGTGACCGAAATATCCCAAAAAACCAAACCTCAATGAGTGTAGTATCGAGTATCTACCAACTTCAGACTGCACCAAATCCGGTCATCTCACTACATCCTAATAGCCAAGTTGATCAAGTAAAGGTTCTAAAAGTTCATTAGTGCTTCATGACATTACTCAGCGGCCCCGTATTCTCCTTGACTACTCAAGAGCTACCGGTACCCACAAATATGTCGCACTAACATAGCTATTTCTTAGACCGTGTCAGTATACCCCACATAGTTTCCACAACGTATTTCTACTTACCTATAAGGTATGCCAAATCCGGGTGGAGGATTCAAACCCAAACAAAGAACCACAATGTAAAGCATACAAGTCAAACAATGAAAGCAAGTAAATATGATCTAACCCTGAGGTAACCCCACTTTTAGAATGTTATCCCTAGCAGAGTCGCTAGTTCTGTGATACGGTGGGAGAACTGACTTGAAGGTTTTGCGTTTGATCACAAATGTTGCGGTTAGCAAGAGTCGCCACCGACTTTTATTTTATCCAAAGGAAAGGCGAAAAAGAACAGGAAAGACCTTTGAGATTGTTTCTTGAGTTCGGGGGGTAGATTATGAAAAGGGAATGTATTAGCACCCTCTTCATCCATGGTTTTCCATGGGCTCTTAGTTACTTGCTATATCACTTGCTTTTGTTTGAAATTTTGCTTTGTGTGGTTTTTGAAAGTATTTTTGAAAAGGTGTCATCGTTTAGGCAAACTTTGTAATGATTCTTGTTCGTAAGAATGTATACAAAGTGTTTGATCTTTTGAAAATGTTTTCTAGTTTGAAAGATGTTTTTGAAAGTGTTGGTGTTTGTTTTGAAAATAGCAAGGATGTTTTTGTTTTGAAATGGAGCAAGTAACTAGGAACAATTTACCTACTCAAAAGTCTTTCATGTTCATTTCCTTTTTTCTTTGACATTGTTATCTTACCATTGATTTAGTAAGTAACCCTATCCTTGGATGTAAAGGGACGGGCATAGGGACGTTTGTATAGTCATAGAAGGCAACCTATGGGACATTTTAGCAATGTCGTTTAGGGACTAGATCGTTTACCGAAGGCAACATTAAGGGTCATCGAGGGACTATGATCTTTTATCGAGGGTCTTTGTTAAAACGCCCATGTTCGAGGGGCATGACTATTTTCCGATAGGCAACAAGTGAGATTACCCTAAGTGTGTTTGTATGCAAGTGTATTGATTTACATGCATTGTTTTTGTCTTTGATTAGGGTTTTATATATATTGGTTTTAGTCTTTCCATACAAAACTCTAATTACTAGCATTTGTATTTGAAAGCGTTAAATTGTGGAAATATAAAGTCCTACGCTATTACATCATTTAGGGGATGAGGGTACAATTTACAAATGGGGATGAAGTAGGAACTTAAATATTACAACCATATCGAATAACCATGAAGGAAATGTAAAAACAGTGTAAAAAGAAAGAAAAAATGCATTTTGAACTATTATGTGTCGACACAAGCTCACATGCATCGACACATAACTTTCCTTGCCCCTGTATTGCCAAATAAACTTAGTATGAGTCGATACATAATGGTATGTGTCGACTCATACACTTCATGTGTCGACTCATACACTTCATGTGTCGACTCATACATGCTTTGTGTCGACTCATACATTGTTTTTCCTTCTGTTTTGGGCCTGTAAAGCAGTATGTATCGACTCATAAGGCTATGTGTTGACTCATACTGTCATTTTTTCTACTTCAACATTGTTTTGCTGCATACATGGGTTAGTTCTCAACACATAATTAAAATAATGAAAGATAAACAAAAGGTTAGCTTCAAGGATAATGGTTACTACATTTTTGTCTTCAAAAATGAATTACTAAAGTTAAGAAACTTACCTTGGAGTTGGATCGTTATACTCTGAATTTGAGTTGTTGTCTTGACTGTTATTGAAATCGAAAGAGAAAACAGAGGTGTTGTAGAAGCTTGTTCTTGAGTTTGAACAATTTCTAGGTGATGTATGTGAGGCGCTTAGATGTTTAGACAGAGCTTGCAAGGTGTGAGAGTTTAAAATATTTGGACTTTAAAACTCAAGAGTGGAAGCTTTTTTGGACAGTTATGGTTTTTGATGGCTAGTTTACAATAAGATTTCTGGATTTTCTCTCTATTTTTCTAACCTTTTCCAATCTCTTTCTCTTGCAAATGCTTCTTCTATTTATAGGGAAGGGGTTTATGCATATGATCTGATTAGGTTTATAAGACAGCATGTTATGGTTTGGTTGGATTACAAAGATCAAACTAAGTCAAGTACTCCAGAGTCCCAAGATGAAGTACCAAAGTTGCTGGTATTGAGGAGCTACTTCCCATGATTTATGTTGAAGTATAATCAGCAACCAGCAAGGTATAGGCTCAAGACAAACTTTGTACAAAAAGCTTGCTTTTCAAGAATAACAATGGTGCCTTTATGCCATAAATGGAAAGATCTTTTCGACAATGGTTTAAAAACTTGGGTAATAACTCAAGAGTAGGTGTAAGCATTAAATTATGATGAGATTTGCAAGCAAAGAAGCCTGCAACATAAGATTATGCAACAAATCATGAGAGTTTTCTTATGTGTTCTTCACTTAGAATGAGTTGCAATTCAAAGATGGATGGCCAACTTCAAGCCCTTGAATCTCATAGCTCAAGTATGATAAATTTATTCTCTTTGATGTTTTGGAAAGATTGAAACATCCTCTATAACTTTCATGTTGGTCATTTTGACAAAATCATCTTGGAACTATGTGAAAAAATGCCAAGAAGTCGGGGTAAAATCCTGACCAAAATCTGTTGAAAATTTCTAAGTGTTAAATGAAAATGTCATGACTTCATGAATTTGTAACTTGAGATCCCATCATATTTAGGAGAAGTTGTGTAAAGAAATTTTGTAGATATCATGGAGATCTACAACTTTCATGTTGAAAGTTTCTTTTGAATCATCTTGCATCATGATGAAAGAATGGCATGAAGTGATGAAATTATCATGTATAAAAACACTTAGAAAATTTCTAAGTCTTGGAAATCTTGACTTTTCAAGTTGACTTTTGACTTTCTTTACTTTCTTGATGATGAAGCTTGATATTCTTTCATGTCTCGATGAAATTTGATCTTTGGAATGTAATGTGACCAAAAATTCAAAGTTTGACTTTCTAATATGCAATTGACCATTTTGCCCTTGTGCCAATTCCAAGCCTAAATTGATGTGTGAGTGCTGCAAACTTGACGTCATAAAAGATCTTGTGAGAGAATCCTTGAGAAATGAGAGGATAAATTTTGGGGTACAACAACTGCCCCCGTTCAATCTTCTTAAACCTGAAGAGTTAGATTTGTGAGTCTGCCATTCGTGACTTGAAGGTGAAAGATGATTGAACACTAGAGTGCCCAGAAATTTGCACTCGAAGATGGATGGTGAATGGGCTTATAGATGCCATTTAGAGGAAAGTTGATAAACATTAGAAGAAATATCAGCACAAATCTCTTGTTGATTTATACTAAAACTTGATGTTTTACTTGTGAGAAAAAGAGTTAGTAAAATGCAGATGCATGCATGATGTTCACCAGATGTGGTATTATGCTAAATGCATAGGATATGTATATGTTATGATGTATGAATGTGAGATGTATGTTTCTGTCCTGGAAAATAAATCCCTGACCGCTGCTATGGAAATTTTGGGAGGTTGAATCCCTGATTTCCGTCTGGGATGAAGAATATGCATATGTTCAAACTTTGTTGAAAGGATGCTTTCGCTGGGGAATATCTCTTGAATGTCAACTGTTATCTGGTTGGATCCAGGCTTCACATTTTTCTGAGGATGAAGTAGTCAAATGCTATCTGGTCCGATCTAGGCTTCACGGTAACTTACTGGGGGAAGAGACGAATTAATTGTTATCTGGTTGGATTCCTGGCTTTGCAAAAATTTTCTTGAAATTGAATAGTTATCTGGTCGGATCCAGGCTTCACAACAACTTGCTGGGGATATAGAGGTTAACTGTTATCTGGTCGGATCCAGGTTTTGCAGTAACTTGAAGTGGTAACTACTATCTGGTCGGGTCCAGGTTTCATGGTTTTTGGAAAGTTGTACTATTATCTGGTCGAGTCCAGGCTTCATAGTGTCTCTCTGGGGATCATAGTTAATTGTTATCTGGTCGGGCTCCTGGTTTCACAAATAAGCTGTTTGAAAAAACTTCCATCTGATCGGGTCCAGGCTTTGTAGATTTCTGAGGTTGACGAGGTCAATTTCTATCTGGTCGGGTCCAGGTTTCACAATAAACTGTTTGGGGATTTATTTTTTATCTGGTTGGTTTCCAGGTTTCACAACGAATCTCTGAGGGTGATTGCTATCTGGTCGGATCCAGGCTTCACAACAACTTGTTGGGGTAAAGGCAAACTCTACTGGGGAGAAAAAGTTAAACCTTGGTCCGGTTGAGTCCAGGTTCTTCTATATCTTTGAAGATTTAGACTATTATCTGGTCGGGTCCAGGTTTTATAGTATCTTGAAATTAAGATCAACTGTTATCTGGTCAGGTCCAGGTTTCACGGTAACTTTTTGGAAATAGTAAAGGTTTTGCTGACGACTTTACTGGGGATCAGGGGTTGTGGCCCTATGATTTGCAATAATCTGAAAGGAAAATTCAAACTGGAGAGTGTATACTCAGTCGGGTAGGACAAAATCAGCTTGGGGAGGATACACTCAGCTGGGGATAATAGGCCTACTGGGGATAACAGGCTCAGTTGGGGAAGATAGGCTATGTCGGGGGAATACAAACTCGGTTGGGGAGGATGTACTCGGCTGGGGAATTTTGGTTCCTCGATTGTTGTTGGGGAAATTTGAATTCGGCTGGGGAGTTTTTGTGGTTCCTCGGTTATTATTTGGGAATTAAAATATGTTGGGGAAAGGTTTATTGCAGCCGTCCTCATGGGGATAATGATAATGAGATAACTCTGTGGGGATATTTCATATACATTAAAGAGATGCTTACTGCTGCTTAGCAGGACACATGTGCCAAATAGTTTTTAATTACGTTCATATGCATATGTTCATTCAATTTTAGTCATTGGACAAATTTGCATTCAAAACAAAGACAGAAATTTTGCACTTCAAAGTGTATTTGTATTGATATTTTGCCCATGAATAAGCGTTTTTGTACAGAGAGACGAAGATCCTAGTAAGAGAAAATCGTCGAAAGGAAAACAAAATTGAGAATGAAAACAAATAGCCATGTGAACTGATCTCATTGCCTTCCAACTCTACTATTGCCCCAATTTCTTCGAACGTCCTTTGCCGTTGATCGAAGTTGATTGGATTGATCTTGGACTGTTTGGACTTGGACCTTGATGATAAAATTGACTGTATTGATTCCACGGGAAATAGTCATACGCTTTTAATCCTTAATTTTTGCCTGGACCGCCCTTTCGGGTTTTCATCCCACCAGGATACCCTTTTTTGCCCAAGTCGCCCTTTCGGGTTTTCAACTTACTGGGTGTACAATCTTTTCCATATATCTCTAATTTTTACCCAAACCTTTTGGATTGCCGGGATGCCCTTACTTTGCTTAGGTGTGTCAACCTAACGGGTCTCTTATGCATAGTATTTTTTAACTATGTCTGCATTTATGGGATGTGGGAAATCCTCGTCATCCATGGTAGTCAACATCATGGCACCGCCAAAGAAAACTCTCTTGACAACAAATGGTCTTTCATAGTTGGGAGTCCATTTGCCTCTGGGGTTGCCTTGTGGTAAAATGATGTGTTTTATCACTAAGTCACCAGCTTGATATACTCGAGGCTTGACCTTTTTGTTGAAAGTCTTGATCATCTGTTTTTGATACGTCTGACCATGGCAAACAACAGCTAATCGTTTTTCGTCAATCAAGTTCAGCCGATCCAATCTCGTTTGAATCCACTCGTCTTCTCCTAGGCCTGCCTCATTCATAATCCTTAACAAGGGGATCTGAACTTCTACTGGAAAAACAGCTTCCATGCCATAAACTAAGGAAAAGGGAGTTGCCCGAGTTGAGGTTCTAGCTGAAGTACAGTAGTGTTGGCTCCTAAATTCGACACCCTTGTTTTTATTAATATCAGCCATTAAAGTTGAAGGATGTTTTCGACCAGCTGGGTCTGTCGAAATGCCATTGAAAGATGGCAATGTACTTAGAGGATTTCTTCCAAGGGAGAAGTTGGTTGCCTTCGACGTCGAAGGTGTTTCTCGTCGAAGATGCTTCTCGACGAAGGTGTTCGATGGTTCAGAGTGGAACAGTTTGAAATTCAAGCGTTTGGAGGGAAAACGGTTTCCAGCGGTTACCAAGTGCAACGTGCAAAGATCTGGAGCGTCGAACGCTGAGAACGTGCTAAGTGGAGTCATCTCGAAGCAGTGTAACTGCCCGACGGTTACTTGGGATGTTTTAGTATAAATAGTAGTAGGTCACGCAGTTTCTCGGGTGTGTTCACAATTATATACAAAGTCACTCATATAGATTCGAGTACCCAGCGTGTGAGAAAGAATTGTTGAGAATGTATGTGTGAAACACCACTTTTATTAATCAAATTCATTTACTTTCCAGAAACTTTACTTGCTTTCTTCTTTACTTTCCCTGTCGAAGCCCTTTATTTCAAGCCTTCATTTATTTTATCAAGCCCGTTTCTTCATGCAATTTACTTAAAGCCTCTTTATTTTCTTGTCATTTAACCATTATCCAACTTAATCAAAACCTCAAAATCAACCTATGTCTTAGGATCAATCTGATCGATCCTGCGAGTAACCAAATAAGTAACCATTTGGAGGATCAGCGGTTGTTTACCAATAACCACGGTAAACAAATTGGCACACCTGGTGGGACCGTGTGTTGATTGTTGAAGTTTAACCCTTTTAAACATAATCTCATCTTTTTCGAGGAGTGTTGTATGCTATTGAGAAGTGGTAGAATATACACTAACGATACCAATACTTCCAGAAGAAGAGAAGAGATGGCGAATCTGCCAAACAATAACGAAATCCCACAAACGAATGTGGGAGCAACGGTTATCCCGACCGTAAGTGAAGCGATAACCGCTGGTTCAACACCAGCAGTAACGGTCACAACAACGGGGCCATTACCTCCGTTCACAGGCCCCAGAGTGCCTTTGGGAACTCCCCCGCCAAGGGGAAATTTAGGCACAAGGCCTTATGTTCCCCCAGGATTTATGACAGGCGGTCATAATCGAGAACCACTCTATGGCATGCCAACTTCTGACTTGGCTAGCCTGACGAATGCTGCGTCCACTTTTTCAGACCCTTTAGTGAGTGCCTCTTCGCCACTCCAAGGTTCTGGAGTAGGTATGGCGAATAGAAATAGGACCCAACTCTTAGGAGGAACGTCCCAAGTAGCACATGGCCTTACAAATGCCTCGACAGCAGTCTTGAGGCAACAAATGGACGAAAGCAACCATGATATGGTTCAAATGTTGGCACAAACTTTAAGTACAGTGCTGAACCCTCTAATACAAAACACTACTCAATCGAATCAGCAGATGACAGCGCAAATGACACGTTTGGCTGATTTCTTTGGAGTACCCCAACCTATTCGACAGCTCCAAAGGGCGCAGATAAGGGGAAACCAGGGTGTGTTCTTAGAGGAAGAAACCACTATCAACCAAGTCCAACAGCCTGTCGAAGAAAACCTTAGGGCACGATTGGAGCAACCTGTCGAGGAACCTAGGGTAATAACCCTAGAGGTAAGGTTAGTTAACAGAAACCAAAATGCTGACGAGGTAGTTCAGCATATCCAATACCAAAACATGGGTTTGGAAAATAATCTGGCAACCATGATCGAAAGGATCATGACTCAAAATGGGATGAACATGGGCTTTCGAAGGCCCAACTTTACATCCCCACTGTCAGAATACGTGTTACAAACAGACTTACCTCGTAGATGTAAGGTCCCTAAATTCACTAAGTTCTCGGGGGACACGACAGAATCTACTGTTGAACATGTGGCGAGATACTTGATCGAAGCAGGAGATATTTCGAACAACGAAAACCTGAGGATTAAGTACTTCCCAAGTTCTTTAACAAAGAACGCTTTTACTTGGTTTACAACTCCCCCCCCCCCCCCCAATTCGATCCATCATTGGACCCAGTTGGAAAGATTGTTTCACGAGCAATTCTACATGGGGCAAACCAAGATAAGCCTGAAAGAATTGGCCAGTGTAAAGAGACGTTTCACTGAACCTATAGACGAATATCTAAATAGGTTTAGGTTGCTCAAAGCAAGATGTTTTACACAAGTGCCAAAACATGAGTTAGTCGAAATAGCCGCAGGCGATTTAGATTATTCCATTAGGAAGAAGTTAGACACTCAATACCTGAGAGACATGGCCCAACTGGCCGATAGAGTTCGACAGGTAGAACGCCTCAAAGCTGAAAAAGCAAAGGCAATGAAAACTCATAAGAGAGAGAGGATAGCGTATGTTGAGATGGATGACGAAGATCCAGAATCCTTTGACGATACTATAACTATCGAAGAAGGAGAAGTCGATTTAGCGGAACTAAAACAAGGGCCACCATACTCTTGCAAACTATTAGTCCCCTCAAATGGGAAAAACCCCACTGGTCCAGAAAGGACCAACGATAGGTTCCCCAAAAAGACTTATAGTTTTGATATTACAAAATGTGATGAGATCTTTGACTTGCTTGTAAAAGATGGCCAAATGATAGTACCCCCAGGGGTAAGAGTGCCTCCTCTTGATCAAAGAAAGAAGAGAGGCTTTTGTAAATATCATAATTTTCTGGGCCATAAAACGTCTCAATGTTTTCTTTTCAGGAATCTTGTGCAAGACGCTATCGAGGAAGGGAGGTTGAAGTTTGCTGACAAGACCCCCATGGCTGTAGACTCTAATCCGTTGCAGGATGAAGCCCATTATGCTGAACCTTCAGAGGTGAACGTGATCGAGGCATCCAGAATCCAGTCGAAGAGGCCAGGAATCACAATGGTCGAAGTCTCAAAGGACCATATCAACATGCCAATCTTTGGCAGTTTTTCTGGGAATTTATCCAGAAAGACAATTGAAGCGGTTCAGAAAGCGGTCGAAAGCCCAAAGCTGGAGACAGTGGGAGCCCAAAAAACTGGACCAAAACCCAGTTCTCACTTGGCCACAGTTCAAGGCCAGACAGAGGACTTGGAGATTCAAATGAAGCAGTTGACTCTTGCCAACAAAGATACCATGAATGTCAACATGGTCGAAGTCTCTGACCCAAAAGCATCAGAGGAGGCCATGAGGCAAGAACAAGCTAACAAGACTGTTTTCCCTCGGGAAATGAAAATCTGGCAGATTTCCTGCAGAGATGCCAGAAGAAGAAGTCTGAAGTGATGCTGTGTCCAAGATGCAGTTCGATCTTTGACAAAAAAGCTGATGAACATATTCAAGGCGTAAGAGCAGCAAATAAGAGAAGGGAAAATGTTGATCTTCGACATGACCCCAGAAGAGCCTCTCAAAGAGGTTCAAACCAAGAAAAGAGGCCATTGACTTTCAGGCCTCCAACTAATGTGCCGGTAGATACCTGGTACAAAACGTCTGGTCGAAAGAGGCCAAGCGAGGAGAGATGGCACTCTTTCGATGTGCCAAGGGGTTCATCTTTAACACAAGAAAGAACCTCAAGTTGCTGCCCCTAAAGTTACACAGGTGTCAAGCAACTACAAAGGGAAAAATCCCATGTCTCGATCTCAGTGGAAGAGATACCAGAGGCGACGAAAAGCTGAGAGGGAGGCTGCCAATGAACCAAAGGCAGAAACCAGTTCAAATGTTCCTCTAAGGAAGCAAAGGAAACCTCTGGAAAGAGAGCCAGTAACCAACAGGCTAGTTTGGCCTAACCAAGGTGAAATTGAGGACAAAGATGGTTCTGAGTCTGATGATACTTTGGACATCATGGTGAATATAGTCTCAGTGCTGCCCAGAGAGTTCAACCGACAGGTTGAGGTCGAAACAAGTGATTGGGAAGTGGAGCAAGAAATGGCCAAACATAGGCCAGTGTGCTATTTCGTCATGGACAATGGCACTACTGAGGAACAAAATGGGTTCTTCGAACCACCTACAGAGGCGATGAAAAATCACCTCAAGCCTTTATTTATAAGGGCTAAACTCGAAGAAACTACAGTGAATAAAATCTTGGTGGATTGTGGGGCAACCATCAACATTATTCCTCACTTTATGCCAAGGAAAATGGGCAAAAGGGATGAGGACATCAAGCCTCACAACATGGTCTTGTCGAACTATGAGGGCGGCATAGGGACCACTATGGGAGTGATCCAACTGGATATTAAGGTAGGATCTATCCTTCGACCAACAATGTTTATGGTCATATCAGCCAAACCTAACTATAATCTTTTGTTGGGCCGTGAATGGATTCATGGTGTTGGAGCTGTGCCATCATCAATGCACCAGAGGCTGCTGCTATGGCGTCCAGACGGGATGGTCGAAAACATAGAGGCAGATCAAAGCTATTACATGGGCGAAGTGAATCACCTAGGGCTGGCAGATTTCGACAAGAACTTGGCTCACATAGGGCCATGTCCAACACCTGACTTCGACTTGGCGCCAGCGCCAAATACTTTTTGTTCCCTATACCTGCACCCAGAGCATGGTTTTCAATGGGACAGAGAAGACTTGTCCCACATAGACTTCAGTGGGTTAACTGATATCCAACCAACTGGTTGGGGAAGTGAATTCAGTGATAATGATTGAGTCACAATCATTGAAGCGAATTTCGGCTTATGTAGCCAAAACAAAGATGATAACGGCTCTCGAAGTCGAAGTAAAGTACATGGCCACACAGGCCAATGATCAACAGTTATCTGCTGCAGGTCCAGGAAAGGATTTCGATCCAGAACCTCCTGATATCATGCCAGAAGGAATGCAGGAACAAAGGCTCGACGCCATCTATGACGATGAGCCTTTGGGCTTCGAAAAGGACCCCTTGGCGAACAACATTAAAATGTTAGCGCAAGATCCTTTAGAAGAAATCAACTTAGGCGAAGGGTCAGAGAAAAAGCCAACTTACATCAGCGCCAAAATTGACCCAGAACTTAGGTTGGAAGTAATCCAATTGTTGAAAGAGTTCAAGGACTGTTTTGCATGGGATTACGACGAAATGCCTGGTCTCGACAGAGGATTGGTAGAACTTCAGTTGCCAATCAAACCTGGGAAGAAGCCAATCAAGCAAATTCCAAGACGCTTCACTCCAGAAATACTGCCGAAGATCAAAACGGAAGTCGAAAGACTGCTGAAGTGCAAATTCATACGCGTTACAAGGTATGTCGAATGGATTGCAAACATTGTGCCAGTAATTAAGAAAAATGGTACATTGAGGGTGTGCATAGATTTCAGAGATTTGAATGCTGCTACGCCCAAAGATGAATATCCTATGCCTGTGGCGGAAATGCTAGTCGATTCTGCCGCTGGCTATGAATACCTGAGCATGCTCGATGGTTATTCAGGATATAATCAAATATTCATTGCTGAAGAGGATGTGTTGAAAACAGCTTTTCGATGCCCTGGGGCTCTAGGCACTTACGAATGGGTAGTGATGCCTTTTGGCCTAAAGAACGCTGGGGCAACATACCAGCGAGCAATGAATTCTATCTTCCATGATTTTATTAACACTTTTATGCAAGTATATATTGATGACATTGTTATAAAATCTGTTTCCAGGAAGAATCATATTGACCACGTTCGACAATCATTCGAAAGAATGAGAGAACATGGTCTGAAGATGAACCCTTTGAAGTGTGCATTCTGTGTTAGAGCTGGAGATTTCTTGGGCTTCGTTGTCCACAAGAAAGGAATCGAAATCAACCAGAACAAGACGAAGGCTATTTTGGAAGCGAAAGCGCCATCGAATAAGAAGGAACTGCAATCTCTGTTAGGCAAGATAAATTTCTTAAGGAGATTTATATCTAACCTAAGTGGGAAAGCTCAAGCCTTTTCACCCTTACTTCGACTGAATAAAGAGGGATTCAAATGGGGGCAAGAGCAACAAGAAGCCTTCGACAAAATCAAAGGGTACCTCACCAAGCCACCTATTTTGGTGCCTCCTTGTAGCAATAGGAGTATGAGATTGTACATAGCTGCATCCGACAAAACTTTGGGAAGCATGTTAGCCCAAGAAGATGAGGATGGAGTCGAAAGACCCATTTACTATCTTAGTAGAGTTTTGAACGATGCAGAAACTAGATATAGCGAAGTTGAAAAATTGTGTCTATGTCTGTATTTCTCTTGTACAAAACTCAAGCAATATATAAAGCCAGTTGATGTGTATGTTTCGTCTCATTTTGATGTTTTCAAGTACATGTTGTCGAAACCCATCTTGCACAGTCGAATTGGCAAGTGGGCATTAGCATTAACTGAATACTCCTTAACCTTTATGCCTCTTAAGGTAGTGAAAGGACAAGTGGTTGCAGACTTTATAGTCGACCACTCAATTCAAGTTGAGGATGTTAATTATGTGGAGATAGAACCTTGGAAATTCTACTTCGATGGATCCAACCATAAAGATGGAACAGGAGTAGGAATCTTGATTATTTCTCCAGAAAAAATTCCAACAACATTCAAGTACAAGATATCAGGTTCTTGTTCGAACAATGAGGCTGAGTATAAAGCTCTGATTACTGGCCTTGAAATATTGTTGGAATTGGGGGCAACTCGAGTCGAAATAATGGGAGACTCAGAGTTAGTCATTAAGCAAGTCACAAAAGAATATAAATGCATAAGAGAAAATCTCATTATGTACTTTGTGATAGCAAATCGTTTATTGAAAAAATTTGAAATGGTCAATATTCGACACATACCCAGATTGGAAAATCAAATAGCCAACGACTTGGCACAAATTGCATCTGGGTACAAGATTTCAAAAACGAGATTACAAAGAGCAATCGAAGTTCGAGAAAAGATAAAAGCAACTTGTCTATCACCAACAGACTTGGAATCGACAAGATTAGGATATGCTGATCAAAGTAACTTCGAAATTTCGTTCGTAGATAATTTGTCAGAGCAAGATTGGAGGAAGCCCATTGTGGATTATCTTTAAAATCCAGGAGCTTCGACAGAACGAAAAACAAAGTACAGGGCGTTGAGTTATGTACTCATGGGTAATGAGTTATTTAAAAAGACGCCTGAAGGGGTATTGCTAAAATGTTTAAGTGAAACTGAGGCATACATAGCCCTTTCGACTACGCACGCTGGAGCATGTGGGGCTCACCAAGTGGGCCATAAGATGAAATGGTTGTTGTTTCGACAAGGACTATACTGGCCCACCATGTTGAAAGATTGTGTCGAGTTCGCTAAAGGTTGCCAAGAATGTCAAGTCCATACAGGCATCCAACATGTACCAGCAAGCGAACTTCACTCGATAGTGAAACCCTGGCCCTTTAGAGGATGGGCGTTGGACCTCATTGGAGAGATTCGACCAGCATCATCAAAGAGTCAGAAGTATATATTGGTAGGCATTGATTATTTTACTAAGTGGATCGAAGCTATCCCTTTAGTTAATGTGGACCAAGAAAATGTCATTGAATTTATTCAAAAGAACATTATCTTTAGATATGGAATCCCTGAGACTATAACAACTGATCAAGGATCAGTTTTCACCGGTCGAAAGATGCAGGAATTCGCTCAGGAAACAGGTTTTAAACTCCTAACATCAACGCCTTATTATGCACAGGCAAATGGTCAAGTCGAAGCAGCGAACAAAGTAGTGATTGGCTTGATAAAAAAGCATGTTGGGAAGAAGCCCAAAAATTGGCATAAGACGTTAGACCAGATCTTGTGGGCCTGTCGAACGTCCCCAAAAGAAGCCATAGGTACAACACCAAATAGGCTAACTTTTGGCCATGACGCAGTATTGCCAGCAGAAATTTGTCTTCAATCTGCAAGGGTTCAGAGACATTATGATATTCCCTCTGAAATTTATTGGGATATGATGTTAGACGAACTAGTGGATTTAGACGAAGAAAGATTGCGCGCTCTTGACCTACTCAGGCTTCAGAAGAAAAGAGTAGAAGACTCTTATAATAAAAAGGTGAAACCTAAGGCATTTTCGCCTGGAGAATTAGTCTGGAAGGTGATTCTTCCCATGGATCGAAGGGATCGAAGCATGGGAAAATGGTCACCCAAATGGGAAGGACCATTCAGAGTTATCCAGACTTTTTCTGGTGGAGCTTACGAAGTCGAAGAGTTAGGTGAAGACAAAAGGCTCTTGAGAGTAAATGGTAAATATTTGAAAAAGTATAAACCTATACTCCAAGAGATAAAAATAAATAACAAGTAACGACTAAATTAACCATAAATAAGCCAAAATGGAAATTTTTTATAAATTAGCCAAAATGGCAATATTGTCGAATACATATTACAATATATGGTTAAAAGGCTGAAACAATCAGAAGGGGATGGAGTCCTTGAGTCGAAGGTATTTGGTTTGCTGCAGCTCCAATCTTTTGTTGCACAAGGCATTCGCCTGCGCAAGCTTGGCAATTTGATCGTCGAAGGCTTGAGCTTTCTCAGCAAATTCTAGGCCTTGTGTGATTTCAGCTTGACTTTCGGTGTCTGGAACAGTCGAGAGAAGTTCCTCCTTACGCTTAGTATTGGCATTTATCTTAGCCTCTATTTCTTCGATTTGCGCCTTGAGGGAAGCATTCTCTCGATCGATGGCATCAACTTCTTCTTGTTTAGATGCTTTTTGCTTCGACAACTCCGCAATTCGAGAAGTTGTCTCTGCTACAGCAGTCCATGCAGAAGAGCTTTTTCCATATAGCACTTCAAGCTGGCTATTAAAGCCCCTTTGTCGCCGATAATCTGCTGAGACTTGATCAATAATGGAGTGTAACTCCATGATAAAGCCTGAAACTTCCGGAGGCACAGCTAGCAAGTCTACGGCATTCAAAACAGCCCCCAAATATGATGGAGCAGTAGGGTCCCCCTCCAAAGCTTTCATCAAGTCCTTCTTGAAAAACTGAGCCTTAACCTTTGTCAAAGCCTCATCGAGAGGAGAAGTTTCAGTGGACTTCCCCGACAGAGTAGGAACCTCCTGACTAGCATCAGACGAACTTCCCTTGCTCTCGATGATGGCGTTCAGATAGGCAACAGGATCAGTTTGCTTCAAGAGTTCTAAGTCTTCTTTCGACCTATGCTTTGTTGAGGTGACAGCCTTTGCAACAGCGTTGTCTTGGGTTTGAGGCTGTTGAGTAGCATTTTCCTCGACTTGACTCTCTTCGACTCGGACTGCGACAGTACCAGCGTCATCATGGTTCCCTTCGCCAGCGTCACCTTGATCCTCTTCGCCAGCGTCACCGTGGTCCCCTTCGTCACGATTTTCTTCCGACAGATCAACCACCTGAATCTCTTTTGGTTGTTGCTCTTCTGTTTGTGGATCTCCTGTTGGTTGTTCTGCTGTCTCAGCATTGGCTTCATTTATTTCAGTATTGGCTTCATCGTTCGCCAAGTCTTTTTCTTGTGGCCTGCTGAGTTCAGCAGAATCCAATGTTTCAGAAGTCCTTGGCGCTGAGCTTTCAGTGGTGTCCTGAAAAGAAAAGAAGAAGAATCTTCTAAATTCGAAAGAGACATAATCGAACGTGGGTATCGACACCTGAGTTACAAAGGGATCAAAGAGATTACCTGCAAAGGAGCTTTAGCCCCAGGGCTGGAATTGTCGCTTTCGACAGGTTTATTGAGAAGAACATTTAGTTCCTCCTCCGTTGGCTCTTCAATGATTACTGGAGGTGGCCTGGGCTTTCTCCCAGCAACCTTTATCCTGATTGTTCGAGCCTCAGGAAGAGGAACGTCCTTCTTCAGCTTTCGTCTTTTAAGAGGAGCAGGGGGAGAATCATCTTCTTCGTCACTCCCAGATTCGACCGTCAGTGCTGGCCGTTTCTTGGGTGAAGGTGCCTAAAAAACCAATTGGAGTTCGATTTAGAAGTTGCATCAAAAGTCAGAAAGTTAAAGCCAGAAAAAATAATGAAAGTCTGGTTACCGATGCAGAAGGCCTTTTCGAAGGGCCTTCCCCCTGTTGGTTTGTTGTGGTCTTCGCCGGCGCTATAGTCTTCGCCAGTGGTGGAGGTTTTGTTAAGGGGCCTCCTCCCTGTTGGCCTTCTGCAACCTTCTTGGCCGCAGGCTTTCGAACAACTGAAAGTAGACAAAATAATTAACAGGCTACCAGTCGAAAGGGAAAGACAAAGTAATTCGGAAAGATGAACTTACATTTCTTTATTTTGTCCAAGACAAGGACAAAAGACTTCTGAAGTTCTTCCACGAAGTCCTTCTCGTCGAAAAACTCCTCAGTGTAGTAACTTTTCCACCACTCCTCGAAGGATGGTGAGCAGAGAAAGTTAAGCTGATAGTCAAACAACGAAAGAACTGTTCGACCAGCATATCTGCCGATATGCTTAGTGGCAGCGTCTTCAGTGTAGTCGTTGCAGAAGTATAACATAGACTTCTCCCTGGGAAAAATTGGAGAAGGTAGTGTTTGAATAATACCAAACTGGCGAGACACCAGGTTTGGTTGATACGCGATTAGACTCAAGTGAGTCTTGGAGCTCTTGAATCGCAGGGGCATTATTCTTGGTGTGAGAAATGCCTCCCACACTGTTGTATGTTCGTCGACCTGAGGACCACTCGACGCCCTAGGATGTGGCCTTGTGAACCACTCTGGGCCAACCTTTCATCGAGCAAACGGAGCCATGGTCGAAGCAAACTCTTTCCTTTTAGCAAACATCAAGACGAAGTTTGTAAAAGTTTGTTGAAGCTCCAGCCCATCTTCCGTTGGAGTCAACAGAGCCAATCTGGTGCCTTCGACGCGTCTATTTGCTATTTTTGGAGCCTGCTCATTTATTTGAGTCTTCTGAGGCAAGAAAGACTCGAAGGTGGCATTGAGCCACAGCTAAAGCAGCCAAAAAGGTCCAGCAAGCAGCAGACTGGCTCTGTTCTCGATGATCTTCAGAAGAGTCGCTCTGTTGCTAATCGACTCGTACAAACTCGCCAAAATCAATTCTGCCAAATAGATATTTTGGCCATGGTGGAGTTGAGTGGCGAGAGTGACCATCTTCTTGGTCACTTGTAGAGACTTGGTGCAAAACACAAAACGTGTCAGCCATAAGGCTAGAAACACGATATGTTCGACATCCGACACAGCATCTGTCGACTTATCGTGGTAGTGATTGATGAAGGTGGTGTAGGTTGGTTTTGTGGTAGAGAATCCGATCTGATCCTCCGACATCTCCTCTGGGTCGAAGTAGTCCCCAGTGGGTCGAAGGCCAGTGATGGCGGCCACGTCGAAGAGCGTGGGAGTCAGCATTCCACAGGGAAGATGGAAGGTGAAATGGGTGTAATCCCAGAAGAGTAAAGAAGCTATCAACATCTCTGGGGAATAGTTAAGACCTGTCTTCGACAGCATAACCAGGTCGAATATCCCCATGTCTTTCCAGATCGAAGCCTGGCGTTTCTCCATTTTTTCCAGCCAAGCACTATAATCAGGAGTGAGGCTAGGGCCAAACCTGAAAGCCCTAACACCTCTATTGAAGAAACGGAGGTCGATTTTCTCCTTAGCAGGATCTTCATTATCCTCTGCATCTTTCTTAGAGCATCCAACCGGTTTGAGTCTCTCAAGTACCGGAAAGTAACTTTTGATCTTCATGGCTTCAGCAATGCTTGGGTATAATGGGCCAGACATAGCAAAGATTTGGTTGGAATATCCAACCGGAATCATGAGGTGGCATGAATAAGCATCACGTACAGCAATGTCCAAAGGCTCAGGGACCCTTCGTTGGCCCGTGGGAGTCACTACGGGAGCAGTGGAGAAAATCCTGGGTTTGACATTTCCAGAGGGAGTGTTGGCGCTAGGAGCGTTGGAAGAACCAGATGCCATTGTTGATACTTAGGTTGAAGATGAAGCGAAGAACAGGTGGTTTGCAAAGTTGACAAAAGTTTGTATGCAAATGAGGAATTCTGAAAGCAAGGTAGCGTGAAAAAGTCCCACAATGGGTACTTACCGCTATTTATAGTAGTTGGGGAAATCCCCAAATTCGAGGACATTAAATGCCATTTAATGTTGCAGAAGGTAGTGGGACACGTGGCATCTCCCTGTTGTTGTAGCCGTTCTGCAGAAATGGAAGGGTGCAGCGTGCGCCCTCGTTTTTGGGAATTGTCATGATGACAATTTGTGAAAAGACGTTTGGCACGCTGCATGCCGTACTGAAGTGACGTTTTAGGTACAGATGAAATGATGGCTTTTCCTTGGGATTGTCAGTGGTTGGTAGAAGACAAAAAGTGCACAATTTAATTTGTGACTAAGAATGAAAAGACAGGTGTCGAATGGCATTTCAATCAATGCCTTTTTCTTTCAGAGTCGAAATAAGGCATTCTTGGGGGGCAATTTGTTGGCTCCTAAATTCGACACCCTTGTTTTTATTAATATCAGCCATTAAAGTTGAAGGATGTTTTCGACCAGCTGGGTCTGTCGAAATGCCATTGAAAGATGGCAATGTACTTAGAGGATTTCTTCCAAGGGAGAAGTTGGTTGCCTTCGACGTCGAAGGTGTTTCTCGTCGAAGATGCTTCTCGATGAAGGTGTTCGATGGTTCAGAGTGGAACGGTTTGAAATTCAAGCATTTGGAGGGAAAACGGTTTCCAGCGGTTACCAAGTGCAATGTGCAAAGATCTGGAGCGTCGAACGCTGAGAACGTGCCAAGTGGAGTCATCTCGAAGCAGTGTAACTGCCCGACGGTTACTTGGGATGTTTTAGTATAAATAGTAGTAGGCCACGCAGTTTCTCGCGTGTGTTCACAATTATATACAAAGTCACTCATATAGATTCGAGTACCCAGCGTGTGAGACAGAATTGTTGAGAATGTATGTGTGAAACACCACTTTTATTAATCAAAGTCATTTACTTTCCAGAAACTTTACTTGCTTTCTTCTTTACTTTCCCTGTCGAAGCCCTTTATTTCAAGCCTTCATTTATTTTATCAAGCCCGTTTCTTCATGCAATTTACTTAAAGCCTCTTTATTTTCTTGTCATTTAACCATTATCCAACTTAATCAAAACCTCAAAATCAACCTATGTCTTAGGATCAATCTGATCGATCCTGCGAGTAACCAAATAAGTAACCATTTGGAGGATCAACAGTTGTTTACCAATAACCACGGTAAACAAGTAGCCATGTAGAGCAAACAGAAACATCTCATGCCAATCCTTATAGGTTACTACCATCTTCTGCATAATCTTCTTGATATTTTTGTTGGCCGCTTCGACTGCGCCATTCATTTTTGGTCTATATGGAGAAGAATTGTGATGCTTGATCTTAAACTCAGTGCAAAGCTCAGTAATCATACCATTATTGAGGTTAGTCCCATTGTTGGTGATGATCCTTTCGGGGATACCATAATGACAGATGAGGTTGTGCATGATGAATCTGGCTACCACATTCTTGGTGACTGAGGCAAACGAGGCGGCTTCGACCCATTTGGTAAAATAGTCAATAGCAACAAGAACGAAGCGATGTCCGTTGGAAGTTGTGGGCTTGATCTCTCCAATCATGTCAATGCCCCACATTGCAAATGGCCACGGAGCGATCATGACATTCAGAGGGATAAGAGGCACATGGACCTTGTCAGCGTAGATTTGGCATTTGTGACAGGTTCTTGAATGTTGATGGCAATCAGTCTCCATTGTTGACCAATAGTAACCTACTCTTAAGATTTTCTTAGCCATCGTATGCCCACTTGAGTGAGTACTGAAGAGACCATCGTGCATGTCTTCCATAATTTTCTCTGCCTCCTTCTTGTCCACACATCGGAGTAGAGTCGAATCATGGTTGCGTTTGTACAATATCCCGTTACTTAGGAAGAATTTGGCTGCAAATCTTCACAAGAACTTTCTGTCATTGATAGATGCCCCCTCTAGATACTCTTGTGCTTAAAGGTATCTCATCACCTCATGGAACCATGGATTTTCTGCATCAGTGTCAAGCTCATAGAAATGTGCAGGTTCATCGAATCTTTCAGTTGTTATCATAGGGGCTTCGTTGTCCTATCTGACTTTGAACATTGAAGACATGGTTGCCAAAGCGTCAGCCAACTGGTTTTCTTCGCTAGGGAAGTGCTCGAATGTGATCTCTTCGAAGTAAGGAATTAGGGATAGCATAAGTTCCTTGTAAGGGATAAGATTAGGGTGTTTAGTGTCCCAATCTCCTTTTACTTGGATGATCACCAAGGCGGAATCTCCAAACACATCCAAATGTTTGATCCTTAAGTCAATAACAGCTTTCATACCTAAGATGCATGCTTCATACTCAGCCATATTGTTTGTGCAATCGAAGCATAGTCTCGCAGTGAAAGGAGTGTGGCAACCTTCAAGAGAGATGATCACAACACCAATTCCATTACCTAAGGCGTTTGAAGCCCCATCGAATAACATAGTCCATCGGGATCCTTGTTCAAGTCTGTCATACGGTCCCGGTTTCGCACATTCAGTTACCAGCATGATGTTCTCATCAGGGAAGTCGAAGTTCATTGACTGATAATCATCCACAGCCTTATGGGCCAAATGATCTGCTAGTACACTCCCTTTGATGGCTTTGAAGTTCGTACTCAGTCAAGATCATTTTCCATCTGGATATCCGTCCGGAAAGGGAAGTCTTCTCGAAGATGTACTTGATTGGGTCCATCTTAGAAATTAACAAAGTGGTATGAGTCAACATATACTGTCTTAGTCGGCGAGCAGCCCATGCCAGAGCACATCAAGTTTTCTCGAGAAGTGAATATCTGGTTTCACAGTCGGTAAACTTTTTGCTCAGGTAACAAATAACATGCTCTTTTCGGCCAGACTCGTCATGTTGGCCCAACACACACCCCATAGAGTTCTCTAGTACAGTCAAGTACATGATCATGGGTTTTCCTTCAACTGGAGGTATGAGAGTAGGAGGTTCTTTGTAAATATTATTTGATTTTATCAAAAGCAATTTTGTATTCATCGTTCCATCTAACTACCTGATCTTTCTTCAAGTGTATTGATTTACATGCATTGTTTTTGTCATTGATTAGGGTTTTCTATTGATTGGTTTTAGTCTTTCCATACAAAACTCTAATTACTAGCATTTGTATTTGAAAGCGTTAAATTGCGGAAATGTAAAGTCCTACGCTATTACATCATTTAGGGAATGAGTGTACAATTTACAAATAGGGATGAAGTAGGAACTTAAATATTACAACCATATCGAATAACCATGTAGGAAACGTAAAAACAATGTAAAAATAAAGAGAGAAAAAATGCATTTTAAACTATTATGTGTCGACACAAGCTCACATGCATCGACACATAACTTTCCTTACCCTTGTATTTCCAAATCAACTCAGTATGAGTCGATACATAATGGTATGTCGACTCATACACTGCATGTATTGACTCATACGTGCTTTGTGTCGACTCATACATTGTTTTTCCTTCTATTTTGGGCCTGCAAAGCAATATGTATCGACTCATAAGGCTATGTGTCGACTCATACTGTCATTTTTCTAATTCAACATTGTTTTGCTGCATACATGGGTTAGTTCTCAACACATAATGAAAAGAATGGAAGATAAACAAAAGGTTAGCTTCAAGGACAATGGTTACTACATTTTTGTCTTCAAAAATGAATTACTAAAGTCAAGAAACTTACCTTGGAGTTGGATCTTTATACTCTGAATTTGAGTTGTTGTCTTGCCTGTTACTGAAATTGGAAGAGAAAACAAAGGTGTTGTAGAAGTTTGTTCTTGAGTTTGAACAATTTCTAGGTGATGTATGTGAGGTGCTTAGATGTTTAGACAGAGCTTGCAAGGTGTGAGAGTTTCAAATATTTTGACTTTAAAACTCAAGAGTGGAAGCTTTTTTAGACAGTTATGGTTTTTGATGGCTAGTTTACAACAAGACTTCTGGCTTTTCTCTCTATTTTTCTAACCTTTTCCAACCTCTTTCTCTTGCAAATGCTTCTTCTATTTATAGGCAAGGGTTTGTGCATATGATCTGATTAGGTTTATAAGACAACATGTTATGGTTTGGTTGGATTACAAAGATCAAACTAAGTCAAGTACTCCATAGTCCCAAGATGAAGTACTAAAGTTGCTGGTATTGAGGATCTACTTCCCATGATTTATGGTGAAGTATAATCAGCAACCAGCAAGGTATGGGCTCAAGACAAACTTTGTACAAAAAGCTTGCTTTTCAAGAATAGCAATGGTGCCTTTATGCCATAAATGGAAAGATCTTTTGGACAATGGTTTAAACACTTGGGTAATAGCTCAAGAGTTAGTGTAAGCATTAAATTATGATGAGATTTGCAAGCAAAGAAGCCTACAACATAAAATTATGCAGCAAATCATGAGAGTTTTGTTATGTGTTCTTCACTTAGAATGACTTGCAATTCAAAGATGGATGGCCAACTTCAAGCCCTTGAATCTCCTAGCTCAAGTATGATAAATTTAGGCTCTTGGATGTTTTAGAAAGCTTGAAACATCCTCTATAACTTTCATGTTGGCCATTTTGACAAAATCATCTTGGAACTATGTGAAAAAATGCCAAGAAGTTGGGGTAAAATCCTGACTAAAATCTGTTGAAAATTTCTCTAAGTGTTAAATGAAAATGTCAGGACTTCATGAATTTGTAACTTGAGATCCCATCATATTTAGGAGAAGTTATGTAAAGCAATGTTGTAGATATCATGGAGATCTACAACTTTCATGTTGAAAGTTTCTTTTGAATCATCTTGCATCATGATGAAAGAATGGCATGAAGTGATGAAATTATCATGTATAAAAACACTTAGAAAATTTCTAAGTCTTGGAAATCTTGACTTTTCAAGTTGACTTTCTTGACTTTCTTGATGATCAAGCTTGATATTCTTACATGTCTTGATGAATTTTGATCTTTGGAATGTAATTTTGACTAAAAAGTCAAAGTTTGACTTTCTAATATGCAATTGACCATTTTTCCCTTGTGCCAATTCCAAGCCTAAATTGATGTATGAGTGCTGCAAACTTGACGTCATATAAGATCTTGTGAGAGAATCCTTGAGAAATGAGAGGGCAAATTTTGGGGTACAACAGATGAGAACTTCCACACCATCCTCTAAAATAGTAACATTGTGCTTGTATGGTACATCTTTGTCTGATTTGTAAGGAACAGGCCCTGGCAAGCAAATCACCACTGGGGAAACAACTAACTTGCTACAATATTCAATCTCAATGGGGGCAGAATCATTAAAACAAGGTACAATTACGTTCACACCTTCTTCAGAAAATTTGGGTATCAAAGAATCATTGCTAGAGAACATATCCTCATATGAGGAAAAGAATTCATCCGCCGAAGCATATTCATCAACTGATTCATCCTCAGCCAAGAAAACCCCAACCTTGTTAACCTCATGGTAATCATCTCTTTGGCTTGAAACTTTGACAGTTCTATTATCCAATAACAACTGAATACCTCTTCTTACAATGGAACCTCCTCGAGAATCCCTGGAGCAACCCCGACAAGATCCATAGTGGTGCTCTACCTGACCATCCATGTGGCAAAAGGTAGCATGCAATTGCACGAGATTGTCATTCATATGGTCCACATCAAAGATCCGGAACTCTCTAGGACATCCAAATACCATGTTCACTTCCTCATTATATTCTACCCTAGGTCTAATTATATGGAAGAGGCCTTCATCCATCATCTTCTGCAAATTAGCCTTTATGTTATCACAACCTTGTATATCAGTACTACAGATATCACAACCAGCACAATCATGAGTATAGTAACTAAACTTGCAAAGGTTTGCATGCACCTTTACCAAGTCTCCTCTGACCAAGTTAATATCATAAATATGGAAGTCCCCTGGACAACCAGTAACCATGTTAACAACATTCGTTCCTCCATTCTTTGGTAGAGGATTATCTTTGACATAAGGATTGACATCTTTGAAGGACAAAAGGCCATATCTCACCATTTTTTGTACCTAGGACTTCAGAGGATAAAAATTTTCCATATTATTCCCTGGTACACCCTGATGGAAAGCGCACGTCTGATCTGTCTTGTAGTACCAAGGCAATGGTAATGGTATAGCCGGGGGTGGCCTAGTCTGGACCAACTTTTTCTGGATCAATTATGGGAGTAACTCTGCGTAGCTCATGGGGATATAGTCAAAAGGCTCTCTCCTTTGATTCTGCCCTTGATTTCTTTGAGGGGCTGGTCTTTGATAAGTGATTGTAGTCGGAGTTGTATTAACAACTAGAGTTACCGAGGCAACCTGTTGATAGCGCTTATGATTTCTTATAGGAGGATTAACCCTTCTTTCTTGAATAACAACATTTGTCCCTCCTTCTTTCTTTTTAGCAAACACGTACGATGGTTTCTTCATACTGCCAGAATTTTCACTTCTTGTCAGACGACCTTCTCTTACAGCTTCTTCCAAACAAACGCCCATTCCCACCATTTCGGTAAAATCACTTGGCACACTCACCACCATCCTTTCATAATAGAATGCACCTAGTGTCTTCAGAAAAAATCTTTGTCATCTCTTTTTCTTCCATTGAGGAATCACCTGGGCGGCTACTTCACGCCATCTTTATGCATATTCTTTAAATGACTCCTTGTCCTTCTGGACTATGGCCCTGAGTTGATCACGGTCAGGTGCCATGTCCATATTGTATTTGTACTATCTGATAAACGCTTCACCCAAGTCATTGAAATTATGAATGTTGGCACTATCCAGGCTCATGTACCATTTCAATGTTGCACCGGTCAAACTGTCTTGAAAGAAATGAACTAACAAGCGTTGATCATCTGTATGAGTAGACATTCTCCTCACATACATAACTAAGTGAGCATAAGGGCAAGTGTTGCCCTTGTACTTTTCGAACTCTGGTACTTTGAACTTTGCAGGTATTTTCACATTTGGAACCAAACACATATCATTCACATTCTGCCCAAATAGTTCTTTTCCTCTGAGGGCCTTCAACTCTTTCTGCATCCTATCAAACTGATCCTGAAAATAGTCCATTCGATCATAGGAACCCAAGATTTCACTTGGTGGAGTAATAGGGTGATACACTTCATCATTAGCAAATGGTACCACATTCACCGAGAGAGGTGCAACATAGTGAATCTTATTTCTAGCAGCAGGAGTAATATGCACCACAAGAGGTGCAGAAGCAGCAGAAGTTAGAGCAAGTGAAGCAACTTGAAGATCCTGATTATAACCTTCTGGCATAAAGTTCTTTGGCATTCCTCAAGGATAATGTTGAGGAAAACGATTCTGAACAATAGCAGTTGGAGTAGCAGAAATAGGAACAGTCGGAGCTTCGGTAGTAACTATTGTCTGTTAAGGCTGAGCAAGTGGTGGCTGATTTTAAGCATTCACCAAAGATTACATTGTATTAGTGAGTTTGGCCATATTATCCTTCAGAGCAGAAACTTCTTCGTGCAACTCGCGATTCTCTTGTTCTAGATTGTCCATCTTTCTTATGAAATTAGCTCGAGTATTGTACTGATGAGACAACTTGCTAAACAAAGTAAATAAGCTCAGTAAGACACCTGGTTATGCTAAAAAAATGCAAGAAGTATGTAAAATATGATGCTTGGTATGTGTTGTACCCCAAAATTTGCCCTCCCATATTCTCCAAGGTTTGCCAAGATCAAGCTTCAAAATCTCCCAAGGGTTACACAGTCCAATGGCCTCCTAACAGTCAAAATTAGGGTTTTGGTTCTGGCAAATAAATTGAAGCTTCCAAGGGTCCAAACAAGTCCCACATGCCTATAAACATTGTCAAACATCCTCATGCCAAGTTTCAAGACTCACAACACAAAATTGCACAGTCAAAAACCCTAACTGCTTCACAGTCAACGATAGGGGCAAAATGGTCATTTGACAGTCAAAAGTCAAAATTTTTGGTCAACATATTATTTTGAAGCCACAAACATCATTTGATCAATTCTTGATCATGATTCTCAAAGCATGGATCAAAAGGTCTCAAGATGCAAAAGTTTCTATTTTTGGACAGTTGGAAAAGTCAACTGCAAATTGACCAAGGCATAACTTCCACATGGTTTATCAGAAAAATTCCATCCAAAGCTCATTTTGAAGAGAATGAAATTTTCTACAACTCATCTTCACACTTCAAGTCCAAGAAATGCTCTCACAAAAAGTTATCAATCTCAACATTATAGGTCATTTTCAAAAGTCAACAAAAAGGCACTTTAAGTCAAAGACCATAACTTGAGATTGGTAAATCAAAATGACATGGGACCAAAGGCATTGGTTAGAGGACTTCAAGACCTTTCCAAAATGTCCAAGAACATGATCAAAGCTTAAAAATTGAGCAAGATATGCCTTGTGGAAGTTGGGAAATTTTTGGGAATTTTGAAAAGTCAACTTTGCTTCAAATGCCTCAAAATTGCTAATGGGCCTCAATTTCTTCCATGAATCATCACCCAAAGGCCATGCACGACCCATTGACCCAAAGGGGAGTTATTTTCTTATTTTTAATTAATTAATTGAATTATTATTATTATTAATTCACTTAATTAAAATTAAATATGACAAAAATAGCAAATCATGTTTTCCAAATCTTTTTGTGCAGCATATTCTCCCATTAAGACCTAAATATTTCGTGTACCACATCAAAGGGACCAAATCTTCCAAATAGGCAAGTTTTCATGGCAAAAAGGATTGAAAAAGATCATGGAAAATCAAATATTCAAAATCATTGAATACAAGGCTTTGGGCTCATTTTTCTGACCTAATTCCTTCCACATATATGTACAAACATAAACCTAATGCTAAGAACAAGAAAGCTGCGCCCAAACACAAAGAACAACATTGCAATTTTTGACAAAAAAATTGGAAACTGAAAACTGAATTGCAAGGTATTTCAAGGCCTCAAAACCATTCCAATCTACTCCTGACACTACCAGGGAGCTTTTCCAATCAAAATCACGCCTCCATACTCAAGGAATTGGTAGATAGAAGCCTGACTTTTCTTTAAAATTTTCATATTCGTATTTGCATTTTCATACGTTATTCATGACTTTTAATGTGTGATTTATACTAACATGATGATTCTAAAGCTAATGACATAACTCAACTGAGTTATTAGGCCCTGTATCAAAAATTGCCATGGAAGCGTTTTAGGGTTTCAGAGCTCCAGATTTGGGGATTCCTTCATAAGGAAAAATTGGACCATCAAACTAATACAGGCAAACTCGTCAGAACAAGACGAAACGATTGATGTCATCGCGCCCTTTTTATGCTTGCTTAAATTCTATTCGCTATTTTCAGGTTTGAGTTTAGTGGGGGTTTAAAACCCCCGCTATTTGATGTTATTTGCAGAAAAAGAGATGAAGACGATGCTAACGTGGCTTGGTACTACTGGACAGTTTAAACATTGGTGCGTCTTTTTGTTTAGTCCAGCGTGATATTGATATTTCTATTATATTATTCATTGCCCACTAAATTAACAAAGAAACGCACTAGCTCCATTGGTAGATGCGTTGTCATGCAGGCAATGGAACCTGGGTTCGATTCCCAGGTCCCCCATATTCTCAATATTTTTTCTTGTAATGCATTCAGGTGCACTTTCCCTCCTGTGGTCCATCATACACCCCAACGCTGGTGCTTGCCAAATGTCCCAGGAGATCAATCCAAAGGTCAGGATGTGAGGTCCATCATGCACACTAGTCAACCATGCCATACGCAAGCGCTGAAAGTCAACATGGGCTTGGGATCAATGGGCCAAACTGCTTTCTAAACACCTCCAAATTGGGCAGAAACCCCCCCTTTGTTTGTATTTTCTTTCTCTCATTTTTTCTCTATTATTTATTTTAATTGTTTTTCTTTTGTTTTATTTAATTCACAAAATAATTTTTATAACACAAAAAAATCAGAAAAGTCAAAAATAAAATATGTTTATTTAATTTTTAATTCATTAATAGTTTTTGTAAATAAATCTTAATGATCAAATTAGTTTAATTTTAGGTTTTCAACTTTAATGTTTTTTTTTATTAAATAAACTAAAAAAATATAGAAATTAGGGTTTTAGTATTTTTATTCTTTTTCTTAATAAATAACCTTTTTATCATTATTAATTATTAATTATCTTTGTAAATACTTGTAATTAAATAATTAGTGTAAATTAAGTCAAAACTTAAACATTTGTTTTAATAATTAAAAACAAACTTAGAATTAGGGTTTTTATTTAATTTCTAATTTCAATTAATTCTCTTTATTTCCATTAAATACAAAAAACATAAAAAAATCATTTCTTTTCTTTATTTAATAATTAATTCACTTCCAATTTCAATTTAATTTCTTTAAAGGGTCCAACGCCCTCGCACCTTCGATTATAATTTCTTTTCGCGCGTTTGCTTCTATTTTTCATTTTAAATATTATGTAATTGCCCCAAAGCTTTGTAATAGTAATTAGGACATTTACTTTCCGCACTTTTATTCAAAACCGGGTCTTTGTTAATTTGGCGATGTATAGACCCGCGCCTTGTAATAGCGTAGGACCTTTATTTTTCCGCATTTTAATTTCCGCACCCTTTAAAACCGCTAATCACATGAAAGAATGTATGCCCAAATAAAATCAAAGCGTAGCTCACCCAATGCATGACAAGATAAAATATAACTGAAAATGACACACAATTCACACACCACTCCTAGGGTACGCCTCACTGTTGCCTTGCCCCTCGAAACGTGGTCGTCGAGTATAGGACGTCTTAGTGAGTCCTTATGTCCATTGATCTAGTTGCCTCGAACAAGTTGCCGCGGAACGGTTGCCTCGGAATAGTTGCCTCGAAACGGTTGCCTCGGAATAAAAAGATCAATGGCATAAGGGTAGCTTCTAAGGTGTCCTACTGTTACTCTGGTGACCACACTGTCCCTAACAAACGAATTGACCCGTACACCTCCAACGGTGGTGCTACCTACCCCTCAATGGTGGGATGGCACTACCTTAAGGACATTTACACAGCAGAATTCCTTAGGGTAGGTAGATTACTCGTAGATACTTGCTCTAATTCAAAACAAATCAAAAACTCTTTTCACACCGACACTTTTCAAAAAGCTTTCAAAAACAACTTTTCAAACACTCTTGAGGACTGATACAAGAGTCGATCTGAAACTTTCAAAGAAACTTTTTCAAACCCACTCACTTTGAAAAGCAAACAAACATTTTGAAAACACAAATGAGCAAGTATCTAAGAGTCCATGGATAACCATGGATAGAAAGGGTGCTAACACCTTCCCTTTCTATAAATCTACCTCCCGAACCGAGAGCAATCTCATAAGGAATTTTTCTGTGCTTTTGTCCTTTCCATGTTGGAGAAAATAAAAGACGATGGCGACTCTTGCTTCCGCGACATTTCGCGAAACCAGCGTTAAACAGTCATTTCCAGATCCACCGATCACAGAACTGGCGACTCTGCTGGGGACTATACTTAAAGTGAGGTGTACCTTAGGATAGTTCATAACTGTGTTTTCAATTGCTTTGACTTGTTTGCTTTATTATTGTGGGACTGCCTTGGGAGTTCTATAGATCCTAACCCGGATCTGGGGATACCTTCTTAGAAAGTAACAACAAGGCTGTGAGGGAACTGTGCGGGGTATACCGACATGGTTGAAACAGTCTGCTACGTTGATGTGGCACTTTGGTGTGTACCGGTAACCCTTGAGTTCAGTCAAGGAGAGTACGGGGCCTCCGCATGGTGTCGTGAAGCATCAACTGCCCTTAGGAACCTTAATTGAACTATCTTGGCCTCTTTAGGGTAGTGAGATAACTGACTTTGGTGCAGTCCGAGGTTGGTTGATACTCGATACTACACTCAATTGAGGGTTGCTTTCCTGGAATATTCCGGTCGCCAGTTCAGTGGCTAAATCGAAACGATGAGCAATGAAAGCAATCCAGTGATGTTGGGACCCTTAGAACCCGGTTACTTCTGATAGGACAGGTTGAGCCCACCAACTTCAAGAGGGTAATACCCAGACCCCATGCTGGCTTAAACTCTAAGGGCTTGTCTTGTGTGACTTGTGTGCCTTACCATGTTTGCTTCTTTGTAAATATTTGTGGTGTGTTTAATCATAGCATCATGACATCATACAGCATCATATGCATTGACTAACCATTTCAGGGGTTCGAATCTTCATCTTTGTTCTTGTTTTGTAGGACATGGAAACTGTTCGTAGAAAGACTATTCAGATCAGCCTTGTAAGGATCCCTCCTCAACTTAAGGAGCTTATATCCAGGATTCCCGAGAGCTCTTCAGTCAGTGAAAGACATGGAAGACTCATCAGCTTGGTCAACACCAACATTGAGGAGGATATGATAAAGGTCCTGTTCCAGTTCTTTGACCCTCTGCACCACTGTTTCACTTTCCTGGATTACCAACTGGTACCTACATTGGAAGAGTTCTCCCAGCTTCTGAAGATCCCTATCCTTGATCAACTACCCTACAACGGTACGGAAAAGGAACCCAAGCTTGAAGAGATTGCTAAAGCCTTACACCTACAATCATCTGACCTCAAGGGACATTGGGAAGTTAGAAGTGGTATCAAAGGGTTCTTAGCCAGGTTTCTGTTTGAGAAGGCCCAAGAATGTTGGAACTCCCTTGACCTACAAGCTTTTGAAGAAGTTATAGCCCTCCTTGTCTATGGTTTGGTTTTGTTCCCTAATCCAGATCAGCTTATAGATATCAGTGCTGTCCAGATCTTCATGTTCAGGAATCCTATACCTACGTTGCTTGGGGACATCCTTCACTCATGTTACACTCGAACCATGAGAAAAAGAGGTGTCCTTATGTGCTGTACTCCTCTCCTGGGAAGGTGGTTTATTTCGCACCTTCCGCAATCAGTTTTGAAGAACGAGCGGGGTTTGAGATGGTCACAACGATTGATGACTCTTACGCATGCTGATATACATTGGTGCTCTCGGTCCAGAGAGGATGTCACTATCATTGATCGTTACGGGGAGTACCCTAATGTTCATTTACTTGGAATCAGAGGAGGTATTACTTACAACCCATGCTTGGCTTGGAGACAGTTTGGTTATGCTCGGAGGGACGACCCTCATGACATGTTAATTCCTGACATAGTTTTTGACTTCGACAATGATGCACAAGGACTTCGCCAGAGATTTATCAGAGCTTGGAGGATGCCAAGTAGGATAGACAACAAGACCTTGGGGCACAAGAATTCCATCCCATTGGAACCTTATCTCAAGTGGGTACGAGCCCGCTCCCAGAAGTTAGTGATGCCATATCCTCATGTTCTCCCTGTGATCAAAGAGCCAGTCTTGGAAGGAAAGGTGTCCTATACCATTCAACATCCTGACATGCCCACATCCTGGGAAGAGATGCAGAAGAGCTGGATCCAGCTTAAGGAAGAACAGAATTCTCTTGAGACCAGTCTACATGCTAGTGAAAAGAAGGTCTTGGAGCTCACCCGCCTACTGCACGAGGAGAAGAATCTCAACACTTACATAGCTCCAAAGAGGATGCGTAGTGTCTTTTGGGATTGATTTGCTTTTGTAATGTTTTCCCATGAGGCTTTGATGTACCAAACAATTATTTCCTTAATGATAACGTGTGTTCCTTTTTGTCTACAACAAATTTGAATTTTCGAACCCTTGAATGCATTGCATAAACGCATATCATTCATCATGTGCATAACATGTACTCTTCTTTTCAGGTCGCTTACCGTTCTTCGCTGTTTATTTCAGCATCATGAACCCTGAATCATCTACCGAGATGTCTATCAAGGCCCTTCAGGCGCAGAACGCACAATTTCAAGAGCTGATCATGGGTTTGGCTCAAGGTCAAGAAGAGCTGAAGGCTTTGCTCCTGAAGAAGGAGAAGAAGAAGAAGAGAACTGTTCTTTTCAACACGGGCCGAAGGTTTGGTAACACACTGCAGAATGAGGAAGCTGGTTCTTCTGTAGGAAAAGACAGTCCCCAGGGGGGAAGGGCTCCAAGTCCGGTGGTCTCTGACAATGAGACTGATTTTCATGAGGAACAGTATCCTCCAGCCGAAGACCGGTACAAGCAGTTGGAAGACCGTCTGAACGCCATGGAGATTCAACAAGTGCCTGGTTTGGATTTCGGAGACTTGGGTTTATCTTCTGGTGTGATCATCCCGCACAAGTTTAAAGCACCATCTTTCACCAAGTATGACGGGGCGTCTTGCCCTAAGCTACACCTCAGATCTTATGTGCGGAAGATTCAGCCGTATACAGTGGACAAGAACTTGTGGATCCACTTCTTCCAGGAGAGTCTTTCAGGGACTCATCTCGAATGGTTCTATCAGCTGGATGGGACCAAGGTTCGTAACTGGGAGGAGTTGGCTACTGCTTTTTACAAGCAATATCAATATAATGCCGACCTTGCTCCTACACGTACCCAACTCCAGGGTATGTCGCTAGGATCAGGCGAAGGTTTTAAAGAGTATGCGCAGAAGTGGAGGGACTTGGCTGGCAGGGTGCAGCCTCCGTTAACAGACCGTGAGCTAGTGGATATGTTCTTGGGGACCCTCTCCGGGCCATTCTTCAATCATCTTATCGGTAATTCGTCTGCAGGATTCACAGACCTTATTCTGACTGGGGAAAGGATAGAGGCTGGCATGAAGTCAGGAAAGATTCAGAAAGGTGCATCTTCAAGTTTTGAGAAGAAACCTTTTAAGAAGGAGGCCAGTGCTGTGTATGGGCCTAGAAGGCAAGATAAACCAGAGCGCCGCCAAGCTGTCAACGCGGTGGTGATTGCTAAGCATGCTGCCGCTCCTCGGCAAACCAATCAACCCAGGGCTGAGAGGCCCATAAGAGAATTTACTCGGCTGAGTATGACCTTGTCACAAATCTTGCCGCAATTGCTATCAACCAACTTGGTGACTGTCAGAGAGGCTCCAAAGGTTGTAAATACTGCATCTCCCAAGTATAATCCAAATGCCCGCTGTGCTTATCACTCCGATAGCCCGGGGCATTCTACTGATGACTGCTGGGCCCTGAGGAATAAGGTGCAGGACCTTATTGATGCAAATGAGGTACAGTTTGAGGCACCTGAGAAGCCCAATGTGGTGACAGCTCCCCTGCCTAATCCAGGAGTGAATGCTATTGGGGATGAAGATGAAGTGGAAGAATCAGAGTTCGATATCTGGATCTACCCGACGACTGACGGTGGATTGAATAATTGGACCGCAAAAGATCATACACCTATTACTTTTGTTACGCAGTAATGAATTCCTTTGTTTTTGTTGTTTGTAATAAACAATGAATTGAAACTTTATGGCCCGGTGTCTTACCTGGGGCACCGTTGGCTTCATTTGTGAGGGTTTATAACTGTCATTTCCATATATCATGAATAAAGACCTTGGACGTTTTTTCGCATTTCAAATCTTGTGCTCCCTTTCTTTCTTTCTTTCTTTCTTTCTTTATATATTGCAAAACAGTTGTATTTACACACACTCACCTACACAGGTTTCAATCCACTCTGGATCTCACTGGTAACGACTCTGCTACTGCCAGTTATGACTTCGAAAATCCAATCAACTTAGCCAAAGACGAAGGTGAAGATGATTGCGAAGTGCCTGGTGAGCTTGCAAGACTGTTACTCCAGGAAGAGAGGGCAATTCAACCACACGAAGAGCCGGTGGAAACAATAAATCTGGGTACTGAGACAAATAGGAAGGAAGTCAAGATTAGCGCCAATCTGGAGCTCAGCGTGAAGCAACGGTTGACTCAGATGTTACATGATTATGTGGAGATCGTTGCTTGGTCCTACGAAGACATGCCTGGGTTGGATACCGACATTGTGGTCCATCATTTGCCTACCAAGGAAGACTGCCCTCCGGTTAAGCAAAAGGTCCGCCGTATGCGTCCAGAGATGTCTGAGAAGATCAAAGCCGAGGTTATGAAGCAATTTGATACCGGGTTTCTTGCAGTGACTTCTTACCCTCAGTGGGTTGCTAATATGGTGTCGGTACCAAAGAAAGATGGAAAGGTCAGGATGTGTGTCGATTACAGGGATCTGAACAGGGCAAGCCCCAAGGATGACTTCCCCCTACCTCACATTGATGTTCTGGTTGACAATACTGCTCAGCACAAGGTGTTCTCTTTCATGGATGGTTTTTCAGGGTATAATCAGATCAAGATGGCTCCTGAAGATAGGGAAAAGACTACCTTTGTTACTCAGTGGGGCACCTTCTGCTACAAGGTCATGCCATTCGGGTTGAAAAATGCTGGGGCAACCTACCAACGTGCCATGGTTGCTTTATTTCACGACATGATCCATCATGAAATTGAAGTGTATGTCGACGACATGATTGCAAGGTCTCAAACTGAGGAGGAACACCTTGACCATCTACAGAAGCTGTTTGACCGTCTGAAACTATATAAACTGAGGTTAAACCCGAACAAGTGCACCTTCGGGGTAAGATCTGGAAAGTTGCTAGGTTTCGTTGTAAGTGATAAGGGTATTCAAGTGGACCCTGCCAAGATCAAGGCCATTCAAGAGATGCCAGTTCCTAAGACAGAGAAAGAGGTCAGAGGCTTTTTAGGACGCCTGAATTATATTGCCCGGTTCATCTCGCACCTAACCGCTACCTGTGAACCAATCTTCAAGCTGCTGAAGAAAGATCAGGTAGTACGTTGGAACGATGAATGTCAGGCCGCTTTTGACAGAATCAAAGAGTATCTCCAAGAACCACCCATTCTTATGCCACCGGTTGAAGGGAGACCTATGATACTATACCTGACAGTACTTGACAATTCAATGGGGTGTGTGCTGGGGCAACATGACGAGTCTGGCCGAAAAGAGCATGCCATTTATTACCTTAGCAAAAAGTTTACCTACAGTGAGACCCGATACTCACTGCTCGAGAAAACTTGCTGCGCTTTGGTATGGGCTGCTCGCCGGCTGAGACAGTATATGCTGACTCACACTACCTTGTTTATCTCAAAGATGGATCCAATAAAGTACATATTTGAAAAGCCTGCTCTGTCCGGGAGAATAGCAAGATGGAAAATGATCTTGATAGAATACGACATCCAGTACACGACTCAGAAAGCCATCAAAGGAAGTGTATTGGCAGACCACTTGGCACACCAGGCAGTGGACGACTATCAGTCAATGAACTTCGAATTTCCTGACGAGAGCATCATGATAGTGACTGATTGTGAAGTACCTGGACCGGATGAAGGACCTGAGGAAGGATCCCGATGGGCTATGCACTTTGACGGAGCCTCCAACGCTTTGGGTAACGGCATCGGCGTTGTGATCATATCCCCTCAAGGCACTCATACTCCACTCACTGCCCGACTATGTTTCAACTGCACCAACAACATGGCAGAGTATGAGGCGTGCATCATGGGACTCCAAGCTGCAATTGACTTAAGGATCAAGTTTCGGAGTGTGTTCGGAGATTCCGCTCTCGTGATCAATCAGATCAAAGGCGAGTGGGATATGAAACATCCAAACCTTATTCCTTACAAAGAATGTGTGTTGACATTGATCCCCCATTTCACAGAGATAACTTTTGAACATTTCCCAAGAGAGGAGAATCAGTTGGCGGACGCGTTGGCTATGATGTCTTCCATGTTCAAAGTCAAATGGGACAATGAGGCTCCCCGGGTCATCATCTGGAAACTGGACGAGCCGGCATACTGCTGTGATCTTGAGGCTGAGGTAGTGACTGAGAAACCTTGGTGTTGTACCCCAAAATTTGCCCTCCCATATTTTTCAAGAAATTGCCAAGCCAAGTCACAAAATTCCCCAAGGGTTGCACAGGGCAAAGGTCTCCTATACAGTCAAGATTAGGGTTTTGAGTCTGATCAAGAAAAGGAAGTTTTCAAAGGCCCAATCAAGTCTCATATGCCTACAAATATGGTCAAATATCCTCATATCAAGTTTCAAGACATTCAGCTCAAAATTGCACAGTCAAAACCCTAGATTGCACTACAGTCAACTGTAGGGGCAAAATGGTCATTTGACAGTCAAAAGTTCAAATTTTTGGTCAACATATCATTTTGAAGCCACAAACATCATTTGATCAATGCTTGATCATGATTCTCAAAATTTGGCTCAGAAATCATCAAGATGCAAAAAGTTTCCTTATTTGGACAGCTGAAAAAGTCAACTGAAATTGACCAGGGCATAACTTTCACATGGATTATCAGAAAAATTCCATCCAAAGCTAATTTTGAAGAGAAAGACATTTCCTACAACTCATCTTCATACTTCAAGTCCAAGAAATGCTCTCACAAAAAGTTATCAATTTCAACATTATAGGTCATTTTCAAAAGTCAACAAAAAGGGACTTTAAGTCAAAGGCCATAACTTGAGATTGGTAAAACAAAATGACATGGTACCAAAGGAATTGGTTAGAGGACTCAAAGACCTTTCCAAAATGTCCAAGAACATGAGAAAAGCTTAAAAATTGAGCAAGTTATGCCTTGTGGAAGTTGGGAAATTTTTGGATATTTTGAAAAGTCAACATTACTTCAAATGACCTAAAATTGCTAATGGGCCCATTTTTCTTCCATGATTCATCATCCATGACACATGCACGACCACTTGGCCCAAAGGGAAGTATTTTCTCATTTTTTATTTATTTATTTGAATTTTTATTTATATTAATTCATTTAAATCATTTAAATATATGAAAAATATTTAACTCACCCTAACCAATCTTTTTATACATGTTTTAGACTCAATATTTCGTGCATATGCAATTATGGAAAGATTTGGGTTGATTGGCTTGATTGAGAACAAAGAACACATGGAAAAAGATATGGAAAAATCTTAAGAAATCAAATATTCAAAACCATGATTACAAGAGATTTGATTGAGTTTTTCTTAACCTAATTGTTCCTACATATACAAGAAACATAACCCTAATCAAAAAAACGACGCAGCTGCTCAGAAACATAAGAATCAAACTTGAAATTTTCTCTAAAAAAGTCAATACTGAAAACTGACTTGCAGGTGAATTCAAGACCTAATTTTCATTCCAATAGCTTGCCAAGGTTGCCCAGAAGCGATTACAATCACAAACATTCACCAAAGCTCAAGGAATTGGTAACGAGAACCTCCCCTGTACAGAGAAAAAATCACGATCGTATTTTAACTTCTAGGCATTTTCATGGCATTCTAATGATTGATTTACATTCCTTGTGAAGTTCTGAAGCTAACCAATATATTCAATTGCTTTTTTCTGTGCTATACGCGATTTTGCCATGTTTATTTTCTAGGGTTTGCAGGATGTGAATTTGGGGATTTTGAAACGGGGAAAAATTGAGACTCCAGACCAAGACCATTCAATTCAGCGCATGGAGACGAAGAAGAATCAACCATCGCGCTGAATTTATGTGCCAAGGGGACCTAATCTCTATTTTCTCAAAACATACCTAGGAGAACACTCAAAAACCGTTGCCTATAATATTCATGTTTCAGGAAAACAAAACTGTGCGAAGAAGATGATGTGTTGGCAAACAATGATAGGACAATTCAAAAATTCACGCGTTGGGGGCCACTGACTTTCTTTCCTTTTATAATATTTATTAACCATTATATAATAAACGCATACGTAGTGGCTCAGTGGCGCACGTGGTGACTTGCAATGTGAATGACCTGGGTTCGATCCCAGGTCTTCACCCTTTCCATTTATTTTTTTTCAATTAACAATCATATGCAGGTTGATGGCGTTGTTCCATGGTATACCTCCAGATCCAAGCGTACACGCGTCCAAGAGATTCAAATCAAAGGCGCAGGATTGAAGAACACAATAAACGTGAGTTAACGTTGCTACACGCTAGTGGGAAAGTCAAACGGACCTGGAGCTTGTTGGGCCAGAATTCTTGGATCTATACCTCCATATTGGGGCCTGAACCCCCCCTGGTTTGCAAATTCTATATATTTTCTTTATATTTTATTTTCAATTATTGTTTTATTTGCTTTATTGTTTTGATTTAATTAATTATTTTTACAAAATACAAAAAATGCCTAAAAATCAGAAAAGACAAAAAAATATAATAAATAATTTTTATTTCTAATATTTTCATAAATAAATGCATGTAAATAAATTTAGTTTAAATTAGGGTTTGCAATATTAATTCTTTTCATAAAAAATCTAAAAAATGTAGAAATAGGTTTAATTAATGTTTTATTCCTTTTTAATTTTTCTTTTTTCACAATAATAATATTTATTTTATTTATTTTTTATAATTAAATTTGCATGAAAATAATTTAGGGTTAATTTAGGTTAAAAACTTCAATATCTTTCTTAATAACTTAAAAATAATTAGAATTAGGTTTAGTAGTTAATTTTAATTAATTCTTTCTTTTTTCTATTAAATCTTAAAAAACATAAAAATACCAAAAACAAAAACAAATTCTTGCTTTCTTTTAATTTTAATTCCTCATTAATTTTAATTTTTTGCAAAAGGGTCCAACGCCCATGTTCTTAATTCTCATTAATTCGCGTATGTATTTTATTGCTTAAATAATTATGTATCTCTCCCGAAGCCTTGTAATTACTTCTCGCACTTTTAATTCTTTACTTTTCTGTCAAATCGGGTCCGGTTTAATTTTGGCGATGTGGACCCGCGCCATTTGTAATAGCTTTAGATTTACTTTTCCTCGCAACTTTTAACTGTTAACAAAAAGCATGAAAGAATGTATGATTAAAATAAAAACAAGCGTAGAACACCAATAACATGACAAGACAAAATAACTGAACATGACACACAAATCACACACCACCCCTAGGGTACGCCTCACTGTTGCCTTGCCTCGAAAGGTGATCGTCGAGTAGAGGATGTCTTAGTAAGTCCTCATGATCCGGGAACCTGGCATGAGGGTAGCTTCTAAGGTGTCTTCCCATTGCTCTGGTGATCACCATATCCCGAACCTCGAATTGACCCGAACACCTCCAACGGTGGTGCTACCTACCTCTCAATGGTGGGATGGCACTACTTTAAAGGACATTTACACAGACGAATTCCTTAGGGTAGGTAGGTTCTCGTAGATACTTGCTCTAATCTCAAAACAAATTCAAACAATACTTTTCACACCAACACATTGTCAAAAAGCTTTCGAAAGCAATTTTTCAAACACTCTTGAGGACCGATACAAGAGTCGAACTGAAATTTTCAAAGAAACTTTTTTAAAACCCACAGTTGAAAAGCAAACAAACCATTTTTGAAAACACAAGTGAGCAAGTATCTAAGAGCCCATGGATAACCATGGATAGAAAGGGTGCTAACACCTTCCCTTTCTATAACCTACCTCCCGAACCGAGAGCAATCTCTTTAAGGAATTTTTCTGTGCTTTTGTCCTTTCCATTTGGAGAAAATAAAAGACGGTGGCGACTCTTGCTTCCGCGACATTTCGCGAACCAGTGTTAAACAGTCAGTTCCAGATCCACCGATCACACTTGGTACCATGAGGTAAAGAGATATTTGGAAGCTCAGGAATACCCTGAAGGTGCGTCTGTCAATGATAAAAAGTTTCTGAGAAGGTTCGCTGCAAAGTTCTTCCTTAGCAACGACATCCTGTACAAGCGAAACCATGATTCGACCTTACTGCGTTGTGTGGATAAAACTGAAGCAGAAAGGATCATGGCAGAGCTACATGAAGGTACATTCGGGACACATTCTAGTGGACACACCATGGCAAAGAAGATCCTTCGGGCAGGATATTTCTGGTCCACAATGGAAGCTGATTGTTACCAACATTCTCGGACATGTCACAAGTGCCAGATTTATGCAGATAAGGTGCATGTTCCTCCAGTTCCTCTGAATGTCTTGACTGCACCTTGGCCTTTTGCAATGTGGGGCATAGATATGATCGGCGAGATTAAACCCACGGCATCCAATGGGCATCGCTTCATCCTAGCAGCGATTGATTACTTCACAAAGTGGGTTGAAGCAGCTTCCTACGCCACTATAACCAAGAATGTTGTGGCACGGTTCATTCGGCACAACCTGATCTGTCGGTACGGCGTCCCAGAAAGAATCATTACGGACAATGGTACCAATCTCAACAACAAGATGATCACTGAGCTCTGCGAGCAGTTCAAGATACAGCACCACAACTCTTCTCCTTACCGGCCGAAGATGAATGGGGCTGTAGAAGCAGCGAATAAGAATATCAAGAAGATTGTGCAAAAGATGACAGTGACCTATAAAGATTGGCACGAGATGTTACCGTTTGCTCTACATGGGTACCGTACCTCAGCAAGGACGTCAACCGGGGCAACTCCTTTCTCCTTGGTCTATGACATGGAGGCAGTCTTACCGATCGAAGTGCAGATACCCTCTCTCCGGATAATGAAGGATGCAGATCTGAGCGAAGATGATTGGATCCAAACACGACTTGATCAGTTAAATCTAATCGACGAAAAGAGACTCAATGCTATTTGTCATGGTCAGACGTATAAAAAACGTATGATCAGGGCATTTAACAAAAAGGTCAGACCACAAGAGTATCAAGTTGGGGATCTAGTAATCAAGCGTATCATCCTTCCTCAAAGTGATCCAAGGGGCAAATGGACCCCTACGTACGAAGGGCCATTTGTGGTTAAACATGTGTTCTCAGGAGGAGCCATGATCCTAACCACCATGGATGGTGACGACCTTCCTCACCCTGCCAATGCAGACATAGTAAAAAGATACTACGCATGATAAAAGACCTGCTAGGTTGACATACCTAGGCAAAAATTAGGGCTTCCCGACGAACCAAAAGGGTTCGGGCAAAATGAGGGATGAAACGGAAAAAATCTGTACACCCGGCAAGTCGAAAACCTGAAAAGGCGGCTTGGGCAAAAATGGGTATCCCGGTGGACTGAAAACCCGAAAGGGCGGTCCAGGAAAAAATTAGGGATAAAGTGTAATACTATGTCTCATTGGATCACTTTGCATCCAGAATCCGGTATCAACATCAAGTTCAGACGGCATCAATCAATCAACTTCATCTTCAGCTAGGTCATCAAGTGATGAGACGCTCGAAGATATAAAGGCAATAGCAGAGTTGGAACCCAATGGGATTATTCTTTTCGCCAGCTGCTTTGTTTTCCCTTTGTACAAATTGTATAAACTTTTTGTTCGGCGACGTTCTCTTACTAGGACGTCAGCCTCTTGTACATAAAACGCCTATTTACAGGCAAATTCAAAAATCAATATAAATACACTTTTCAGACAAATTGCCAATTGTTTTTCCTTTTCTGTTTTGGTTTTGCGAAGAACGTCCAAGGTTCAATTTGTGATATATGCATTTGACAATAACTGCTAACTCATAAATATTTGTATACAAAACAAAGGATTAATTACAGATAACATTAGAAATAGGGGCAATAACGAGTTGTCTAAGAGATCTAATTGCTCTGTCCACCAAGGTACCAAGGTAGGTTCAACTGAAGAACGTAACCAAGATATCTTAAAACCCCAGAGAGTGAGCCAGGAAGTCAATACATTCTCCCCAAGCAGAATTATCCTGTCAGCCTTAAGGAAGTTGGGTATCCTCCAGCAGATCTCAACATTCCTCAGCTCAAGATACGAACATTCTTAACAAGCATCCTCGGCAGTCTTGATCTAAGATTGTTCCCCGGCGGTCTACCAGACATTCAGTGGAGTCACTTTCAGTACATCTCAAAATTTCCCCAGGAGAGTCCAGCCCAAAGATTTCCCCAGGAAAGTTTGAATCATCTCCCCGGCAGGAAGCTTATCCCCAGTAGATTATGGAAGCTTATCCCCTGCAGAGCACGAACGCGTCTCCCGGCTTTATTCAAAGGTTATTTCCCTACCAGGATATAACTGGGTTATCCTCAGCCAAAAGCCACGGAAAGACCGTCCTCGGCGAAGTCTTCTTATCTCCAGCGGAGTCTATTAACACTTCTAACATAAAAACGCTATCCCCAGCGAAGTTATCATCAACATCTCAACAAAGTACCTCTCTTCCCACAGAGTATTATTCCCCAGCAAGATCGCTAGAGTAATTTTCCCCCGCAGAGTATTCTATTCGCCAAGTTTATTCCCCAATGGAGTCATCTTCTCCTACCGGTATTCTTGCAACCATCATCCCCAGTGGAAACAAAAGCTCTACATCGGCCCAGGATTTAACTTCCCGTCATCCGTCAAGGATTTACTTCCCTAGACGAAAACATACATTCATAAACATCGCATTTCCATACATTATAGCATGCATATATGCATCATGAACATATAATCTCATCACGCGTGTCATGCATCATGACATCACATACAACTAACGTTTTGTCTTTTCAGGACAAAGATTAATACCAAGATGATTGCCATCAACAGTCGCAACAAAAGATCCGATTCCTGTATCTCGCCAGGGTGTATCTGTTGACGATCGATTCCAGACCCGATTCCTGTATCTTGCCAGGGTGCGTCTGAAGAGTTTGAGGATCCGATTCCTGTATCTTGTCAGGGTGTATCCGTTGAAGACTAACATTACCAGACCCGATTCCTGTATCTTGCCAGGGTGCGTCTGAAGAGTTTGAGGATCCGATGCCTGTATCTTGCTAGGGTGTATCCGTTGAAGACTAACAGTACCAGATCCAATTCCTGTATCTTGCCAGGGTGTGTCTGAAGAGTTCGAGGATCCGATTCCTGTATCTTGCTAGGGTGTATCCGTTGAAGACTAACATTACCAGACCCGATTCCTGTATCTTGCCAGGGTACGTCTAAAGAGTTTGAGGATCCGATGCCTGTATCTTGCCAGGGTGTATCCGTTGAAGACTAACAGTACCAGATTCGATTCCTGTATCTTGCCAGGGTGTGTCTGAAGAGTTCGAGGATCCGATGCCTGTATCTTGCCAGGGTGTATCCGTTGAAGACTAACATTACCAGATATGATTCCTGTATCTTGCCAGGGTGTGTCTGAAGAGTTTGAGGATCCGATTCCTGTATCCTGCCAGGGTGTATCCGTTGAAGACTAACAGTACCAGATCCGATTCCTGTATCTTGCCGGGGTGCGTCTGAAGAGTTTGAGGATCTGATTCCTGTATCTCGCCAGGGTGTATCTGTTGACGACTAGCATTACCAGACCCGATTCCTGTATCTTGCCAGGGTGCGTCTGAAGAGTTCGAAGATCCGATTCCTGTATCTCGCCAAGGTGTATCTGTTGACGACTATATTCTCCGGACTCGATTCCTGTATCTCGCCAGGGCACGTCTGAAGAGTTTAAAAATTCGATTCCTGTAACCAGCTAGGGCGCATCTACATAAAAAGTTTGAAAATCAACTCCTGTAACAGGCCAGGTAATTATATTTCTTTTTCAGGTACGCAAATTCTCGCTAAGGAAACTCTTACGCGATCGACACCCAGATGGCATCTATAAGCCCATCCACCTATCCATCACCTCTCAACATGGCATCTGTAAGCCCATCTTCCTATCCATCAATCTCCAAATGGCATCTGTAAGCCCATTCCCACCATCACACTGCTAACATGTGAGCGTAAATTTCTGGGCACTCTAGTGTTCAATCATCTTCCACCTTTGGATTACGAAAGGCACGCCAGCCAATCTACATCCTCAGGTCTAAGAAGATTGAACAGGGGCAACTGTTGTACCCCAAAATTTTCCCTCCCATATTCTTCAAGGTTTGCCAAGATCAAGCTTCAAAATCTCCCAAGGGTTACACAGTCCAATGGCCTCATAACAGTCAAAATTAGGGTTTTGGTTCTGGCAAAGAAATTGAAGCTTCCAAGGGTCCAAACAAGTCCCACATGCCTATAAACATTGTCAAACATCCTCATGCCAAGTTTCAAGACTCACAGCACAAAATTGCACAATCAAAAACCCTAATTGCTTCACAGTCAACGACATGGGCAAAATGGTCATTTGACAGTCAAAAGTCAAAATTTTTGGTCAACATCTTATTTTGAAGCCACAAACATCATTTGATCAATTCTTGATCATGATTCTCAAAGCATGGATCAAAAAGTCTCAAGATGCAAAAGTTTCTATTTTTGGACAGTTGGAAAAGTCAACTGCAAATTGACCAAGGCATAACTTCCACATGGTTTATCAGAAAAATTCCATCCAAAGCTCATTTTGAATAGAATGACATTTCCTAAAACTCATCTTCACACTTCAAGTCCAAGAAATGCTCTCACAAAAAGTTATCAATCTCAACATTATAGGTCATTTTCAAAAGTCAACAAAAAGGCACTTTAAGTCAAAGACCATAACTTGAGATTGGTAAATCAAAATAACATGGGACCAAAGGCATTTGATAGAGGACTTCAATACCTTTCCAAAATGTCCAAGAACATGATCAAAGCTTAAAACTTGAGCAAGATATGCCTTGTGGAAGTTCGGAAATATTTGGGAATTTTGAAAAGTCAACTTTGCTTCAAATGCCTCAAAATTGCTAATAGGCCTCAATTTCTTCCATGAATCATCACCCAAAGGCCATGCACGACCCATTGACCCAAAGAGGAGTTATTTTCTTATTTTTAATTAATTAATTGAATTATTATTATTATTAATTCACTTAATTAAAATTAAATATGACAAAAATAGCAAATCATGTTTTCCAAATCTTTTTGTGCAGCATATTCTCCCATTAAGACCTAAATATTTCGTGTACCACATCAAAGGGACCAAATCTTCCAAATAGGCAAGTTTTCATGGCAAAAAGGATTGAAAAAGATCATGGAAAATCAAATATTCAAAATCATTGAATACAAGGCTTTGGGCTCATTTTTCTGACCTAATTCCTTCCACATATATGTACAAACATAAACCTAATGCTAAGAACAAGAAAGCTGCCCCCAAACACAAAGAACAACATTGCAATTTTTGACAAAAAAATTGGAAACTGAAAACTGAATTGCAAGGTGTTTCAAGGCCTCAAAACCATTCCAATCCACTCCTGACACTACCAGGGAGCTTTTCCAATCAAAATCACGCCTCCATACTCAAGGAATTGGTAGATAGAAGCCTGACTTTTCTTTAAAATTTTCATATTCGTATTTGCATTTTCATACGTTATTCATGAATTTTAATGTGTGATTTATACTAACATGATGATTCTAAAGCCAATGACATAACTCAATTGAGTTATTAGGCCCTGTATCAAAAATTGCCATGGAAGCGTTTTAGGGTTTCAGAGCTCCAGATTTGGGGATTCCTTCATAAGGAAAAATTGGACCATCAAACTAATACAGGCAAACTCGTCAGAACAAGACGAAACGATTGATGTCATCGCACCCTTTTTATACTTGCTTAAATTCTATTCGCTATTTTCAGGTTTGAGTTTAGTGGGGGTTTAAAACCCCCGCTATTTGATGTTATTTGCAGAAAAAGAGATGAAGATGATGCTAACGTGGCTTGGTACTACTGGACAGTTTAAACATTGGTGCGTCTTTTTGTTTAGTCCAGCGTGATATTGATATTTCTATTATATTATTCATTACCCACTAAATTAACAAAGAAACGCACTAGCTCCATTGGTAGATGCGTTGTCATGCAGGCAATGGGACCTGGGTTCGATTCCCAGGTCCCCCATATTCTCAATATTTTTTCTTGTAATGCGTTCAGGTGCACTTTCCCTCCTATGGTCCATCATACACCCCAACGCTGGTGCTTGCCAAATGTCCCAGGAGATCAATCCAAAGGTCAGGATGTGAGGTCCATCATGCACACTAGTCAACCATGCCATACGCAAGCGCTGAAAGTCAACATGGGCTTGGGATCAGTGCGCCAAACTGCTTTCTAAACACCTCCAAATTGGGCAGAAACCCCCCCTTTGTTTGTATTTTCTTTCTCTCATTTTTTCTCTATTATTTATTTTAATTGTTTTTCTTTTGTTTTATTTAATTCACAAAATAATTTTTATAACACAAAAAAATCAGAAAAGTCAAAAATAAAATATGTTTATTTAATTTTTAATTCATTAATAGTTTTTGTAAATAAATCTTAATGATCAAATTAGTTTAATTTTAGGTTTTCAACTTTAATGTTTTTTTTTCCTTAAATAAACTAAAAAAATATAGAAATTAGGGTTTTAGTATTTTTATTCTTTTTCTTAATAAATAACCTTTTTATCATTATTAATTATTAATTATCTTTGTAAATACTTGTAATTAAATAATTAGTGTAAATTAAGTCAAAACTTAAACATTTGTTTTAATAATTAAAAACAAACTTAGAATTAGGGTTTTTATTTAATTTCTAATTTCAATTAATTCTCTTTATTTCCATTAAATACAAAAAACATAACAAAAATCATTTCTTTTCTTTATTTAATAATTAATTCACTTCCAATTTCAATTTAATTTCTTTAAAGGGTCCAACGCCCTCGCACCTTCGATTATAATTTCTTTTCGCGCGTTTGCTTCTATTTTTCATTTTAAATATTATGTAATTGCCCCAAATCTTTGTAATAGTAATTAGGACATTTACTTTCCGCACTTTTATTCAAAATCGGGTCTTTGTTAATTTGGCGATGTATAGACCCGCGCCTTGTAATAGCGTAGGACCTTTATTTTTCCGCATTTTAATTTCCGCACCCTTTAAAACTGCTAATCACATGAAAGAATGTATGCCCAAATAAAATCAAAGCGTAGCTCACCCAATGCATGACAAGATAAAATATAACTGAAAATGACACACAATTCACACACCACTCCTAGGGTACGCCTCACTGTTGCCTTGCCCCTCGAAACGTGGTCGTCGAGTATAGGACGTCTTAGTGAGTCCTTATGTCCATTGATCTAGTTGCCTCGAACAAGTTGCCTCGGAACGGTTGCCTCAGAATAGTTGCCTCGAAACGGTTGCCTCGGAATAAAAAGATCAATGGCATAAGGGTAGCTTCTAAGGTGTCCTACTGTTGCTCTGGTGACCACACTGTCCCTAACAAACGAATTGACCCGTACACCTCCAACGGTGGTGCTACCTACCCCTCAATGGTGGGATGGCACTACCTTAAGGACATTTACACAGCAGAATTCCTTAGGGTAGGTAGATTACTCGTAGATACTTGCTCTAATTCAAAACAAATCAAAAACTCTTTTCACACCGACACTTTTCAAAAAGCTTTCAAAAACAACTTTTCAAACACTCTTGAGGACTGATACAAGAGTCGATCTGAAACTTTCAAAGAAACTTTTTCAAACCCACTCACTTTGAAAAGCAAACAAACATTTTGAAAACACAAATGAGCAAGTATCTAAGAGTCGATGGATAACCATGGATAGAAAGGGTGCTAACACCTTCCCTTTCTATAAATCTACCTCCCGAACCGAGAGCAATCTCATAAGGAATTTTTCTGTGCTTTTGTCCTTTCCATGTTGGAGAAAATAAAAGACGATGGCGACTCTTGCTTCCGCGACATTTCGCGAAACCAGCGTTAAACAGTCATTTCCAGATCCACCGATCACAGAACTGGCGACTCTGCTGGGGACTATACTTAAAGTGAGGTGTACCTTAGGATAGTTCATAACTGTGTTTTCAATTGCTTTGACTTGTTTGCTTTATTATTGTGGGACTGCCTTGGGAGTTCTATAGATCCTAACCCGGATCTGGGGATACCTTCTTAGAAAGTAACAACAAGGCTGTGAGGGAACTGTGCGGGGTATACCGACATGGTTGAAACAGTCTGCTACGTTGATGTGGCACTTTGGTGTGTACCGGTAACCCTTGAGTTCAGTCAAGGAGAGTACGGGGCCTCCGCGTGGTGTCGTGAAGCATCAACTGCCCTTAGGAACCTTAATTGAACTATCTTGGCCTCTTTAGGGTAGTGAGATAACTGACTTTGGTGCAGTCCGAGGTTGGTTGATACTCGATACTACACTCAATTGAGGGTTGCTTTCCTGGAATATTTCGGTCGCCAGTTCAGTGGCTAAATCGAAACGATGAACAATGAAAGCAATCCAGTGATGTTGGGACCCTTAGAACCCAGTTACTTCTGATAGGACAGGTTGAGCCCACCAACTTCAAGAGGGTAATACCCAGACCCCATGCTGGCTTAAACTCTAAGGGCTTGTCTTGTGTGACTTGTGTGCCTTACCATGTTTGCTTCTTTGTAAATATTTGTGGTGTGTTTAATCATAGCATCATGACATCATACAGCATCATATGCATTGTCTAACCATTTCAGGGGTTCGAATCTTCATCTTTGTTCTTGTTTTGTAGGACATGGAAACTGTTCGTAGAAAGACTATTCAGATCAGCCTTGTAAGGATCCCTCCTCAACTTAAGGAGCTTATATCCAGGATTCTCGAGAGCTCTTCATTCAGTGAAAGACATGGAAGACTCATCAGCTTGGTCAACACCAACATTGAGGAGGATATGATAAAGGTCCTGTTCCAGTTCTTTGACCCTCTGCACCACTGTTTCACTTTCCTGGATTACCAACTGGTACCTACATTAGAAGAGTTCTCCCGACTTCTGAAGATCCCTATCCTTGATCAACTACCCTACAACGGTACGGAAAAGGAACCCAAGCTTGAAGAGATTGCTAAAGCCTTACACCTACAATCATCTGACCTCAAGGGACATTGGGAAGTTAGAAGTGGTATCAAAGGGTTCTTAGCCAGGTTTCTGTTTGAGAAGGCCCAAGAATGTTGGAACTCCCTTGACCTACAAGCTTTTGAAGAAGTTATAGCCCTCCTTGTCTATGGTTTGGTTTTGTTCCCTAATCCAGATCAGCTTATAGATATCAGTGCTGTCCAGATCTTCATGTCCAGGAATCCTATACCTACGTTGCTTGGGGACATCCTTCACTCATGTTACACTCGAACCATGAGAAAAAGAGGTGTCCTTATGTGCTGTACTCCTCTCCTGGGAAGGTGGTTTATTTCGCACCTTCCGCAATCAGTTTTGAAGAACGAGCAGGGTTTGAGATGGTCACAACGATTGATGACTCTTACGCATGCTGATATACATTGGTGCTCTCGATCCAAAGAGGATGTCACTATCATTAATCGTTGCGGGGAGTACCCTAATGTTCCTTTACTTGGAATCAGAGGAGGTATTACTTACAACCCATGCTTGGCTTGGAGACAATTTGGTTATGCTCGGAGGGACGGCCCTCATAACATGTTAATTCCTGACATAGTTTTTGACTTCGACAATGATGCACAAGGACTTCCCCAGAGATTTATCAGAGCTTGGAGGATGCCAAGTAGGATAGACAACAAGACCCTGGGGCACAGGAATTCCATCCCATTGGAACCTTATCTCAAGTGGGTACGAGCCCGCTCCCAGAAGTTAGTGATGCCATATCCTCATGTTCTCCCTGTGATCAAAGAGCCAGTCTTGGAAGGAGAGGTGTCCTATACCATTCAACATCCTGACATGCCCACATCCTGGGAAGAGATGCAGAAGAGATGGATCCAGCTTAAGGAAGAACAAAATTCTCTTGAGACCAGTCTACATGCTAGTGAAAAGAAGGTCTTGGAGCTCACCCGCCTACTGCACGAGGAGAAGAATCTCAACACTTACATAGCTCCAAAGAGGATGCGTAGTGTCTTTTGGGATTGATTTGCTTTTGTAATGTTTTCCCATGAGGCTTTGATGTACCAAAAAATTATTTCCTTAATGATAACGTGTGTTCCTTTTTGTCTACAACAAATTTGAATTTTCGAACCCTTGAATGCATTGCATAAACGCATATCATTCATCATGTGCATAACAGGTACTCTTCTTTTCAGGTCGCTTACCGTTCTTCGCTGTTTATTTCAGCATCATGAACCCTGAATCATCTACCGAGATGTCTATCAAGGCCCTTCAGGCGCAGAACACACAATTTTAAGAGCTGATCATGGGTTTGGCTCAAGGTCAAGAAGAGCTGAAGGCTTTGCTCCTGAAGAAGGAGAAGAAGAAGAAGAGAACTGTTCTTTTCAACACGGGCCGAAGGTTGGGTAACACACTGCGGAATGAGGAAGCTGGTTCTTCTGTAGGCAAAGACAGTCCCCAGGGGGGAAGGGCTCCAAGTCCGGTGGTCTCTGACAATGAGACTGATTTTCATGAGGAACAGTATCCTCTAGCCGAAGACCGGTACAAGCAGTTGGAAGACCGTCTGAACGCCATGGAGATTCAACAAGTGCCTGGTTTGGATTTCGGAGACTTGGGTTTATCTTCTGGTGTGATCATCCCACACAAGTTTAAAGCACCATCTTTCACCAAGTATGACGGGGCGTCTTGCCCTAAGCTACACCTCAGATCTTATGTGCGGAAGATTCAGCCGTATATAGTGGACAAGAACTTGTGGATCCACTTCTTCCAGGAGAGTCTTTCAGGGACTCATCTCGAATGGTTCTATCAGCTGGATGGGACCAAGGTTCGTAACTGGGAGGAGTTGGCTACTGCTTTTTACAAGCAGTATCAATATAATGCCGACCTTGCTCCTACACGTACCCAACTCCAGGGTATGTCGCTAGGATCAGGCGAAGGTTTTAAAGAGTATGTGCAGAAGTGGAGGGACCTGGCTGGCAGGGTGCAGCCTCCGTTAACAGACCGTGAGCTAGTGGATATGTTCTTGGGGACCCTCTCCGGGCCATTCTTCAATCATCTTATCGGTAATTCGTCTGCAGGATTCACATACCTTATTCTGACTGGGGAAAGGATAGAGGCTGGCATGAAGTCAGGAAAGATTCAGAAAGGTGCATCTTCAAGTTCTGAGAAGAAACCTTTTAAGAAGGAGGCCAGTGCTGTGTATGGGCCTAGAAGGCAAGATAAACCAGAGTGCCGCCAAGCTGTCAACGCGGTGGTGATTGCTAATCCTGCTGCCGCTCCTCGGCAAACCAATCAACCCAGGGCTGAGAGGCCCATAAGAGAATTTACCCGGCTGAGTATGACCTTGTCACAAATCTTGCCGCAATTGCTATCAACTAACTTGGTGACTGTCAGAGAGGCTCCAAAGGTTGTAAATACTGCATCTCCCAAGTATAATCCAAATGCCCGCTGTGCTTATCACTCCGATAGCCCGGGGCATTCTACTGATGACTGCTGGGCCCTGAGGAATAAGGTGCAGGACCTTATTGATGCAAAGGAGGTACAGTTTGAGGCACCTGAGAAGCCCAATGTGGTGACAGCTCCCCTGCCTAATCCAGGAGTGAATGCTATTGGGGATGAAGATGAAGTGGAAGAATCAGAGTTCGATATCTGGATCTACCCGACGACTGACGGTGGATTGAATAATTGGACCGCAAAAGATCATACACCTATTACTTTTGTTACGCAGTAATGAATTCCTTTGTTTTTGTTGTTTGTAATAAACAATGAATTGAAACTTTATGGCCCGGTGTCTTACCCGGGGCACCGTTGGCTTCATTTGTGAGGGTTTATAACTGTCATTTCCATATATCATGAATAAAGACCTTGGACGTTTTTTCGCATTTCAAATCTTGTGCTCCCTTTCTTTCTTTCTTTCTTTCTTTATATATTGCAAAACAGCTGTATTTACACACACTCACCTACACAGGTTTCAATCCACTCTGGATCTCACTGGTAACGACTCTGCTACTGCCAGTTATGACTTCGAAAATCCGATCAACTTAGTCGAAGACGAAGGTGAAGATGATTACGAAGTGCCTGGTGAGCTTGCAAGACTGTTACTCCAGGAAGAGAGGGCAATTCAACCACACGATGAGCCGGTGGAAACAATAAATCTGGGTACTGAGACAGATAGGAAGGAAGTCAAGATTAGCGCCAATCTGGAGCTCAGCGTGAAGCAACGGTTGACTCAGATGTTACATGATTATGTGGAGATCTTTGCTTGGTCCTACGAAGACATGCCTGGGTTGGATACCGACATTGTGGTCCATCATTTGCCTACCAAGGAAGACTGCCCTCCGGTTAAGAAAAAGGTCCGCCGTATGCGTCTAGAGATGTCTGAGAAGATCAAAGCCGAGGTTATAAAGCAATTTGATGCCGGGTTTCTTGCAGTGACTTCTTACCCTCAGTGGGTTGCTAATATGGTGTCGGTACCAAAGAAAGATGGAAAGGTCAGGATGTGTGTCGATTACAGGGATCTGAACAGGGCAAGCCCCAAGGATGACTTCCCCCTACCTCACATTGATGTTCTGGTTGACAATACTGCTCAGCACAAGGTGTTCTCTTTCATGGATGGTTTTTCAGGGTATAATCAGATCAAGATGGCTCCTGAAGATATGGAAAAGACTACCTTTGTTACTCAGTGGGGCACCTTCTGCTACAAGGTCATGCCATTCGGGTTGAAAAATGCTGGGGCAACCTACCAACGTGCCATGGTTGCTTTATTTCACGACATGATCCATCATGAAATTGAAGTGTATGTCGACGACATGATTGCAAGGTCTCAAACTGAGGAGGAACACCTTGACCATCTACAGAAGCTGTTTGACCGTCTGAAACTATATAAACTGAGGTTAAACCCGAACAAGTGCACCTTCGGGGTAAGATCTGGAAAGTTGCTAGGTTTCGTTGTAAGTGATAAGGGTATTCAAGTGGACCCTGCCAAGATCAAGGCCATTCAAGAGATGCCAGTTCCTAAGACAGAGAAAGAGGTCAGAGGCTTTTTAGGACGCCTGAATTATATTGCCCGGTTCATCTCGCACCTAACCGCTACCTGTAAACCAATCTTCAAGCTGCTGAAGAAAGATCAGGTAGTACGTTGGAACGATGAATGTCAGGCCGCTTTTGACAGAATCAAAGAGTATCTCCAAGAACCACCCATTCTTATGCCACCGGTTGAAGGGAGACCTATGATACTATACCTGACAGTACTTGACAATTCAATGGGGTGTGTGCTGGGGCAACATGACGAGTCTGGCCGAAAAGAGCATGCCATTTATTACCTTAGCAAGAAGTTTACCGACAGTGAGACCCGATACTCACTGCTCGAGAAAACTTGCTGCGCTTTGGTATGGGCTGCTCGCCGGCTGAGACAGTATATGCTGACTCACACTACCTTGTTTATCTCAAAGATGGATCCAATAAAGTACATATTTGAAAAGCCTGCTCTGTCCGGGAGAATAGCAAGATGGAAAATGATCTTGATAGAATACGACATCCAGTACACGACTCAGAAAGCCATCAAAGGAAGTGTATTGGCAGACCACTTGGCACACCAGGCAGTGGACGACTATCAGTCAATGAACTTCGAATTTCCTGACGAGAGCATCATGATAGTGACTGATTGTGAAGTACCTGGACCGGATGAAGGACCTGAGGAAGGATCCCGATGGGCTATGCACTTTGACGGAGCCTCCAACGCTTTGGGTAACGGCATCGGCGTTGTGATCATATCCCCTCAAGGCACTCATACTCCACTCACTGCCCGACTATGTTTCAACTGCACCAACAACATGGCGGAGTATGAGGCGTGCATCATGGGACTCCAAGCTGCAATTGACTTAAGGATCAAGTTTCGGAGTGTGTTCGGAGATTCCGCTCTCGTGATCAATCAGATCAAAGGCGAGTGGGATATGAAACATCCGAACCTTATTCCTTACAAAGAATGTGTGTTGACATTGATCCCCCATTTCACAGAGATAACTTTTGAACATTTCCCAAGAGAGGAGAATCAGTTGGCGGACGCGTTGGCTATGATGTCTTCCATGTTCAAAGTCAAATGGGACAATGAGGCTCCCCGGGTCATCATCTGGAAACTGGACGAGCCGGCATACTGCTGTGATCTTGAGGCTGAGGTAGTGACTGAGAAACCTTGGTGTTGTACCCCAAAATTTGCCCTCCCATATTTTTCAAGAAATTGCCAAGCCAAGTCACAAAATTCCCCAAGGGTTGCACAGGGCAAAGGTCTCCTATACAGTCAAGATTAGGGTTTTGAGTCTGATCAAGAAAAGGAAGTTTTCAAAGGCCCAATCAAGTCTCATATGCCTACAAATATGGTCAAATATCCTCATATCAAGTTTCAAGACATTCAGCTCAAAATTGCACAGTCAAAACCCTAGATTGCACTACAGTCAACTGTAGGGGCAAAATGGTCATTTGACAGTCAAAAGTTCAAATTTTTGGTCAACATATCATTTTGAAGCCACAAACATCATTTGATCAATGCTTGATCATGATTCTCAAAATTTGGCTCAGAAATCATCAAGATGCAAAAAGTTTCCTTATTTGGACAGCTGAAAAAGTCAACTGAAATTGACCAGGGCATAACTTTCACATGGATTATCAGAAAAATTCCATCCAAAGCTAATTTTGAAGAGAAAGACATTTCCTACAACTCATCTTCATACTTCAAGTCCAAGAAATGCTCTCACAAAAAGTTATCAATTTCAACATTATAGGTCATTTTCAAAAGTCAACAAAAAGGGACTTTAAGTCAAAGGCCATAACTTGAGATTGGTAAAACAAAATGACATGGTACCAAAGGAATTGGTTAGAGGACTCAAAGACCTTTCCAAAATGTCCAAGAACATGAGAAAAGCTTAAAAATTGAGCAAGTTATGCCTTGTGGAAGTTGGGAAATTTTTGGATATTTTGAAAAGTCAACATTACTTCAAATGACCTAAAATTGCTAATGGGCCCATTTTTCTTCCATGATTCATCATCCATGACACATGCACGACCACTTGGCCCAAAGGGAAGTATTTTCTCATTTTTTATTTATTTATTTGAATTTTTATTTATATTAATTCATTTAAATCATTTAAATATATGAAAAATATTTAACTCACCCTAACCAATCTTTTTATACATGTTTTAGACTCAATATTTCGTGCATATGCAATTATGGAAAGATTTGGGTTGATTGGCTTGATTGAGAACAAAGAACACATGGAAAAAGATATGGAAAAATCTTAAGAAATCAAATATTCAAAACCATGATTACAAGAGATTTGATTGAGTTTTTCTTAACCTAATTGTTCCTACATATACAAGAAACATAACCCTAATCAAAAAAACGACGCAGCTGCTCAGAAACATAAGAATCAAACTTGAAATTTTCTCTAAAAAAGTCAATACTGAAAACTGACTTGCAGGTGAATTCAAGACCTAATTTTCATTCCAATAGCTTGCCAAGGTTGCCCAGAAGCGATTACAATCACAAACATTCACCAAAGCTCAAGGAATTGGTAACGAGAACCTCCCCTGTACAGAGAAAAAATCACGATCGTATTTTAACTTCTAGGCATTTTCATGGCATTCTAATGATTGATTTACATTCCTTGTGAAGTTCTGAAGCTAACCAATATATTCAATTGCTTTTTTCTGTGCTATACGCGATTTTGCCATGTTTATTTTCTAGGGTTTGCAGGATGTGAATTTGGGGATTTTGAAACGGGGAAAAATTGAGACTCCAGACCAAGACCATTCAATTCAGCGCATGGAGACGAAGAAGAATCAACCATCGCGCTGAATTTATGTGCCAAGGGGACCTAATCTCTATTTTCTCAAAACATACCTAGGAGAACACTCAAAAACCGTTGCCTATAATATTCATGTTTCAGGAAAACAAAACTGTGCGAAGAAGATGATGTGTTGGCAAACAATGATAGGACAATTCAAAAATTCACGCGTTGGGGGCCACTGACTTTCTTTCCTTTTATAATATTTATTAACCATTATATAATAAACGCATACGTAGTGGCTCAGTGGCGCACGTGGTGACTTGCAATGTGAATGACCTGGGTTCGATCCCAGGTCTTCACCCTTTCCATTTATTTTTTTTCAATTAACAATCATATGCAGGTTGATGGCGTTGTTCCATGGTATACCTCCAGATCCAAGCGTACACGCGTCCAAGAGATTCAAATCAAAGGCGCATGATTGAAGAACACAATAAACGTGAGTTAACGTTGCTACACGCTAGTGGGAAAGTCAAACGGACCTGGAGCTTGTTGGGCCAGAATTCTTGGATCTATACCTCCATATTGGGGCCTGAACCCCCCCTGGTTTGCAAATTCTATATATTTTCTTTATATTTTATTTTCAATTATTGTTTTATTTGCTTTATTGTTTTGATTTAATTAATTATTTTTACAAAATACAAAAAATGCCTAAAAATCAGAAAAGACAAAAAAATATAATAAATAATTTTTATTTCTAATATTTTCATAAATAAATGCATGTAAATAAATTTAGTTTAAATTAGGGTTTGCAATATTAATTCTTTTCATAAAAAATCTAAAAAATGTAGAAATAGGTTTAATTAATGTTTTATTCCTTTTTAATTTTTCTTTTTTCACAATAATAATATTTATTTTATTTATTTTTTATAATTAAATTTGCATGAAAATAATTTAGGGTTAATTTAGGTTAAAAACTTCAATATCTTTCTTAATAACTTAAAAATAATTAGAATTAGGTTTAGTAGTTAATTTTAATTAATTCTTTCTTTTTTCTATTAAATCTTACTCCACTCACTGCACTCATACTCCACTCACTGCCCGGCTATGTTTCAACTGCACCAACAACATGGCGGAGTATGAGGCGTGCATCATGGGACTCCAAGCTGCAATTGACTTAAGGATCAAGTTTCGGAGTGTCTTCGGAGATTCCACTCTCGTGATCAATCAGATCAAAGGCGAGTGGGATATGAAACATCCGAACCTTATTCCTTACAAAGAATGTGTGTTGACATTGATCCCCCATTTCACAGAGATAACTTTTGAACATTTCCCAAGAGAGGAGAATCAGTTGGCGGACGCGTTGGCTATGATGTCTTCCATGTTCAAAGTCAAATGGGACAATGAGGCTCCCCGGGTCATCATCTGGAAACTGGACGAGCCGGCATACTGTTGTGATCTTGAGGCTGAGGTAGTGACTGAGAAACCTTGGTACCATGAGGTAAAGAGATATTTGGAATCTCAGGAATACCCTGAAGGTGCGTCTGTCAATGATAAAAAGTTTCTGAGAAGGTTCGCTACAAAGTTCTTCCTTAGCAACGACATCCTGTACAAGCGAAACCATGATTCGACCTTACTGTGTTGTGTGGATAAAACTGAAGCAGAAAGGATCATGGCAGAGCTACATGAAGGTACATTCGGGACACATTCTAGTGGACACACCATGGCAAAGAAGATCCTTCGGGCAGGATATTTCTGGTCCACAATGGAAGCTGATTGTTACCAACATTCTCGGACATGTCACAAGTGCCAGATTTATGCAGATAAGGTGCATGTTCCTCCAGTTCCTCTGAATGTCTTGACTGCACCTTGGCCTTTTGCAATGTGGGGCATAGATATGATCGGCGAGATTAAACCCACGGCATCCAATGGGCATCGCTTCATCCTAGTAGCGATCGATTACTTCACAAAGTGGGTTGAAGCAGCTTCCTACGCCACTATAACCAAGAATGTTGTGGCACGGTTCATTCGGCACAACCTGATCTGTCGGTGCGGCGTCCTAGAAAGAATCATTACGGATAATGGTACCAATCTCAACAACAAGATGATCACTGAGCTCTGCGAGCAGTTCAAGATACAACACCACAACTCTTCTCCTTACCGGCCGAAGATGAATGGGGCTGTAGAAGCAGCGAATAAGAATATCAAGAAGATTGTGCAAAAGATGACAGTGACCTATAAAGATTGGCACGAGATGTTACCGTTTGCTCTACATGGGTACCGTACCTCAGCAAGGACGTCAACCGGGGCAACTCCTTTCTCCTTGGTCTACGGCATGGAGGCAGTCTTACCGATCAAAGTGCAGATACCCTCTCTCCGGATAATGAAGGATGCAGATCTGAGCGAAGATGATTGGATCCAAACACGACTTGATCAGTTAAATCTAATCAACGAAAAGAGACTCAATGCTATTTGTCATGGTCAGACGTATCAAAAACGTATGATCAGGGCATTTAACAAAAAGGTCAGACCACAAGAGTATCAAGTTGGGGATCTGGTAATCAAGCGTATCATCCTTCCTCAAAGTGATCCAAGGGGCAAATGGACCCCTACGTACGAAGGGCCATTTGTGGTTAAACATGTGTTCTCAGGAGGAGCCATGATCCTAACCACCATGGATGGTGACGACCTTCCTCACCCCGCCAATGCAGACATAGTAAAAAGATACTACGCATGATAAAAGACCCGATAGGTTGACATACCTAGGCAAAAATTAGGGCTTCCCGGCGAACCAAAAGGGTTCGGGCAAAATGAAGGATGAAACGGAAAAAATCTGTACACCCGGCAAGTCGAAAACCTGAAAAGGCGGCTTGGGCAAAAATGGGTATCCCGGTGGACTGAAAACCCGAAAGGGCGGTCCAGGCAAAAATTAGGGATAAAGTGTAATACTATGTCTCATTGGATCACTTTGCATCCAGAATCCGGTATCAACGTCAAGTTCAGACGACATCAATCAATCAGCTTCATCTTCAGCTAGGTCATCAAGTGATGAGACGCTCGAAGATATAAAGGCAATATCAGAGTTGGAACCCAGTGGGATTATTCTTTTCGCCAGCTGCTTTGTTTTCCCTTTGTACAAATTGTATAAACTTTTTGTTCGGCGAATTTCTCTTACTAGGACGTCAGCCTCTTGTACATAAAACGCCTATTTACAGGCAAATTCAAAAATCAATATAAATACACTTTTCAGACAAATTGCCAATTGTTTTTCCTTTTCTGTTTTGGTTTTGCAAAGAACGTCCAAGGTTCAATTTGTGATATATGCATTTGACAATAACTGCTAACTCATAAATATTTGTATACAAAACAAAGGATTAATTACAGGTAACATTAGAAACAGGGGCAATAACGAGTTGTCTAAGCGATCTAATTGCTCTATCCACCAAGGTACCAAGGTAGGTTCAGCTGAAGAACGTAACCAAGATATCTTAAAACCCCAGAGAGTGATCCAGGAAGTCAATACATTCTCCCCAAGCAGAATTATCCTGTCAGCCTTAAGGAAGTTGGGTATCCGCCAGCAGATCTCAACATTCCTCAGCTCAAGATACGAACATTCTTAACAAGCATCCTCGGCAGTCTTGATCTAAGATTGTTCCCCGGCGGTCTACCAGACATTCAGTGGAGTCACTTCCAGTACATCTCAACATTTCCCCAGGAGAGTCCAGCCCAAAGATTTCCCCAGGAAAGTTTAAATCATCTCCCCGGCAGGAAGCTTATCCCCAGTAGATTATGGAAGCTTATCCCCTGCAGAGCACGAACGCGTCTCCCGGCTTTATTCAAAGGTTATTTCCCTACCAGGATATAACTGGGTTATCCTCAGCCAAAAGCCACGGAAAGATCGTCCTCGGCGAAGTCTTCTTATCTCCAGCGGAGTCTATTAACACTTCCAACATAACAACGCTATCCCCAACGAAGTTATCATCAACATCTCAACAAAGTACCTCTCTTCCCACAGAGTATTATTCCCCAGCAAGATCGCTAGAGTAATTTTCCCCCGCAGAGTATTCTATTCGCCAAGTTTATTCCCCAACGGAGTCATCTTCTCCTACCGGTATTCTTGCAACCATCATCCCCAGTGGAAACAAAAGCTCTACATCGGCCCAGGATTTAACTTCCCGGCATCCGTCAAGGATTTACTTCCCTAGACGAAAACATACATTCATAAATATCGCATTTCCATACATTATAGCATGCATATACGCATCATGAACATATAATCTCATCACGTGTGTCATGCATCATGACATCGCATACAACTAACGTTTTGTCTTTTCAGGACAAAGGTTAATACCAAGATGATTGCCATCAATGGTCGCAACAAAAGATCCGATTCCTGTATCTCGCCAGGGTGTATCTGTTGACGATCGATTCCAGACCCGATTCCTGTATCTTGCCAAGGTGCGTCTGAAGAGTTTGAGGATCCGATTCCTGTATCTTGCCAGGGTGTATCCGTTGAAGACTAACATTACCAGACCCGATTCCTGTATCTTGCCAGGGTGCGTCTGAAGAGTTTGAGGATCCGATGCCTGTATCTTGCCAGGGTGTATCCGTTGAAGACTAACAGTACCAGATCCAATTCCTGTATCTTGCCAAGGTGTGTCTGAAGAGTTCGAGGATCCGATTCCTGTATCTTGCCAGGGTGTATCCGTTGAAGACTAACATTACCAGACCCGATTCCTGTATCTTGCCAGGGTACGTCTGAAGAGTTTGAGGATCCGATGCCTGTATCTTGCCAGGGTGTATCCGTTGAAGACTAACAGTACCAGATCCGATTCCTGTATCTTGCCAGGGTGTGTCTGAAGAGTTCGAGGATCCGATGCCTGTATCTTGCCAGGGTGTATCCGTTGAAGACTAACATTACCAGATCCGATTCCTGTATCTTGCCAGGGTGTTTCTGAAGAGTTTGAGGATCCGATTCCTGTATCCTGCCAGGGTGTATCCGTTGAAGACTAACAGTACCAGATCCGATTCCTGTATCTTGCCGGGGTGCGTCTGAAGAGTTTGAGGATCTGATTCCTGTATCTCGCCAGGGTGTATCTGTTGACGACTAGCATTACCAGGCCCGATTCCTGTATCTTGCCAGGGTGCGTCTGAAGAGTTCGAAGATCCGATTCCTGTATCTCGCTAAGGTGTATCTGTTGACGACTATATTCTCCGCACTCGATTCCTGTATCTCGCCAGGGCACGTCTGAAGAGTTTAAAAATTCGATTCCTATAACAAGCAGGGCGCATCTACATAAAAAGTTTGAAAATCAACTCCTGTAACAGGCCAGGTAATTATATTTCTTTTTCAGGTACGCAAATTCTCGCTAAGGAAACTCTTACGCGATCGACACCCAGATGGCATCTATAAGCCCATCCACATATCCATCACCTCTCAACATGGTATCTGTAAGCCCATCTTCCTATCCATCAATCTCCAAATGGCATCTGTAAGCCCATTCCCACCATCACACTGCTAACATGTGAGCGCAAATTTCTGGGCACTCTAGTGTTCAATCATCTTCCACCTTCGGATTACGAAAGGCACGCCAGCCAATCTACATCCTCAGGTCTAAGAAGATTGAACAGGAACAACTGTTGTACCCCAAAATTTGCCCTCCCATATTCTTCAAGGTTTGCCAAGATCAAGCTTCAAAATCTCCCAAGGGTTACACAGTCCAATGGCCTCCTAATAGTCAAAATTAGGGTTTTGGTTATGGCAAAGAAATTGAAGCTTCCAAGGGTCCAAACAAGTCCCACATGCCTATAAACATTGTCAAACATCCTCATGCCAAGTTTCAAGACTCACAGCACAAAATTGCACAGTCAAAAACCCTAATTGCTTCACAGTCAACGGCATGGGCAAAATGGTCATTTGACAGTCAAAAGTCAAAATTTTTGGTCAACATCTTATTTTGAAGCCACAAACATCATTTGATCAATTCTTGATCATGATTCTCAAAGCATGGATCAAAAAGTCTCAAGATGCAAAAGTTTTTATTTTTGGACAGTTGGAAAAGTCAACTGCAAATTGACCAAGGCATAACTTCCACATGGTTTATCAGAAAAATTCCATCCAAAGCTCATTTTGAATAGAATGACATTTCCTACAACTCATCTTCACACTTCAAGTCCAAGAAATGCTCTCACAAAAAGTTATCAATCTCAACATTATAGGTCATTTTCAAAAGTCAACAAAAAGGCACTTTAAGTCAAAGACCATAACTTGAGATTGGTAAATCGAAATGACATGGGACCAAAGGAATTGGTTAGAGGACTTCAATACCTTTCCAAAATGTCTAATAACATGATCAAATCTTAAAAATTGAGCAAGATATGCCTTGTGGAAGTTGGGAAATTTTTGGAAATTTTGAAAAGTCAACTTTGCTTCAAATGCCTCAAAATTGCTAATAGGCCTCAATTTCTTCCATGAATCATCACCCAAAGGCCATGCACGACCCATTGACCCAAAGGGGAGTTATTTTCTTATTTTTAATTAATTAATTGAATTATTATTATTATTAATTCACTTAATTAAAATTAAATATGACAAAAATAGCAAATCATGTTTTCCAAATCTTTTTGTGCAGCATATTCTTCCATTAAGACCTAAATATTTCGTGTACCACATCAAAGGGACCAAATCTTCCAAATAGGCAAGTTTTCATGGCAAAAAGGATTGAAAAAGATCATGGAAAATCAAATATTCAAAATCATTGAATACAAGGCTTTGGGCTCATTTTTCTGACCTAATTCCTTCCACATATATGTACAAACATAAACCTAATGCTAAGAACAAGAAAGCTGCGCCCAAACACAAAGAACAACATTGCAATTTTTGACCAAAAAATTGGAAACTGAAAACTGAATTGCAAGGTGTTTCAAGGCCTCAAAACCATTCCAATCCACTCCTGACACTACCAGGGAGCTTTTCCAATCAAAATCACGCCTCCATACTCAAGGAATTGGTAGATAGAAGCCTGACTTTTCTTTAAAATTTTCATATTCGTATTTGCATTTTCATTCGTTATTCATGACTTTTAATGTGTGATTTATACTAACATGATGATTCTAAAGCTAATGACATAACTCAATTGAGTTATTAGGCCCTGTATCAAAAATTGCCATGGAAGCGTTTTAGGGTTTCAGAGCTCCAGATTTGGGGATTCCTTCATAAGGAAAAATTGGACCATCAAACTAATACAGGCAAACTCGTCAGAACAAGACGAAACGATTGATGTCATCGCGCCCTTTTTATGCTTGCTTAAATTCTATTCGCTATTTTCAGGTTTGAGTTTAGTGGGGGTTTAAAACCCCCGCTATTTGATGTTATTTGCAGAAAAAGAGATGAAGACGATGCTAACGTGGCTTGGTACTACTGGACAGTTTAAACATTGGTGCGTCTTTTTGTTTAGTCCAGCGTGATATTGATATTTCTATTATATTATTCATTGCCCACTAAATTAACAAAGAAACGCACTAGCTCCATTGGTAGATGCGTTGTCATGCAGGCAATGGGACCTGGGTTCGATTCCCAGGTCCCCCATATTCTCAATATTTTTTCTTGTAATGCGTTCAGGTGCACTTTCCCTCCTGTGGTCCATCATACACCCCAACGCTGGTGCTTGCCAAATGTCCCAGGAGATCAATCCAAAGGTCAGGATGTGAGGTCCATCATGCACACTAGTCAACCATGCCATACGCAAGCGCTGAAAGTCAACATGGGCTTGGGATCAATGGGCCAAACTGCTTTCTAAACACCTCCAAATTGGGCAGAAACCCCCCCTTTGTTTGTATTTTCTTTCTCTCATTTTTTCTCTATTATTTATTTTAATTGTTTTTCTTTTGTTTTATTTAATTCACAAAATAATTTTTATAACACAAAAAAATCAGAAAAGTCAAAAATAAAATATGTTTATTTAATTTTTAATTCATTAATAGTTTTTGTAAATAAATCTTAATGATCAAATTAGTTTAATTTTAGGTTTTCAACTTTAATGTTTTTTTTTCTTAAATAAACTAAAAAAATATAGAAATTAGGGTTTTAGTATTTTTATTCTTTTTCTTAATAAATAACCTTTTTATCATTATTAATTATTAATTATCTTTGTAAATACTTGTAATTAAATAATTAGTGTAAATTAAGTCAAAACTTAAACATTTGTTTTAATAATTAAAAACAAACTTAGAATTAGGGTTTTTATTTAATTTCTAATTTCAATTAATTCTCTTTATTTCCATTAAATACAAAAAACATAACAAAAATCGTTTCTTTTCTTTATTTAATAATTAATTCACTTCCAATTTCAATTTAATTTCTTTAAAGGGTCCAACGCCCTCGCACCTTCGATTATAATTTCTTTTCGCGCGTTTGCTTCTATTTTTCATTTTAAATATTATGTAATTGCCCCAAAGCTTTGTAATAGTAATTAGGACATTTACTTTCCGCACTTTTATTCAAAATCGGGTCTTTGTTAATTTGGCGATGTATAGACCCGCGCCTTGTAATAGCGTAGGACCTTTATTTTTCCGCATTTTAATTTCCGCACCCTTTAAAACTGCTAATCACATGAAAGAATGTATGCCCAAATAAAATCAAAGCGTAGCTCACCCAATGCATGACAAGATAAAATATAACTGAAAATGACACACAATTCACACACCACTCCTAGGGTACGCCTCACTGTTGCCTTGCCCCTCGAAACGTGGTCGTCGAGTATAGGACGTCTTAGTGAGTCCTTATGTCCATTGATCTAGTTGCCTCGAACAAGTTGCCTCGGAACGGTTGCCTCAGAATAGTTGCCTCGAAACGGTTGCCTCGGAATAAAAAGATCAATGGCATAAGGGTAGCTTCTAAGGTGTCCTACTGTTGCTCTGGTGACCACACTGTCCCTAACAAACGAATTGACCCGTACACCTCCAACGGTGGTGCTACCTACCCCTCAATGGTGGGATGGCACTACCTTAAGGACATTTACACAGCAGAATTCCTTAGGGTAGGTAGATTACTCGTAGATACTTGCTCTAATTCAAAACAAATCAAAAACTCTTTTCACACCGACACTTTTCAAAAAGCTTTCAAAAACAACTTTTCAAACACTCTTGAGGACTGATACAAGAGTCGATCTGAAACTTTCAAAGAAACTTTTTCAAACCCACTCACTTTGAAAAGCAAACAAACATTTTGAAAACACAAATGAGCAAGTATCTAAGAGTCCATGGATAACCATGGATAGAAAGGGTGCTAACACCTTCCCTTTCTATAAATCTACCTCCCGAACCGAGAGCAATCTCATAAGGAATTTTTCTGTGCTTTTGTCCTTTCCATGTTGGAGAAAATAAAAGACGGTGGCGACTCTTGCTTCCGCGACATTTCGCGAAACCAGCGTTAAACAGTCAGTTCCAGATCCACCGATCACAGTATGCAATGCATATTATTTATTTTATTATTAATATTTCAAGGAACTCAAAGATTTATAGACAATTTTGCAAATATCAAAGTAATAACACATTTGAAATACTGAAAATCTCATTATAATAACCTCAAAATGGATTACACTTTTTATTACAAATTTCAATAATACCAAGTACAAGATGAAGATAAAGTCTAAAAACCCTAAGAAATCAAATCTGAAGGAGATCACTCTACACGACGACGCTTCCCTGTGAGTCTTGTAATACGAGCCTTCAATCTCTAGTTCTCTTCCACATACCTGTTGGCGACCTCTTTCCAATCATCAGAGTCAGGAAGTGAGCAACTAAGGTATGAATGAGGCTTATAGGAAAATAAATCCTCTTGCCTCTCCATCGTCTCTACAGCACGACTCTCAAGAATCTCGATCAAATCATCTTTCTCCTTTAGGTCTACTCGGTAGGACACCTCTAGAGTCTGGCACTTATTATTCCAAGCTTCCTTTTCCTGCTGCATCTTGACTAAGGCAAGCTAAAGCTCTTCAACACCATCCAATAGGGGAGGAGTGGTCTTCACAAACATATCATACATGGGTGCTTCACGGGAATACATAATCTTCAACTGGATGACTCTTGCTTGTACCCACTGAAGATAAGGCTCCAAAGAAACAACCCCTCTAGGTCCCAAATCCTTCCTATCCTTCTTGTGAATATGACGCCAAGCCTTCACAATCTCCTATTTAGCTTCCTTATGAACCTCTCCCTCTTTAAGAAAGAAATCACTCAAATGAATACTATTTGGCTTATCCCTCATCGGATATCTGAGTTGTCGCCGTGCAAGAACAAGGTTGTAGATAATTCCTCCCTTTTTACCAAGAAGAGGTACATTGGGAAAACTACTATAACTGTCAATAATATCTACATCATGGTAAGCCTGATGATACCAAACAATATCTAAATGAGTAAGGGCCATAATCTTTGGAGCCCAACGAGGTTCCTTCCTGGCATCCTAAAAAGCATCAGATCGAGATAAGTGAGAAATAAACCACTGATATAACAAAGGCGTGCAACAAATGATCATCCATCCATGGTAAGAATCCCGAAGATGAATAGAATAATAAGAATCGCCCAATAATGTAGGGACTGGGTTCCCAATTATAAAGATCTTGATGGCATTGATATCCAAAAATTTGTAGACATTGGGAAATAAGAACTACCCATAAGCAAGTAGAGCAAAGATGGCCTCTAAAGCAACCGTACTCTTTATTCTGAAAACAATAGCAAGCTTTCTCCAATAAGAATTGAGCTGGTAATCCTATAATCCCTCCTTTGTTAGTCATGTGGGCTTTAACCTCAGACTTCCCCAAATGGATCAAAGCAGCAATCTCATGGGATTTTGGCTCCCCCTCCAAACCAGTAAAAGGAACACGATTGGTAATAGGTAAACCTAGCAGATAAGAATAATCCTCTAATGTAGGCATCAAATGATAATCATGGAAAGTAAAGCATCGATACATCGGATCATAGAATTGGACCAAAGTCGAGAGAATTCCCTCCTTCATCTTGAGCTTCATAAGAGAAATGATGGACCTATACTTCCTCCAAAAATATGTAGAACTCTCGATCTCAGGTATCAAACTCATCAACTCATATATCTTTGGATCTTTGAAACTGTACTTCTTATTCTTCCTTTTTCCAAAATCCATAGTAAAAAAGTACATGATATTTTCACAAAGAGTCAACTTTGAGTCCCTTGAAACAAAATGTTTTGAAGGATGCTCATGGGTGCATGAATGCATGATGCAACAATCACACACAAGATCACAAATATAGGGTTCATAGGTTCAATGTCACGAGTATGAGGTTGAAGGTACTACCCATAAGGTATGATCTAAAAGTTTATCACCTGTCGAACAAGGTTCTAAGAGGTTCCCAGAGTCTACATCCTTCTTTTGGATATTACTAACTTCCCGATTGACTCGGTAATTAGCAATATTCTTAAGAAAAACTCGTCTGAGCATAGTATCGCATGAAAACTATTTCTAGATTACTCTGTCATAGCTTCTGTACTACACCTAAAAGGCCAAGATGGGTTAAAGGTTCTACGATCCTCAGTTTCAGCAGGCTCCGAGTTGAAAGCAGCACGTCTTCCTGATTAGTCGATAAACGACACTACAGTCAAAGGGGCCTCCACTAAGTGGGGGATCTCATGCCTCCTTTTTTGGGATTACTCCCTCAAACTTAACATGCCTATACCGCTCGTCCTATCTTAAGTTTTCCCAAGTCTGGGTATAAGACTTATGAGAAATCACCAAGCATCCTGAAAACCAAGAAAATCCAGACAAACATATATATAACATATAAGATACAACACATGATAACACATATTCAGATAAACAAAGATATGATCAACCCACTTAGGGATGGACCAGCAAGAGGTCAATCTTTCCCCAGTGAAGTCGCCATTTTTTTGAAGCGGTAGAAATGTTGAGACTAAGCCATTGAATTGACTTGACTCGCATATATCAAAATAAAAATCGCCACCACGCTTTATTGTTTCCAAAGGAATGGGAAAAGAGTGAATAACCCAAAAAGAGTGTGAGAAAATCTAAGTTTGGGGGTTGGTTATGCAAAGAGATTGTATCAGCACCCTAAACATCTATGCTACTCCATAGGAACCTCTTTGTAAATCTGTGTATTTTGGCTATAAATGTTGTATAAAAGAATAGATGGCGGAGATGAGAAAAGAAGTATTTTTATAATTTTTGCACTCGCCGCGGTTTCGAACCTTTAATTCCTAATTACCACTTTCTGTGCAATAGGGGATTAGGGTAATCATAGTTCATCCTTTAAAAAAATTAAAAACACAAGTGTGTTGGTTAAATTTTAAGAGACAAGACGTCATCGTCATTATCCGAGTGGAAAACATACTTACTACTCACAATTATGAGAAAGGAGAATTTGCATCATCTCAAAGTGGAGGATATATCTTGGATTTTAAAATCAACAAAGCCTCACTCAACACCCAAGTGGAAAATATCTCACTTCACTACATATCATAGAAGTATAGTAGCTCGCACCACTACAAGGATTGATAAGTGTTGTACCCTAAAATTTGCCCTCGTATTTTTCCATAAGAAGTCACAAGCTTCGGGTTTTTCCTGATTTTTTCAGACCGGCTCAAGAATCGGTCAAACAGACTTTTCTCGTCAGTCAGACAAAATTTAGGGTTTTCATTGATTTTTAAAGCAGTTCAGGAAGATTACTGAGGTTTGGTTGAGTTGGCTCAGGTTTTGATCAAGCGGACGTTTCTTTGGCATTTAATCAAGAATTAGGGTTTTTGTGCGCATATTTCTCAGAAAGAATTAATTTTACAGTTCTTTTCAGTTTACTCTGAGATTTGGATTGAGGCATTTGAATCAAGAACTTGCAGTGTTTTGTTTAATCAGTAAAGGCTAAGGCATTTGATTTGAGATGAGATAAAAGCTGAGGTGCTTAAATTGAGAATCTGCAGTGTTGATTTAATCAGTAAAAAAATAAGTATCTGGATGTTGGTTTGATTAACTGTGCATTATTTAATTGGAGCGTCGGGTTTATTATTGATCAATGCTAAAACCACAGTGTTTATTAATTGTTTATTTATTCTAAGTTAGGATAATTGGAATTTATTTCCATTTATTATAATTTAAGAATTTATAAGTAATTAAATAGACAGCTGAAAAAAGGAATTAACTGATCAAAAAGGATTTTTCTTTTATTCATCTTTAATTGTTTCGTTACAAATTATTATTCGAACAATTGTAAATTTATTTACATTTTTGTTTACAATAATAATTTTACAAATGATTAAAATTGAAATAAAGCTATCCTAATTCTTCATCCTCCATTTGCTGCTCTCCAATGCTCCATTGAGTTTTATCTGCAAAACAAAGAGAAGAAGAAAAGTCAACACAGGTAAAATAAATAAAAGAGCATACACAGTTAAAATTCATCATTAAAGGCAACTGGCCGGAATCAGTTTGCCCTCTCTGCAAATCACGAGATTTCTCCCGGTTCACAAAGAGGGATGAAAATAATGCTTGCAAATGAAGTATGAAATGCACAAAAGTTGCAAACTGCATATTTCAAAGTTTCAAAACCAATGCCAAACAAAGTCCAAAGGCAAACCAAACTGAATGGCCTAAACCAAGTACAAAAGGCTACTAAAGTTGTCCAAAAGGATATCAAAACATCAACAAGTACAAAAGGTTACCCAAAAGCTGTCAAAGATGCAGGAAAGCTGGAGAAAGAGATAAAAGTATGCAGAGTAAAACAACTGTTGCAAGCAAGCATGTTAAAATACATCATTTTCCAGCAGCTACCTTTTCAGTAAAGGACAAACATAAGCAATATTAAATGCTTTTAATCTGTCAAGAGAGAGAGAAAGGAGAAAAGAAAGGGCTTACAGGCTTTAGGCTTGAGGGATATAAAAACAAACTGTAATAACACAGTACAAGGGGCAGAAAAATATATCAAGAAGCTCTAAACAAAAAGCGAAAAGCTCTCAAAACTATAACAAAAAGCCAAGCCTGCCTTGAACTATAACAAAAAACATCAAGACCTGTTAACACATGAAAACTAGAAGAACCAAAATACCACAGCCTAAACCAGCATAAACAAACTGCATTCAAAGCATTAAGCCCATAAGCTTGAAGCCAAACTTGCATTAACCCTGAAGCTTGTTCACCTAGCCTAAACCTCATACATCCTGCATAAACCTCACCAAAAGCCCTGCACCTCAAACTGTCAAACTCACAAACAGGTCCATACAAGCCTAACCTGCATAAGCCTTAGACTGCATCAAAGCTATACCAAACAACCCAAAAAGCCATCAACCTGAAACAAATAGCCAAACTTCCAGGCCTTAAACTTGCTCCAAGCAAGCCTAAAAGCCAAAGAGGCCAAACCTGTTTCAACCCAACTTCAAACAGTCAAAACAAACCACAAGCTGGTAAACACCCAAACTTGTAAACCTAAACCTGTCAAACCTGCCTGAACTGTTCAAGCCTTAACCTGTTGCAAGCCAAAACTCTGAAGCCAACTGATAAACACAAACCTGAATCAAACAGCCATATGCCTCAAGCCTAAACTTATCCAGGCTCAAATCAGAAGCACATACAAACTGTCAAGCCAAACTTGATTCAAAGCATCAAATACATAAAAACCTTCGAACCAACCAGGCCCTCAGAGGTAGCCTCATCACAGGGCACAACATACCAATAAGCATATGAAGCATACAAGGCAACTGAGGCAAAAGGTAGAAGAGGAAAAGGCAACTGAGGCAACCAAACATATCAAACATTCAAGGCAACTCAGAGTAAAGCAACATAAACCCTCAGAATGTTGTCATCACTGGGTTAACATACAGGGGCAAGCATCAATATCAGCATACAAAAAGCGAGGCAAATAGAGAAGAAGAGAGGCAACTGTCAAAACGTATTCAGAATCAACATCATATAAGCATACAGGAGCGAGCATCCAAGCAAGCAAGAAGAAGAAAATAAGTGATAAAGTAAGGGTTTTCAGCATGCATCATTAAACCATAAAAAGGGCAAAATACCAAATACCAGGTTTTCCAGCATCACCGTTCCTCCGCCCTTGGCCGCCTGCAAGCGCCTCCACGTCCACCATCCTCCTCTAACAAAGGTAATATTATTTCTTTCTCTTTTCAAAACCTCAATCAGAAACAACAATAACAACATAAAATCAGAACGCGAAATCAGAACATGCAAAGAGAATTAATGAAAACCCTAACGCATTACAACGAAGGGATCAAACCTTGTAGCCATCACTGAGCGACCATGGAGGGAAGAGGACGAACAACGGCGCCTGGTGGCCTTGGACGAAGGAGTTAACTCAGAGGCTTGCTTGAGAAGATGAAGAGGAAGCGAAGAGAACGAGCGGTGCCTCTGTATCACAAACCCTAGTTCCCAAATGAACACTAACAAATGCAACCCTTACAAAAACGCGTAAAACACAATGGGCCTTGCCCTTTTCAGAAACCTTAAGCCCATTGCAAAAAAAACTGGCCTACACCCCCCCACGTGCTTCTGCTTTGTTTGGGCCAAACAAGTCCCTAGGCCCATTCTTTTTTTTTTGTTTTTAAACTAACCCTTTTTTATCATCTTATTTTTTCCTCTTATAATTTAAACTAACATACTATATTTTTGTTTTGTAAATCAAATAATACATTAACACTCTTTTATATATATATATATATATATATATATATATATATATATATATATATATATATATATATATATATATATATATATATATATATATATATATATATATATATATAAAAGGTTCTTAATTACCCTTTTTTTTCTATTTTTAGCTAGTATAATTAAAATATATAGAGGAATAGAATTTTTGAGTTAAATAATTGTTCTTAAGTTTAAAACAATTTTCATTCTTTTTTAATATAAATCTATTTGTATATAAAAATACTAATTAAAATACATTAATTTTAATACATAAAAAATAGAACTTAAAACACCTTTTCTATTATTTTATTAAAACTTGTTTTGCTTTGTACATATTTAACAAAAATACAAATATCCAAAAAGAATAAACACAATACTTAATTTTTCATTAAGTTAAACACATTTCGCACTTGTAAATAAATCATACACGATACACAAATACATTTACACATACACATTTGCTTATCTTTTATTCCAAAACATTGATACCTTTTACATTGCCTTTATGCTATACATTGATACATATTACATTTGAGATCGCAATTCGATTTGGTTGTAAATTATTGGACATTACTCTCCTATTTAAGTCTCATCCCCATTTGTAAACTTGTACCCCCACTCCCGGATACTTATTTGTAATAGCGTAGACTTTAAATTCCCGCAATTTATCGCTTTCAAATATACCATGGTTAGACCTAGGGTTTGTATGTACATAAAATCAAACGCTAGATAACCTAATACAAAGACAAATGCATGAAATCAATACACAATCACACTTGCACCCCTAGGGTAATCCCGCTTGTTGCCTTCCAAAATGGGCCATGCTTGCATGTTGAGTCTCTTTGGCAAAACAAAACAAATCAAATGATCATAGTCCCTCGATGACGCTTTCGAAAGTTGCCTATCAAAATGATCATAGTCCCTTCAAGCAAAATTGCTAAAGACACTTGGCACCATTGCATTCATGGTCCATACGATGACCCGCGCCTGTCCCGTTGAACATCCTAACGCAAGATTGTCCACCAAATACAATGGTGGAACAAAATTTTTAAAAAGGGTTAAAACATGAGAAAAACCTTTGAGTAAAAATAGGGGTAGACAACTCTTAGTTACTTGATCAAACTTGCAAAAAACACTTGCCTACTTTTCAAAACCACACTTCACAAACACTTTCAAAACAAACTTCCAAAAACATTTGAAACATCTTTTCGAAAAGATACACACCTTTGTATATACTCAAACACGAGTCATTACAACGGTTGCCGAGACGAAGGCGTCTTTTTCAAAACATTTTCAAAACACACACACACACACACACACACCGCAATTTCAAGCAATTGAATATCAAGGCAAGTGATCTAAAACCAAGTAACTAAGAGCCCATGGATAACCATGGATGAAAAGGGTGCTAATACCTTCCCTTTTCATAATCTACCCCCCGAACCCACGAAACATCTCAAAAGGTTTTTCCTGTGCTTTTTAACCTTTCCTTTAGGATAAAATAAAAAGTCGGTGGCGACTCTTGCTAAACTGAACAAGTGCGAATACAAACGCAAAACTCAAGTCAGTTCTCCCACCGTATCACAGAACTGGCGACTCTGCTGGGGATAAATTTAAAAGTGGGGTTACCTTAGGGTTTAGATCACCTTTACATTCTTGCCTTGATTGCCTTGATTGCTTTACTTTTTTGGTCCTTGTTTGGGTTTGTTGTAAATCCTACACCCGGATTTGGGGCACCTTCTTAGGTAAATAGCAATACAACTGTGAGGGAACTGTGCGGGGTATACCGACACGGTTGAAGCAGTAAGCTATGTTAGTGTGACATATTTGTGAGTACCGGTAACCCTTGAGTTCAATCAAGGAGAGTACGAGGCGTCTAAGTGATGTCGTGAAGCACTAACGAACTCTTAGAACCTTACTTGACCATCTTAGCCTTTTTAGGGGTAGTGAGATGACCGACTTTGGTGCAGTCCAAAGTTGGTAGATACTCGATACTACACTCATGGAAGGTTGTTTTCTTGGAATATTTTGGTCGCCAGTTAATTGGCTAAACCAAAACAATGAACACAGAAAACAATCCAATGATATTGAGCTCCTTAGAACCCGGTTTCTATTTTAGGACAGGATGAGCCAACTAACTTCAAGAGGGTACTTACCTACAAACCCCATGCAAGCCTAAACCTAAGGACTTGTTTGCTTTGTGTGAATATGATTACCTATATATACACTCACTTGCTTTTGCATACATGTACATAACATTATAACATCATACCATAGCATTTTCAATAACCATTTCAAGGATCTCGAGGGTTCTTCTGATGCAGGGTTACGTTGAACCAGACGTCTACCAATGGGCAAGAGGTTTCTCCTCTAAACAAATGCCGTCGAAGATCAAGTGCAACAACTTGAATCAGGGGCTATGACCCACTTGACATGGTGAGCTTGATTCTCGTGGAAAGACATCCACCGATGCAAAGTTCTCCAATCAAAGATCAAGTACAACAACTTGGATCAGGGGCTATGACCCACCCGACATGGTGAGCTTGATTCTCGTGGAAAGACATCCACCGATGCAAAGTTCTCCAATCAAAGATCAAAGTTCAACCCTCTAACATTCTCTTGTGTTTACCCCAAGAGATCCTTGAAAGCATGCATCCACCTATCATGCATTGCATCTTGACGATTTTTCCTTTTTTCAGGTTTCCTTACTCTCATACTATTTATTTCAGTAAGAGATGGCTCTAGAGAGGACTGTCAAGGATATCCAGGACCAAACTGCTCAGCTGCAGGAAATGTTCTTGAACCTGTCTCTGGGGAAAGAAGAAGTGAAAGCTCTCCTCACAACGGGCATGGTCCAGGGGAATTCAAACAATTCCAGGAGCGATCAGTTGGAAGCACTGCAGTTTGATTTGGCAACATTGAGGATCCAAGTGATGGGGCAGCTAGTGGGCCAGATGGCTCTCATCCAGGACCTGTCTCAAAGACAAGAGGAACTCAGAGTTCTCGTCAACCAACTGCTTCGGAACAACCAACTGGGGAAAACATCTGAGGTTGAAGAGCAAGTCACCACTCAAGAAGACAAGGGGAAGGCTCCTCTGCTTGCTTCAGGGTCACAAGCCCATCAACAACCTCGCCAGCGTCAACGGGGTAATTGGCGTAAGCAAGAGACGCCGGGAAGACAATTCACAGAGACTGACATACCGTCATCTCTGATACTGGAGCGTTTGTTGGAGGTCAACCTGACTACTTTGAGGGATCCTATTCGGAAGCCCAATACCTCCGCTCCTAACTATCATCCCGATGCATTTTGTGTATACCACTCCTACAGCCCGGGGCATGACACCGACGACTGTTGGGCCTTGAAGAACAAGATTCAAGATCTGATTAACATTAGAGTGCTGAGGTTCACGCCAGACGGCGAGATGAAAATATTCCGTTGAGGAGTTCTCCACCTGAAGTGACAAAGCTCAAGCTAAGAGACTTTTGCTTCATTTGAATTTTCAAAGTTGTAATTTCTTTTGTCATTCAAACAATTATCTGTTGATGTTAAACTCTGTCTCATTAATGCATTGCATATGTTTATCTTTAATTCATCCATTCGTTTTGACTACTCTTATGCTTTCTTTATGATATCTAACTCTTGATAAAAAGCTACGAGCCTTTAGAGGGAGGATGACGAAACAATACCATAATCTCCTATAGTATGCTTTTGAACAGACCTTGCTGATGATGTACAAGCATTTCTTTCAATTCCCAAACACTGGAGTGATAAGGAAGATAATCCCTAGTCAACCCCTTCGAGCCAAAGAAGTAGGAGTTTTTTGTCTAAACAATCAAAACCTTTGATATAAACCTGGGGCAGGGTAGTCTCTCAGTTAATTCAAAAAATGCGCATTGAAGTCGCGAACTCTCAGTTCGTAACACAATGAACGACGTCAACAAAAGAAAACATTCCTCTGGAATCAAAAGACAAGGGTGGTTCCCTACCACATAGGCAGTCAATCTCTCAAAAGAGAAAGAGCCCACTGAGCCAAAACCTGTGAAGGAGGCTTAAGAAAGCTGGGGCATCCCGCTGACGGTAATCTCAAAAAACAGAGACAGTCAGGCAAAAGTTAGGGATAACAAATCAAAATCAAAATAGAGAGGTCATTACAAATCCTCAACAACATGAAAAATGTTGCAAAAGAAAAAAAGGAGATGATGACTGTCTTCCCAAATTCAGCTGGTGAACCATCACCCAAAAAGTCGTTCCAAACTCGAATAGAGTGCGACGCACAATTAACTGAGCTTAGGTTTGAAGAACATCACGAAGAGCGAGTGGGTACAAATATACTTTGAGCCTTTATCCTTTGTTTCTTAAAACATGAACCAAGCCACGTTACAACCCTTCAAAAGTCCTAACTGAAGCATGGGTTAGTTCGAAAGCATACTGTTACAAAAAGTATCCTGACTCCTGTAAGGCTTTGCTCTAAATCATATGTTGATTTGTCTTATAAAGAGTTTTCTTCTAAAAAATGCATTTTTCAAAACTTAGAGACAGACATAAACTTTGCATTGTTTGAATATCACTGTTTGCATTTGGCTTTTTGTTTGACAGCGAAGTAATTCATACAGCGAATGTTCGGAGGAACAAAAAACTCTCTCGGTGAACAAAAATCACTTCAAAAGGATGACACTTCCATTAACCAAACTCCTATCAACAAGGGGTATCACATGTCACTATCCAGTTAACCTGGGGCAGTCCAATCAAGGTTTCAACAGATCTTTCAAAGTTCAATTAACCTGGGGCAGTCCAGTCAAGGTTTCAACAGATCTTTCAAAGTTCAGTTAACCTGGGGCAGTCCAGTCAAGGTTTCAACAAATCTTTCAAAGTTCAGTTAAACTGGGGCAGTCCAGTCAAGATTTCAAGAAATCTCTCAATTTGCAGAATAATCTGATTCAAGATTCCTTCATCACCTGCTGGAAATTACAACCACCAACAGAATAATGACCAATTCCAGATTCGATACCTGTATCTAGCCAGGGCATATCTGTGAGTGATTGATTGTAGATTCGATACCTGTATCTAGCCAGGGCATATCTGCATGAAGAGTTTAGAGATCCGATTCCTGTATCCAGCCAGGGAATGTCTGTAAGCAACCCTTAAGTTCCAGATCAACACCTGTAACAAGCCAGGAAAATATCTGCAGACGACTGATTATGGAATAACACCTGTAACAAGCCAGGAAATTATCCACATGAAGAGATTGAAGATCAACACCTATAACAAGCCAGGGAACCATCTTTCTTTCTCAGGTCAGAGATCAACACCTGTAACAAGCCAGGACAGTATCTCCTCGACCAACCTTTCTTAAGTTCCAGATCAACACCTGTAACAAGCCAGGAAAATATCTGTGGACGACTGACTGTGGATCAACACCTGTAACTAGCCAGGAAATTATCTACATAAAAAGTCTCCTTCATCACCACTTGGGGCATTCGAATGTCAAAAGTGTTCAAAAATTCCTTCATCACCTGTTGGAAGATGCAGTTTTACACGGACTCATCATCAGGAAACCCTACACCGGTTCCTTCTCAACTCCAGATGCAGTTTTACACAGACTCATCATCAAGAAACCCTACACTGGTTCCTTCTCAAACTCAAAAGATTCTTGCAATCCCCAGCCAGAGAGCCCCACAGAATCTAACTCCCCTCAGAGTCAAGTTTCAAAATTCCCAGTGGAGCCAAAACTATCAATCCCCAAGTAGAGTGAAGACTCTCATTTTTCAGGTCCCCACAGAATATTCGAATATTCTCCAATAAAGATCTCCTCAAGACAAGAATCCCTAGTAGATTGGCATACAACCCAAGCTCCGGATACCCCAACAGCGGTCCCAGGATTTCTCACTTTCAACAATCAAAAGATTCTTGCCTTCCCCTGCAGCAGTCAAGAATTCACTTTCCCCGACAGCAGTCAAGTTCCTTTTATTCCCAGCGGAGTTCATCAAATTCCCCAACATAACTTATCAGTGGAATACCCAGCGGAACTCTCATCAAAACCTCAGCGAAGTATCTCTTCCCACAGAGTAATTCCCCGCAGAGTAATCTCTCCAAACAAGTTTATTCCACAATGGAGTCATCCTCTCCTACCGGTTTATTCTTGCAACCATCATCCCCAGCGGAAGCGAAGAACTCTACTCTTCAACATCAGCCCAGGATTCCACAAATTCCCGGCAGTCGTCAAGGATTTATTTTCCTAGACAAAAATACATTCATAGACATTTTATATTTCATACATCCTGCTTACATACATGATAAAGTGCATACAACACTATCTCATTTTGAGCATCATGACATCATGCGTTTCATACATCATGACATTGCATACAATTGGTGTCTTGCCTTTTCAGGAAAAGGTCAATCCAAAGATAATTACTATCAACTGTCGCAATTCCAGATTCGATTCCTGTATCTAGCCAGGGCATATCTGTGAGTAACTGATTGTGGATTCGACACCTGTATCTAGCCAGGGCATGTCTGCATGAAGAGTTTAGAGATTCGATTCCTGTATCTAGCCAGGGCTTATCTGTAAACGACAATTTCTAGATTCGACACCTGTATCCAGCCAGGGCACATCTGTAAACGATAATTTCCAGATTCGACACCTGTATCCAACCAGGGTATATCTGTAGACGACAAATTCCAGATTCGATTCCTGTATCTAGCCAGGGCATATCTGTGAGTAACTGATTGTAGATTCGATTCCTGTATCCAGCCAGGGCATGTCTGCATAAAGGGTTTAGAGATTCGATTCCTGTATCCAGCCAGGGCATATCTGTAGACGACCAATTCCAGATTCGATACCTGTATCCAGCCAGGGCATATCTGTAGACGACCAATTCCGGATTCGATTCCTGTATCTAGCCAGGGCATATCTGTGAGCGTTTGATTGTAGATTCGATACCTGTATACAGCCAGGGCATGTCTGCATGAAGAGTTTGAGGATCAACCCCTGTAACAGGCCAGGAAATTATCTTTCTTTCTCAAGTACGCAAGTTCTCTCTAAGGAATCTCTTACGCGATCGACACACAATTCCAAATGGCATCTATAAGCCCATTCTCGACAAAGTTCCGTCACACCTCCCGATGGCATCTGTAAGCCCATCTCCACAACTATCCATTAACTTCCAAATGGCATATATAAGCCCATTCCCGATAAGATTCTGTCACATCTCCAGATGGCATCTCTAAGCCCATCACCAAATGGCATCTGTAAGCCCATTCCCTCCACCATCACGTCACCGAGTGCAAATTTTTGGGCACTCTAGTGTCCAATCTCCTTTTACCTTCAAGTCGCGAAAGGCAAACTTGCCAATCTAACTCTTCAGGTTCAAGAAGATTGAACAGGGGCAACTGTTGTACCCCAAAATTTGCCCTCGTATTTTTCCACAAGAAATCACAAGCTTCGGGTTTTTCCTGATTTTTTCAGACCGGCTCAAGAATCGGTCAAACAGACTTTTCTCGTCAGTCAGACAAAATTTAGGGTTTTCATTGATTTTTAAAGCAGTTCAGGTAGATTGCTGAGGTTTGGTTGAGTTGGCTCAGGTTTTGATCAAGCGGACGTTTCTTTGGCATTTAATCAAGAATCAAGGTTTTTGTGCGCATATTTCTCAGAAAGAATTAATTTTACAGTTCTTTTCAGTTTACTTTGAGATTTGGATTGAGGCATTTGAATCAAGAACTTGCAGTGTTTTGTTTAATCAGTAAAGGCTAAGGCATTTGATTTGAGATGAGATAAAAGCTGAGGTGCTTAAATTGAGAATCTGCAGTGTTGATTTAATCAGTAAAAAGATAAGTATCTGGATGTTGGTTTGATTAACTGTGCATTGTTTAATTGGAGCGTCGGGTTTATTATTGATCAATGCTAAAACCACAGTGTTTATTAATTGTTTATTTATTCTAAGTTAGGATAATTGGAATTTATTTCCATTTATTATAATTTAAGAATTTATAAGTAATTAAATAGACAGCTAAAAAAAGGAATTAACTGATCAAAAAGGATTTTTCTTTTATTCATCTTTAATTGTTTCGTTACAAATTATTATTCGAACAATTGTAAATTTATTTACATTTTTGTTTACAATAATAATTTTACAAATGATTAAAATTGAAATAAAGCTATCCTAATTCTTCATCCTACATTTGCTGCTCTCCAATGCTCCATTGAGTTTTATCTGCAAAACAAAGAGAATAAGAAAAGTCAACACAGGTAAAATAAATAAAAGAGCATACACAGTTAAAATTCATCATTAAAGGCAACTGGCCGGAATCAGTTTGCCCTCTCTGCAAATCACGAGATTTCTCCCGGTTCACAAAGAGGGATGAAAATAATGCTTGCTGTAAGTGTTTAGTTATTGGCATGTTTTTTTTGGTAAAACCAGGTGTGTAAATGTCATGACTGATGTCATAACATTCTGGATTATTAGGTTCTTTATGCAGAAAAAGTATGGCATACAGTAGCTACTGTGTATGAGTGTGTATCTGAGCATTTTGCAAAAGATCACATTTATTGACTTCTACCAAAATCAGTAAACAGGAATTCTGATGTCATAACAAATGTTAAGACATCCTGTACTTATCTAACAGATATGCAGTTTGGTTAATTCTGAGATTTTTCAGGAAGATGACTCATTCTTTCCAGAACAGAATCTCACGTGGACTTTAGGTTAACCTAGCTCAATCCTAATCTGGTTGATAAAGTCTTGTGACCAAGTCTTAAGGTTAAACCTAATTAACCCTAGCTTTTTGTGGAAACCCTAACTGAAGAAACAGCTGCTATATATTTAACAGGATTGCTGTTTGGAAAATATCTCTTTGGACTGAAGATCAATTAGGAGCTGTATAGTTTTAACTGCTGTAATCCAAGCAAGTATCATTGTGATAAGTGAATTGGAATAGGTTTTGATTGTAAGGGTTTTTGTATCACTCAAAGCTTTGAAGCAAGAGTGTTTGTGTCTCTTGACTAAAGCTTTGAAGCAAAGTCAAGTTAGGTTTATGTATCACTCAAAGCTGTGAAGCAAGAGTGTTTGTGTCTCTTGACTAAAGCTTTGAAGCAAAGTCAAGTTAGGTTTATGTATCACTCAAAGCTGTGAAGCAAGAGTGTTTGTGTTACTTGATTAAAAAGCTGTGAAGCATAATCAAGTGCTTGTTCTGAAGAGTGTCTTCATTAATTCATTAGTCAATTGTTTTAAGTATCACTGATGTGATTGAGGGGGAGTGAGTAGGAACTCAGGTTTAAGTAGAACTTAGATTGAAGTTGCATTGGGTAGGTCTTAAGTGAAGGAGATAAACTGGTTGGTTTATTCCTGAATTAATATCTCTTATAGTGGATTTCCTCCCTGGCTTGGTAGCCCCCAGAGTAGGTGTTGTTTCACACTGAACTGGGTAAACAATTGACTGTGTTCTTTACTGTTTTTATTTACTGTCTTATAGAAAGTCAGATACGGTGTCATAACATTCACTGTGACATTGAGTATCTGCTGCCAGAATTTCAATTGGCATCAGAGCAGGCACCCTGCCTGTATTACTGGGTGAGATCTAGGGATATCACTTTCTGGCACTATAGACAAAGAAGGAGTTTTTGGAAATAGACCACCCATTCTGGATGGAACAAATTATGACTACTGGAAACCTCGTATGATTGCCTTCTTAAAATCTCTGGACAAAAAGGCTTGGAGAGCTGCTGACAAAGGATGGAACCATCCCACCATAACTGAGAAAGATGGGACAATCAGTCTGAAGCCTGAGGAAGAATGGAGTAAAGAAGAAGATGAGTTAGCCCTAGGAAATTACAAAGCTTTAAATGCCTTGTTCAATGGAATTGATAGAAACATTTTCAGACTAGTACATCAATGTGAACTGGCCAAGGAAGTGTGGGACACTCTCAAAACTACCCATGAAGGCACATCTAAAGTAAAAATGTCAAGGCTTCAGATGCTGACTACAAAGTTTGAGAACCTAACGATGAAGGAAGATGAAACCATTCATGAGTTTCACATGAACATCTTGGAGATTGCCAACACCTCAGGAGCATTGGGTGAAAAGATGTCTGAAGAAAAACTGGTGAGAAAGATTCTCAGATCCCTGCCTAAAAGATTTGCAATGAAGGTAACTGCTATAGAGGAAGCCCAAGACATCAGCAACTTAAAGGTGGATGAACTCATTGGGTCTCTTCAGACTTTTGAGATGGGGATCAGTGACAATGTTGACAAGAAAAACAAGAGCATAGCACTTGTATCCAACACTGAAGATGAAAACAAGGAGGATGAAGAAGAAAATATTTCAGAAGCTATAGCCATGCTTGGAAGACAATTCAACAAACTCATCAAGAGAATGGATCCAAAGTCAAGGTCAAATGTTGAGAACATCCCCTCTGACATTAACAGATCTTATGACTCCAGCAGAAGACCAAGGTCTGAAGAGAAGGGAAATCAAGGCAGAGGAATTAAATGCCATGGTTGTGAAGGATATGGGCATATTCGAGCTGAATGCCCTACCTTTCTTAAGAAACAAAAGAAAGGAATGACTGTTACCTGGTCTGACTGTGATTCAGAAAGTAATTCTGAAGAAGAATCTACCAAACTAGTTACTGCACTAACTGGTGTTTGTACCTCTGAAAGTGACACTAGTGATGAGGAAGTGACATTTGAAGAATTGGCTGATACTTACAAGAAATTGTGTATCAGAAGTGCTGAAGTTTGTGTGCAAAATGAGAGACAAACAAAACTCATCATAAAGTTGGAGGCTGAAAAAAGGGCAGACCTTGAAACTATAAGTCATCTAGAAGGGGAAGTTCAAATACTGAACTCAAAACTGAACCAGATGACCAAATCTGTCAAGATGCTGACAAATGGAACTGACAAATTGGAAGAAATCCTTCAGGTTGGACAAAATGTGGGAAACAAGTCTGGTCTAGGATTTGTGGCAGCAAAGAAATCTGGTGCAGACAAGAAGATCAGTTCTGATAAACAAATGTCAAAGCAGATGTCACAACATAACACTCAACATCGGGAACAGAGAAATATGAAGAAAAAGTACCAAAGATGGAGATGTCATCATTGTGGGAGGTTTGGTCACATAAAGCCTTTCTGCTTCAGACTGTATGGATACTCTAATCAGAACCCAAGTGTCAAACCTAAGGCTAACAGGGTACCACATACTCCTCAATGGAAGAAAAAGGCTACTGCCCTGATAGTCCACACTTTCCTGAGAGTCTCTGCAAAGGAAGACTGGTACTTTGACAATGGGTGTTCTAAGCACATGACTGGAATCAAGAACATTCTCAATAATGTTAAACCTCACACCACTAGTTATGTGACCTTTGGAGATGGTGCTAGAGGTGAAATCAAAGGAGTTGGTAATTTGGACTGCCCTGGAGTTCCAAATCTGAATGAAGTACTATTGGTAAAAGGCCTGACTGCTAATCTCATTAGTATCAGTCAATTATGTGATCTAGGATTCAAGGTCAACTTCTCAAAATCTGAATGTCTTGTAATTAATGAAAAACAAGAAGTTGTAATGAAAGGAGTCAGATCTAAAGATAACTGTTACTTGTGGGAGCCTGAGAACACTAATAACTCCACTGTGTGTTCTATTGCCAAAGAAGAAAAAGAGGTGAAACTGTGGCACCAAAAACTTGGCCATCTTCATCTAAGAGGAATGAAAAGGATTATCTCCATGGAAGCAGTCAGAGGGATTCCAAGACTGCAAATTGATGAAGGGAGAGTTTGTGGTGAATGTCAGGTTGGTAAGTAGACTAGGATGTCACATCCAAAGTCAAGACATCTGACCACCTCTAAGGTTCTGGGACTTCTACATATGGATCTGATGGGACCAATGCAGGTGGAAAGTCTTGGTGGACAGAGATATGCCTATGTTGTTGTGGATGACTATTCCAGATTCATCTGGATTAACTTCATTAAGGAAAAATATGATGTATTTGAAGTTTTTAAAGAACTGTGCAAAAGAATTCAAAGAGAAGGGTGTATTGTCAGAATCAGAAGTGATCATGACAAGGAATTTGAAAACAGCAAGTTTAATAAGTTTTGTTCCTCAGAAGAAATTAGTCATGAATTCTCTTCTCCTATAACTCCCCAACAAAATGGAGTTGAAGAGAGGAAAAATAGGATCATACAGGAATCTGCCAGAATTATGATACATGCCAAAAGACTCCCTTTTTGTGCTGAGGCTGAATGCATTGCATCTGGTAGCAACTGTTCTCAAATTATCTGGATAAAACAGATGCTCACTGAGTATAATGTCTCACAAGATGTTGTGACATTGTACTGTGACAATCTGAGTACAATCAATATTTCCAAAAACCCTATTCAATATAGCAGGACCAAGCACATTGACCTTAAAAATTACTTTGTTAGAGACCTTGTAGAGGAGAAGACAATTAAACTGGAACATGTTGCCATTAAGCTACAGCTGGCTGACATTTTTACCAAGGCTCTTGATGCAAATCAATTTGAAAACTTGAGGGGCAAGTTGGGTATTTGCCAACATGAGAAATTATAGCAATTAATTTTGCTCAAAACAAGGGTTGAAGGAGTTATTTTTGTTAAGTCTATTTTAAGTGGGTTAATCATATATTTCCCCAATTCTTTCAAAATTATTAAGAAGTTGAATAGACACACATTTGCCTCCTTCCTCTCTCGAATTTGCAACAACTCCCATTCTCTCAATCAAAGTTTTCTCTCTAGTTGGTACTGGTTTTCTAAGACTATCAAAATGTCTCAAACATCATCCTCATCCAAGACGACCGTTTCATCTTCATCATCTGATCAAGATTCTCGGGAAATCACCTCATGCATGGATTCTGAAGTCCTGGAGATTACTCCTCTTAGAGAAATGGAAACTAACCCTTCCAAGGTCAAAAAGCTGAGAATAAGGCATGCAGGAAGGTCTCAGGCTACTTCATCCGGTAATCCCTCTCAACCTTCATCTTCTGTACCAAATAGGGAAGGATCAGCTTATGTACATCAAGCAATAGCTAGGCTTGCTACAAGAATCCTGAGTGAGAACCACTATGTACCGGGGATTTCTGTTCCATTAAATCAAACATCAGCAAGCCCAAATGTTGAAGCAAATCCAGATGTCTCTGAGAATGTTGAGACACCAAATGACAACATTCAAAAATCATCTGAAAACCTTGATGATATTCAGAACCCCTCAGAAAAGAATGTTGAACCACCTGTTATTGATGTGGATGAGGAATACTCAGACAATGACCTAATTGCAAATATCAACCCTAGCATAGCTAGGAGAATGATGAACAGGAAGGGTAATCAAGATGCTGCAAAATGTCTGACCAAAGAGAAACCTGCTGATAAGAAAACCAGGTCTGAAGGCAAGACTGGTACTGTGAAGACTGGACTGTCCAAAGGGAAGGTGAAAGCCCAAGTGCATACTGGGAGTCTCTCAAAGCCTGCAAGAGAACCAATAACAAAGAAGAGAAAAGAACCTGAGCCTACTGATTCTGATAAGGAATCAAAATTTGAAATTGATGCTGAAGACATTCCTCTCAGAAGGAAATTCCCTTCCAGCAAGATGGCTAGAGTTCCTGAAGTCCCCACTGACAACATTTCATTTCACCACCCTGAAAATGCCAACAGATGGAAGTATGTTTGCTTGAAGAGAATAGCCTTGGAAAGAGAACTAAATAATGGTGCCATGGATTACAAGGAAATCATGGACCTGATCAAAGCTGCTGGACTAATGAAGACTGTGGTAAAATTTACCAAATGCTATGAAAATCTGGTCAAGGAATTCATAGTGAATTTGTCTGATGAATGTGCTGATGGAAGGTCAGCTGACTTTGAATGTGTATATGTGAGAGGAAGAAGGGTTAATTTCTCTCCATCTGAAATTAACAAATTTCTTGGAAGATCAAATGAGGCTTGCCCGGAACTGGAAGTTACTGACAATGAAGTATGCCAAACCATCACAGCAAGACAAGTCAAGTGTTGGCCCTCAAAAGGCAAGCTAAATGCTAGCAAGCTAAGCATAAAATTTGCCATCCTGCACAAGATTGGTGCAGCCAACTGGGTCCCTACAAACCATAAATCAACCATCTCTACAGGATTGGGGAGATTTATTTATGCTATTGGTACTAGGACTGATTTTGACTATGGCAGGTACATTTTTGATTAAACTTTAAAACATGCTGGTAGCTATGCTGTTAAAGGCCCAATTGCCTTTCCCTCCCTCCTATGTGGAATCATCCTTGCTCAGTACCCTGATATCCTGGTGGAAAGAGACACTGCTTGCAAAAGAGCTCCTGCTCTTGGGTTACACTACAAACTGTTTCAGGGATCTCATGTTCCTGACATTGTCATAACATCAGTTGAGACATCATCTGCAAAAACTCAGTCTAAGACATCTGATGTTATAGCTATGTTGAAAGAGACCTGCAAAGAGCTGGAGACAAGGAAAAAGACTCTAGAAAACCTAATTGCCAAATTAGAACAGGAGGAGACTGAAGGAAACAGAAGGGAAGAGGGTGCTGCTGAAGATCAGCTCAATGCTGAAGAAAGTAGCTCCTCTGAAGGTGACAGTGCTTAAAGTTTGGTGGAATTGACATGCCTGATGCTGATGCTGTTGATGCAAGTGTCTTCAGATTTTATTTGTTGTTTTTATTATCTATTTTGGATAACTGTATAACATTTAAGTACATGTATCTTTGGCCCATTTGTGGCTAAAGAGGGGGAGATATTTTGTGTTAATTACTTGGTAGACATTATATTTTTCTACAGTCATATTCATTCTGCTGCTCTATATTCTCTGATTGCTTAGGGGTTTTAGCCAAAAATCTGCCAAAGGGGGAGTTTGTAAGTGTTTAGTTATTGACATGTTTTTTTTGGTAAAACCAGGTGTGTAAATGTCATGACTGATGTCATAACATTCTGGATTATTAGGTTCTTTATGCAGAAAAAGTATGGCATACAGTAGCTACTGTGTATGAGTGTGTATCTGAGCATTTTGCAAAAGATCACATTTATTGCCTTCTACCAAAATCAGTAAACAGGAATTCTGATGTCATAATAAATGTTAAGACATCCTGTACTGATCTAACAAATATGCAGTTTGGTTAATTCTGAGATTTTTCAGGAAGATGACTCATTCTTTCCAGAACAGAATCTCACGTGGACTTTAGGTTAACCTAGCTCAACCCTAATCTGGTTGATAAAGTCTTGTGACCAAGTCTTAAGGTTAAACCTAATTAACCATAGCTTTTTGTGGAAACCCTAACTGAAGAAACAGCTGCTATATATTCAACAGGATTGCTGTTTGGAAAATATCTCTTTGGACTGAAGATCAATTAGGAGCTGTATAGTTTTAACTGCTGTAATCCAAGCAAGTATCATTGTGATAAGTGACTTGGAATAGGTTTTGATTGTAAGGGTTTTTGTATCACTCAAAGCTTTGAAGCAAGAGTGTTTGTGTCTCTTGACTAAAGCTTTGAAGCAAAGTCAAGTTAGGTTTATGTATCACTCAAAGCTGTGAAGCAAGAGTGTTTGTGTCTCTTGACTAAAGCTTTGAAGCAAAGTCAAGTTAGGTTTATGTATCACTCAAAGCTGTGAAGCAAGAGTGTTTGTGTTACTTGATTAAAAAGCTGTGAAGCATAATCAAGTGCTTGTTCTGAAGAGTGTCTTCATTAATTCATTAGTCAATTGTTTTAAGTATCACTGCTGTGATTGGGGGGGAGTGAGTAGGAACTCAGGTTTAAGTAGAACTTAGATGGAAGTTGCATTGGGTAGGTCTTAAGTGAAGGAGATAAACTGGTTGGTTTATTCCTGAATTAATATCTCTTATAGTGGATTTCCTCCCTGGCTTGGTAGCCCCCAGAGTAGGTGTTGTTTCACACTGAACTGGGTAAACAATTGACTGTGTTCTTTACTGTTTTTATTTACTGTCTTATAGAAATTCAGATACGGTGTCATAACATTCACTGTGACATTGAGTATCTGCTGCCAGAATTTCACTTGCAAATGAAGTATGAAATGCACAAAAGTTGCAAACTGCATATTTCAAAGTTTCAAAACCAATGCCAAACAAAGTCCAAAGGCAAACCAAACTGAATGGCCTAAACCAAGTACAAAAGGCTACTAAAGTTGTCCAAAAGGATATCAAAACATCAACAAGTACAAAAGGTTACCCAAAAGCTGTCAAAGATGCAGGAAAGCTGGAGAAAGAGATAAAAGTATGCAGAGTAAAACAACTATTGCAAGCAAGCATGTTAAAATACATCATTTTCCAGCAGCTACCTTTTCAGTAAAGGACAAACATAAGCAATATTAAATGCTTTTAATCTGTCAAGAGAGAGAGAAAGGAGAAAAGAAAGGGCTTACAGGCTTTAGGCTTGAGGGATATAAAAACAAACTGTAATAACACAGTACAAGGGGTAGAAAAATATATCAAGAATCTCTAAACAAAAAGCCAAAAGCTCTCAAAACTGTAACAAAAAGCCAAGCCTGCCTTGAACTATAACAAAAAACATCAAGACCTGTTAACACATGAAAACCAGAAGAACCAAAATACCACAGCCTAAACCAGCATAAACAAACTGCATTCAAAGCATTAAGCCCATAAGCTTAAAGCCAAACCTGCATTAACCCTGAAGCTTGTTCACCTAGCCTAAACCTCATACATCCTGCATAAACCTCACCAAAAGCCCTGCACCTCAAACTGTCAAACTCACAAACAGGTCCATACAAGCCTAACCTGCATAAGCCTTAGACTGCATCAAAGCTATACCAAACAATCCAAAAAGCCATCAACCTGAAACAAATAGCCAAACTTCCAGGCCTTAAACTTGCTCCAAGCAAGCCTAAAAGCTAAAGAGGCCAAACCTGTTTCAACCCAACTTCAAACAGTCAAAACAAACCACAAGCTGGTAAACACCCAAACTTGTAAACCTAAACCTGTCAAACCTGCCTGAACTGTTCAAGCCTCAACCTGTTGCAAGCCAAAACTCTGAAGTCAACTGATAAACACAAACCTGAATCAAACAGCCATATGCCTCAAGCCTAAACTTATCCAGGCTCAAATCAGAAGCACATACAAACTGTCAAGCCAAACTTGATTCAAAGCATCAAATACACAAAAACCTTCGAACCAACCAGGCCCTCAGAGGTAGCCTCATCACAGGGCACAACATACCAATAAGCATACGAAGCATACAAGGCAACTGAGGCAAAAGGTAGAAGAGGAAAAGGCAACTGAGGCAACCAAACATATCGAACATTCAAGGCAACTCAGAGTAAAGCAACATAAACCCTCAGAATGTTGTCATCACTGGGTTAACATACAGGGACAAGCATCAATATCAGCATACAAAAAGCGAGGCAAATAGAGAAGAAGAGAGGCAACTGTCAAAACGTATTCAGAATCAACATCATATAAGCATACAGGAGCGAGCATCCAAGCAAGCAAGAAGAAGAAAAGAAGTGATAAATTAAGGGTTTTCAGCATGCATCATTAAACCATAAAAAGGGAAAAATACCAAATACCAGGTTTTCCAGCATCACCGTTCCTCCGCCCTTGGCCGCCTGCAAGCGCCTCCACGTCCACCATCCTCCTCCAACAAAGGTAATATTATTTCTTTCTCTTTTCAAAACCTCAATCAGAAACAACAATAACAACATAAAATCAGAACGCGAAATCAGAACATGCAAAGAGAATTAATGAAAACCCTAACGCATTACAACGAAGAGATCAAACCTTGTAGCCATCACTGAGCGACCATGGAGGGAAGAGGACGAACGGTGGCGCCTGGTGGCCTTGGACGAAGGAGTTAACTCATAGGCTTGCTTGAGAAGATGAAGAGGAAGCGAAGAGAACGAGCGGCGCCTCTGTATCACAAACCCTAATTCCCAAATGAACACCAACAAATGCAACCCTTACAAAAACGCGTAAAACACAATGGGCCTTGCCCTTTTCAGAAACCTTAAGCCCATTGCAAAAAAAACTGACCTACACCCCCCCACGTGCTTCTGCTTTGTTTGGGCCAAACAAGTCCCTAGGCCCATTCTTTTTTTTTGTTTTTAAACTAACCCTTTTTTATCATCTTATTTTTTACTCTTATAATTTAAACTAACATACTATATTTTTGTTTTGCAAATCAAATAATACATTAACACTCTTTTTTTATATATATATATAAAAGGTTCTTAATTACCCTTTTTTTTCTATTTTTAGCTAGTATAATTAAAATATATAGAGGAATAGAATTTTTGAGTTAAATAATTGTTCTTAAGTTTAAAACAATTTTCATTCTTTTTTAATATAAATCTATTTGTACATAAAAATACTAATTAAAATACACTAATTTTAATACATAAAAAATAGAACTTAAAACACCTTTTCTATTATTTTATTAAAACTTGTTTTTCTTTGTACATATTTAACAAAAATACAAATATCCAAAAAGAATAAACACAATACTTAATTTTTCATTAAGTTAAACACATTTCGCACTTGTAAATAAATCATACACGATACACAAATACATTTACACATACACATTGGCTTATCTTTTATTCCAAAACATTGATACCTTTTACATTGCCTTTATGCTATACATTGATACATATTACATTTGAGATTGCAATTCGATTTGGTTGTAAATTATTGGACATTACTCTCCTATTTAAGTCTCATCCCCATTTGTAAACTTGTACCCCCACTCCCGGATACTTATTTGTAATAGCGTAGACTTTAAATTCCCGCAATTTATCGCTTTCAAATATACCATGGTTAGACCTAGGGTTTGTATGTACATAAAATCAAACGCTAGATAACCTAATACAAAGACAAATGCATGAAATCAATACACAATCACACTTGCACCCCTAGGGTAATCCCGCTTGTTGCCTTCCAAAATGGGCCATGCTTGCACGTTGAGTCTCTTTGGCAAAACAAAACAAATCAAATGATCATAGTCCCTCGATGACGCTTTCGAAAGTTGCCTATCAAAATGATCATAGTCCCTTCAAGAAAAATTGCCAAAGACACTTGGCACCATTGCATTCATGGTCCATACGATGACCCGCGCCTGTCCCGTTGAACATCCTAACGCAAGATTGTCCACCAAATACAATGGTGGAACAAAATTGGTAAAAAGGGGTAAAACATGAGAAAAACCTTTGAGTAAAAATAGGGGTAGACAACTCTTAGTTACTTGATCAAACTTGCAAAAAACACTTGCCTACTTTTCAAAACCACACTCCACAAACACTTTCAAAACAAACTTCCAAAAACATTTGAAACATCTTTTCGAAAAGATACACACCTTTGTATATACTCAAACACGAGTCATTACAACGGTTGCCGAGACGAAGGCGTCTTTTTCAAAACATTTTCAAAACACACACACACACACACACACCGCAATTTCAAGCAATTGAAAATCAAGGCAAGTGATCTAAAACCAAGTAACTAAGAGCCCATGGATAACCATGGATGAAAAGGGTGCTAATACCTTCCCTTTTCATAATCTACCCCCCGAACCCACGAAACATCTCAAAAGGTTTTTCCTGTGCTTTTTAACCTTTCCTTTAGGATAAAATAAAAAGTCGGTGGCGACTCTTGCTAAACCGAACAAGTGCGAATACAAACGCAAAACTCAAGTCAGTTCTCCCACCGTATCACAATAAGAGTCTGATCTTTTGAGAAAAGTTTTAAGGTAACAAGCCAAAGTGGCCAAAATGGTTCGAATGAGATTGATTGACTTTTAATCTTGTCACAAAAGTGTCAAAGTATTGTTAAATTGTTTAAAATTTGATTAAGAAAATATTTTTAAAAATGCATGGACCTAAGTCCAAGTTTATTACAAAAAGCGGTTCAAGTTTAAAATCAAGAAGAGTTTTTCAAAAGGAGAGGGAAGATTTTTGAAATTAAAGAAGATGGGAGAAGATGAAGGGACTATCCTAAAGCATAAGGTAAAATCTAGGGAAAAGAACCATCTAACCAACGAGAAGCCATCACTTGACACAATGAGTCAATGTAGAATTCCATCCTTTAGATTTGAAACCAAACAAGCAAAGAAAATAAACTTTTTAAGAAAACCAAGCTTCAATTGCATTAAGTCTTCATAAAAATTGGGCAGAGTAAAGCTGTATACAGATGAATTCCCGATTACAGACAAAGCACGTAATCACAATAACCTGCACACAAAGCAAACAAATAGACAACCCAATGTCTTGGGGTAAACCCCAAGAACTCCAGACAAAATAACAATTGAGGTCACAAGGTCTCAAAGTAGGTCACAACTTCTAATCCTAAGTCCAAGAAGTTCACAATCTCCATAATGCCAAGGATAGTAATCAAATAGTCCAAGTAACATTAAAGTTTTTTATGGTTCAAGTTGATTATTATGTATCTTCAAAAAGAAAATGAAAGCTCAAATGTGCAAAATAAAAATGACATAAAAGTAAATGCTCAAATGAGCAAAGATGAAAATAGCATGAAATGTAAATGCCAAAATAAATGTGCTTAAAGTAAAAGCATAAAATAAAGTTAATTGTTAATGAGTTAGAAATTAGAGGTTAGTTGATAGACTATCTTAAAACTTGCATTTGAAAACTCATTAGAAGATTCATAGAATCAAAGCCTCTCAATAACAAGTTTCATTTGCTTTTTGTCAAGTATATCATTCATTCAAAATCTCAAGGCAACATTAAATGATCAATGATGGTTAAGTGATCCAATTTAACCAAAGTTGATGAAAATTCATTAGAGGATTAGTAGAAACAAAGCCTCCTAACAATGAATCTCAAGGTTATTGGATCAAAGGTTTAAAATTAACATACTTGGGCTTACAAACATGGGTTTGGGCCACGAATGATCATTTTCTCAAATCGGGACAAAATTTAGCATTATGTTAAGCAATCGTAAGTGGACTTATATAGAAGTCACACCTATTTTGAGGTCGGTTGTAATACGGTGGGAGAAATGACTTGGGTGTTTTGTGTTTTATCGGAATTGTTGCGGATAGCAAGAATTGCCACCGACTTTTCTTTTATCCAATAAAGGAAAGGGTGAAAAGAACAGGAAAGACCTTTTGAGAATTTTCTTGAGTTCGGGGGTAGGTTATGAAAAGGTAAGGTGTTAGCACCCTTTTCATCCGTAGTTATCTACAGACTCTTAGTTGTTTGATCACTTTGAAATGCTTTGTTTGAAATGTGTTTGTGATGGTTTTGAAAGTATTTTTGAAAGTGCCTTTGTTTAGGCGAACTTTGTAATGATTCTCGTCTCTATAAGAATGCATACAAAGTGTTGACTTTTGAAAATATTTCATTTGAAAGTGTTGGTATGTTTGAAAGATGTTTTGAAAATGGTTATGATCAAGCAACTATGAACGTTCTACCTACTCAAAAAGTATTTGTTCATTTCCTCCTGCTTTAGATATTGCTATCTTACCATTGATTGATAAGAATCCCTATCATTGGATGTGAAGGGACGGGCGTGGGTCGTCATACAATCATAGAAGGAAACATTGTAGAATACCTTAGCAATTTTTCGTAAGGGTCTAAGATTGTTTACCTAAGGCAACATTTGAAGGGTCATCGAGGGACTACGATCTTGTATTCGAGGGTCATTGCTAAAGTATCCCATGTTAGAGGGACATGACTGTTTTTCGCAAGGCAACAAGTGGGGTTAACCCTAGATATGAAAGTGTGCAAAGTGTTTGTTTTTCATGCTTTGTTTATCTTGAATTAGGGTTTTCTATAGGTTGATTTTAGTATTTCCATACAAACCCTAATTACTAGAATTTGTATTTGAAAGCGATAAATTACGGAATGTAAAGATTCAACGCTCTTACATCATTTGAGGATGGGGATACAAATTTACAAATGGGGGGATGAAAGCAAATAAATCCTAATTTAATATTACAACCATATAGAATTGAACGATAATGTACAAGAAATGTAAATATAATGTACAAAGAATAAAATGATATGAAAAAAAATGAAAATGTTTTTGTTGTGAAGAAGGGTTTTGACCTAATTAACTAAAAGAAAATAGATTAATTAAACTAAGAAAATTAAACTTAAGTTAATTAAGAAAATTAATTTGATTAAAGAAACAAGTTTAGGATTTTTGTGAAACGTTTTTAATTAAATAGAATTAGTATATATAAAAAAGTTAATTAATTAAAAGCCCTAAGTGCTAAATTAATTTTAAAGAAAAGAAATTGATTTTAAATGAATTTTTTTTTTGGCTTTTGGTTTAGAAAGAAATAACAATAGGAATATACTAAAGTTATAAATGATAAATAAAATATTTTGGAAAAACAAAACCAAACTCAGCATGTATTGATGCATAATGGCTTGCATTGGCTCATTTTCCTGTTTTGCATCGACACATATCAGCTTTGCATCGACACATGTTATTTTCTTGCTCCTGGAAGTCAAAAACAGCTCAGTATGAGTCGATACATAATGGTATGTGTCGAATCATTTCTTGTTTGTGACGACACATTCGTGTTTTGTGTCGATTGATGACCTATTTTGTACATAGCATGTGTCGACTCATAGTGTTTCGTATCGACTCATACTGCTGTTTTTTTTGTTCTATCATTGTTTTGTTACATATAAAAGTCAGTTCTCAACACATGGTTAGTGAAAATGAAAAGTAAGCATATGGTTAGCATAAACTCAAATATCTTCATTTTATCTTCACAAATGAACCACTAATGATGTTTGTATGAAGATTTAAAAGTCAAGAAAAACTTACCTTAAAACTGAAATTCGTGTTGAGTTTAAACTGTTGTGTTGGCTGTTTTTGAGCTTGGGAAATAGTGATAGTGATGTTACAGAAGTTGCTATTGTGTTTGAACAACTCCTATATGATATATGTGGAGTGTTTTGATGGTTTGTTTGGACATAATTTGCAAGATGTGAGAGGTTCAAAGATTTGGACTTCAAAACTCAAGAGTGGAGGTTTTGTGGACAGTTATGGATTTTTTAGAGTATGAGATTTTGAGGGCTTGTTTTACACCACCAAGACTTCTTCTTTGGCTTCAAAATGACCTCTCTATTTATAGAGGAGGTTTGAGAAAATGAGAGAGTTTGTTTTATAAGCTGTCAAAATTCTGGTTTAGTTGAGATGAAATAAACAAGTTATAATGAAAACTGTTGTTCCAATGCATGGTACAAGCATGATATGAAGTTGCTAGAGGATTTTAGGCATTTTTCTTCTTGCTTTGACATTGTGTGTGTTTAGAGAAAAAAATTAAGAGGCTTACGAAGTTGACAGTTGCATAAAGCTTGCTTTATGTGAATGGCAATGGCGCCTTTGTGCTATAAATGGAATGATGCAATGAACAATACTTGAATCACTTGGATAATGGTTCAATCAATTGTGTAAACATCTGATTATGGATAGATTTTCAAGTCACAAGGCCTGCAAAGTAAGATTATGCAGCACATTATGCAAATTGGATTATTTGTTCTTCAACAAAATGACTTGCAATTCAAGAATGGATGCCCAACTTCAGGCCTTTGAATCTCCTAGCTCAAGTATGATAAATTCATACTCTTTGATGTTTTGGAAAGCTTGAAACATCCTCTATAACTTTCATGTTGGCCATTTTGACAAAATCATATTGGAACTATGTGAAAAATGCGAAATCCTGGCCAAAATCTATTGGAAATTTCTCTAAGTGTTAGATGAAAATGTCATGACTTCATGGGCTTTTATCTTCAAATATAAGCGTTTTTTTGACATCAACCCTCTAATACATAGTTGTAGAATTCATCAAGATCTAAAACTTTCATGTTGAAAGTTTCCTTTGAATCATCATACATCTTGGTGAATAATTGGCATGAAGTAGTGAAATTATCATGTACAAAACACTTAGAAAAATTTCTATGAAAAGTTTGACTTTTCAAATTGACTTTTGACTTTCTTGACTTATTGATGATCAAACTTGATATTCTTTAATGTCTTGATGGATTTTGATCTTTGAAACTTAATGTTGACCAAAAAGTCAAAGTTTGACTTTTGGTGTATCAGTTGACTTTTCATCAGTTGACTGAATTTCAACTATCAATCAAATGATCTTGAGAAATGAATTGATATATGCAATTAGTTTAAAATGATGCATTTGAATCCTTGATACCATGTTTCAAACCAATAGATTGTGTATTAGGTCAAAAGTCAGTGATCAGTCGTTCTAAGTTAAAACCCTAATTTGTGGTCTCAATGTTTCAAAGGTGATTTTGTTTGATCAATTCCTTGAGGATCCTTCAGCATTAGAGATCCTTTATGAAATGTCTTGAGAAAAGAGAGGGTAAATTTTGGGGTACAACACCGGTCAATAGCAATCTATGTACCATATGTTTTGAGAAATGGTATGGAAATCATTCTCCAATAACATTTAGTACAATAAGAAGGGGATAAGATGAAGAGGGGTGGGGTAAGAATTAAACCACATTTGAACCAAAAATTTAATCAAGCTATTATTAAAATCATTCATCCATTTTTTGGAGTTAAACTCAACACCATGAATCTAATGATGTTAATAAAGCTCATGATCAAAATCTCATAGTCCAAGATCAGCCAGAATATATACAAGATAAAATATATTAAAAAAAATAAAGAAAAATATTTTTAAAAAGGTTTAAAAATGGGAATAAAAGTAGAAAATAGCAACTATATTCAAAACATCCAAGAAAAATTAAACAAGGCCATAGAAAAATCAGAAATGAGCTTAAATATTTATATAAAAATTTTGGTAATTTTTTAAAGTCAGAAACTATTTTTAAAATTAAAAGAATAGGCAAAACAAACCAAAAAATGTGAAAAATAGTAAAGTCAGAAATAAAAATAAAATGAGGTCACCAATATTTGTCAAAAGGTCATTGGATCCTATTGTACCCCAAAATTTTCCCTCTCATTTATCAAGTAATCTCACACAAGATCTCCTTCGGTTCAAGACTGCATTAGGTTTGATAAGCTCAAGACACTTCCTCAAGCACCAATGACTGGAAATTAGGGTTTGAGATTGCACAAGGATAAATTGACTTTTAATGTCCCATATGAATTTGATGGATTATTTTGGATCCTCAAGACTGTTCATGTCAAGTTTCAAGTCTTGTATCACATTTTTGCTCAGTCAATTGACCAGTTGACTTAAAAATTAGTTGTATTGGGAAAAAAGTCAACTGTGGTAAATTTACAGTAAAACTTCATAATTCTTGATCCATGTCAACATTATGAACCTATATATGTCATTTGATCAAGTTTGGACCATAATTCCTCAAGAAATTTGATCAGATCATCAAAAGGGCAAAATGGTCAAAATTAGGGTTTTGACTGAGGAAGAGCAATTTCTGATTATTGACCTAGAAAATGGTTGATTGGTTGGAGACATGATCTCAAGGATTCAATTGCATCATTTTGACCTAATTACATGACTCAAAACTTCCTTCAAGATCAATTGATTGATAATTGAATTTCAGTCAACTGATGAAAAGTCAACTGTACACTGAAAAGTCAAACTTTGACTTTTTAATCAAAATCCAGTTTGAAAGATTACATTTCATCAAGATATTCAAGAATATCAAGCTTGATCATCAAGAAGTCAAGAAAGTCAAAAGTCAACTTGAAAAGTCAAGATTTCCAAGACTTAGAAATTTTCTAAGTGTTTTTATACATGATAATTTCATCACTTCATGTCATTCTTTCACCAAGATGCAAAAAGGTTCAAGGAAAACTTTCAAAATGAAAGTTGTAGATACCGATGAGATCTACAACTTTTCTTTACTGATCAAATCCTAGAAGTGCTTGGATTTTGAGTTATAAATTCATGACATTTTCATTTAACATTTAGAGAAATTTTCAACAGATTTTGTTCAGGATTTTATCCCAACTTCTTGGCATTTTTTCACATAGTTACAAGATGATTTTGTCAAAATGTACAACATGAAAGTTATAGAGGATGTTTCAAGCTTTCCAAAACATCCAAGAGCATAAATTTATCATACTTGAGCTAGGAGATTCAAGGGCTTGAAGTTGGGCATCCATCCTTGAATTGCAAGTCATTCTAGTGAAGAACACATAACAAAAATCTTATGCTATGCTGCATAATCTTATGTTGCAGACCTTCTTGCTTGAAAATCTCTACATAAGTTAATTCTTACACCCACTCTTGAGCTATTACCCAAGTGTTTAAACCATTGTCCAAAAGATCTTTCCATTTATGGCATAAAGGCACCATTATTATTCTTGAAAAGCAAGGTTTTTGTACAAAGTTTGTCTTGAGCCCATACCTTGCTGGTTGCGGATTATACTCCACCATAAATCATGGAAAGTAGCTCCTCAATACCAGCAACTTTGTTACTTCATCTTGGGACTATGGAGTACTTGACTTAGTTTAATCTTTGTAATTCAACCAAACCATAACATGCTATTTTAAAAAACCTAATCAGCTCATATGCACAAACCCTTTTCCTATAAATAGAAGAAGCATTTGCAAGAGAAAGAGGTTAGAAAAAATAGAGAGAAAAGCCAGAAGTTTTGTTGTAAACTAGCTATCAAGATCCCATACTCTCCAAAAAGCCATAATTGTCCAAAAAAAGAAGCTTCCACTATTGAGTTTTAAAGTCCAAATATTTGGAACTCTCCCACCTTGCAAGCTCTGTCCAAACATCTAGGCACCTCACATACATCACCTAGAAATGGTTCTAACTCAAGAACAAGCTTCTATAAAACCTCTGTTTTCTTTTCCAAGTTCAAGAACAATCAAGACAACAACTCAAGCTCAGAGTATAAGATCCAACTCCAAGGTAAGTTTCTTGACTTCAGTTCTTCATTTCAAGCATCATTAGTAATTCATTTTTTGAAGACAAAATGTAGTAACCATTGTCCTTGAAGCTAACCTTTTGTTTATCTTCCATTCTTTTCATTATGTGTTGAGAACTAATCCATGTATGCAGCAAAACAATGTTGAAGTAAAAAAATGACAGTATGAGTCGACACATAGCCTTATGAGTTGATACATACTACTTTACAGGCCCAAAACAGAAGGAAAATGAGTGTATGAGTCGACACAAAGCACGTATGAGTTGACACATACGGTGTATGAGTCGACATATACCATTATGTATCGAATCATACTGAGTTGGTTTGGCAATACAGGGGCAAGGAAAGTTATGTGTCGATGCATATGAGCTTGTGTCGACACATAATAGTTCAAAATGCATTTTTTTTCTTTCTTTTTACAATGTTTTTACATTTCCTTCATTGTTATTCGATATGGTTGTAATATTTAAGTTCCTATTTCATCCCCATTTGTAAATTGTACCCCCATCCCCTAAACGATGTAATATTGTAGAAATTTATTTTCTGTAATTTAACGCTTTCAAATACAAATGCTAGTGATTAGGGTTTGTATGGAAAGATAAAACCAATGCTTAGAAAACCCTAATGCAAGACAAATCAAGCATGAAAAAGATACATTTGCACACTTTGCATCTCTAGGGTTAATTCCACTTGTTTCCTTGAGAAATAAATGGTCATGATACGCATGTAAGACGTCTTAGCAAAAACAAACAAAATACAAGATCATAGCCCCTCGATGACGCTATCTATGTTGCCTTTCAAAATGATCTTAGTCCCTAAAGAAAATGCTAAGATATCTTACAACATTGTTAATCATGACTATACGATGACCCACGCCCGTCCCTTTTACATCCAAAGATAGGGCTTCTTACCAAATCAATGGTAAGATAACAATATCAAAGGAAAGGAAGAAATAAACTAAGACTTTTGAGTAGGTAGATTGTTCCTAGTTGCTTGCTCAATTTCAAATCAAAAAATCTTGCTTATTTTCAAAACAAACACCCACACTTTCAAAAACACTTTCAAAACATCTTCCAAACTTGAAACATTTTCAAAAGATCAACATTTTGTATACGTTCTTATGAACGAGAACTATTACAAAGTTTGCCTAAACGAGGGCGCTTTTCGGAAATACTTTCAAAAACCACACGAAGCACATTTTCAAACAAAAGCAAGTAATCTAGCAAGTAACTAAGAGCCCATGGAAAACCATGGATGAAAAGGGTGCTAATACCTTCCCTTCTCATAATCTACCCCCCGAACTCAAGAAATAATCTCAAAGGCCTCCCCCATAGAAACAGGGGCAATAAAGAGTGGTCTAAGCAATCTGATTGTTCTATCCTCCAAGGTATCAGGGTAGGTTCCGTTGAAGAACATAACCAATACAGTTCAATACTTCCCCAGGAGAGTCCAATCCAGCTTCCCCAGGAAAGTTGGAATCCATCTCCCCAAGCAGTAAGCTTATCCCCAGTTGATTTTGGAAGCTTATCCTCGCAGAGCACGAATGCGTCTCCCGGCTTTATTCAAAGAGTTATTTCCCTAACAGGATATAACTGGGTTATCCTCAGCCAAAAGCCACGGAAAGATCGTCGTCGACACAGTCTTCTTACCCCAGCGAAGTCCATCAACACTTCCAACAACAAGGATATCCTCAGCAAGTTACTATCAACAATCAACAGAGTGTCTCTCTCCCCACAGAGTATTGCTCCCCAGCAAGATTACTAGAGTATTTGTCTCCCCGCAGAGTAACCCATTCGCCAAGTTTATTCCCCAATAGAGTTATCTTCTCCTATCGGAATTCTTGCAACTATCATCCCCGGCGGAAGCAAAACCTATTCTTCAACATCAGCCCAGGAGTGACTTCCCGGCACCCGTCAAGGATTTATTTTCTTAGACAAAAATACATTCATAAACATCACATCTTCATACATTATAGCATACATGTGCATCATACTACACGAATCTCATTAATTTTGAAGACATACAGTTCATGCATCATGATTTTGCATACAATTATGTTTTGCCATTTCAGGAAAAAGATCAATACAAAAATGATTACTATCAACTATCGCAATTCCTTCTAGATATAGTTTCAGATATGACCCAGAGATGGCGACGTTCTGATACTGCTTCCAGATATCCTTCTAGATATAGTTTCAGATGTAAACCAGAGATGGCGACGTTCTGATACTGCTTCCAGATATCCTTCTAGATATAGTTTCAGATGTAAACCAGATATGGTGACGTTCTGATACTGCTTCCAGATATCCTTCTAGATATAGTTTCAGATATGACCCAGAGATGGCGACGTTCTGATACTGCTTCCAGATATCCTTCTAGATATAGTTTCAGATGTAAACCAGATATGGTGACGTTCTGATATTGCTTCCAGATTTCCTTCCAGATATAGTTTCAGATGTAAACCAGAGATGGTGACGTTCTGATACTGCTTCCAGATATCCTTCTAGATATAGTTTCAGATATGACCCAGAGATGGTGACATTCTGATACTGCTTCCAGATTTCCTTCCAGATATAGTTTCAGATGTAACCCAGATATGGCGACGTTCTGATACTGCTTCCAGATATCCTTCCAGATATAGTCCAGATATGAACCAGATATGGCGACGTTCTGACACTTATTCCAGTTGAAGACATTTCAAGACCTGGATCGGTTCAGTTAATCGACCCTAAGATTCTCTGTTGTTATCCCATCCAAGGCCTTCTCTAGTCCAGCTAAATCAACTCCCAACAGATTTCTCTGATAAAGACTCAGTAGAAGTTATCCCAGATGGTTCCCTCTCTGACGGTGAGTGAGGCGATCATTCCTTTTCAAATGGTCCCCTCTCCGACGGTGAGTGAGGTGGTAATTCCTTTTCAGATGTTTCCCTCTCCGACGGTGAGTGTGAGGTGATAGTCTCCTATGGTTCCCTCTCCGACGGTGAGTGTGAGGTGGTAAGTCCTTTTTAGATGTTTCCCTCTCCGACGGTGAGTGTGAGGTGATAGTCTCTTATGGTTCCCTCTCCGACGGTGAGTGAGGTGGTAAGTCCTTTTCAGATGTTTCCCTCTCCAACGGTGAGTGAGGTGATAGTCTCCTATGGTTCCCTCTCCGACGGTGAGTGAGGTGGTAAGTCCTTTTCAGATGTTTCCCTCTCCGACGGTGAGTGAGGTGATAGTCTCATATGGTCCCCTCTCCGACGGTGTGTGAGGTGGTAATCCCTTTTCAGATGTTTCCCTCTCCAACGGTGAGTGAGGTGATAGTCTCCTATGGTCCCCTCTCCGACGGTGAGTGAGGTGGTAATTCCTTTTCAGATGTTTCCCTCTCCGACGGTGAGTGTGAGGTGATAAGTCTCCTATGGTCCCCTCTCCGACAGTGAGTGAGGTGGTAATTCCTTGTTCAGATGTTTCCCTCTTCGACGGTGAGTGTGAGGTGATAGTCTCTTATGGTCCCCTCTCCGACGGTGAGTGAGGTGATAATTCCTTTCAGATTATAATTTCCTATAGTTTCCTCTCCGACAGTGAGTGAGGTGACAATGCCCTTTCAGATTATAATTGCATATGGTTCTCTTCCCGATACTGCAAAAGATGGTAGTTCCCACTAAGATTTTCTCAACGAGCGTTGTTGAAGTTAAAATCACCCAAGGTTCTCTTACCACTCATGCTAAGGTAATAACCATCCCTGGTTCACGCATCATCTTGTGAAGCTCCAGATCCAGCTTCTGTAACCAGTCAGGACACATCTGCATCAAGCATCTGAAAATCAGCTCCTGCAACGTGCCAGGTACTCATTTTTCTTTTGTAGGTATGCAGATTCTCGCTAAGGAATATCTTATGCGATCAACATCCAGATGGCATCTATAAGCCCATCATCCTATTTCCTCACCTCTAAATGGCATCTATAAGCCCATTCCATCATCGCACTGCTACTATGTGAGCGCAAATTTCTGGGCACTCTAGTGTTCAATCATCTTCCACCCTCGGATTACGAAAGGCACGTCAGCCAATCTGCATCCTCAGGTTTAAGAAGATTGAACAGGGGCAACTGTTGTACCCCAAAATTTGCCCTCCCATATTTCTCAAAAATAACATTTCAAGAAAAATTCACAAGTCCAACCTGGCGCGTCATATTCAGGTATTCTTTCACCAAGATATCTCTGATAACATATTCTCAAATTCAGGTTCGGCTCAAGAGTCAATTCTTTAAAGAAGGTATCCGAATATGTGAGTTTTCTTGAAGAAATATAGTGAAAAAGTGTGCTGAAAGTGCAGTTTTTACGCGCTAAAAAATTCATAACTTGAAGATCGTGACTCGTTTTGAACCCGTTCCGGTAGCCGAAATTCCGTCTTGACATTATCTACGTTTTCATCTCTCACGGCTGGAAGCCAATTTCGATCAGAAGGTCTTCAAAAATGTGGATTTATCAAGTATTTTCGCACAGAAAATTTGTGACAGAAGTTTATTTGCATCATGTTCAAAAAATCATAACTTGGTCGATTTTCATCGTATCGAGCTGGTTCCAGTGCCAAAATTTCACAAATTGAGTTGGCTACATTTTCACAGAAGGAATTGAGTTCAAACGGTATTCAAAAGGCCTTCGTTTTTTGCTCAGAGTGCGTGACACGCTGAAAATCCTGAATGCTGAATATTATTTCATCTGGGCCGAAACTTCGAAAATTCATAACTCGGTCAATTTTTATCGGATTGGGCTCATACTTTTACACAAGGTCCCTGACTCATAGATCTACAACTTTGCTTCAAAAGTCGAGACCAAATTATGCACCGATCAATACCAGTTTTTTATTGAAGAACGTGTCAGAGTCGACACTGAAGCCCAAAATAAGTTTGTCTGAGCTGAAACTTCAAAAATTCATAACTAATTCACCGTTTATCCGATTGAGTCGATTTTCGGACAGGAGTTAGTTCTCGATGTCGGCTACATTTTGTTTTCACATTTCAACTTCAAAAAATGCACTTAAGTCCCTGCGATTTAGCCTGGAAAGTGACGAATTCAAGTGAATATTGGAGGCCCAATTGCACATTCAAAGCCCATTTGCTTTACCCTAATTTCCATTATATAATCACCTTCTTTTCACACAAACCAGGAGGAGAGAAAAAGAGAGAAAAAACCTTGCCACAACACTGTTAGAATATCAAATTCTTTCAAGAACCCTAAAACCTTGAAATCTTTATTACAAATCCCCTCTCACTACAAATAAGCCATCACAGTTACAAACCAACACCTCACTACTTCTTCATTAAGGATAAGGCTGGCCTGATCTCCATGATCCTAATTTTCCAGTAAGGCATAAAAGCATTCAGGTCACTAATCTTCCAGTAAGGGTAAGATTGATTTGATCTCCATGATCAAAAGGGTATAATCATTCATACATGCCATATTGTGCCTAAACATTAAATTTCTTCATATGTTGGTTTTATTTGAATTTTTATGATTTTATTTAATGTGTTCATGAGGTTCAACACTGCAGATTTAGACAGGATCCCATGCAGGTTCATCAAGGAACGTTGAGGCCAAAAGCCAAATGGCCAAAAGCCAAAAGTCAAATGGCCAAAGTAGAACATTTTATGCATGACACCAATACATGGCGAGGCAGACATTAAGCCAGACATTAAGGGAACGTTGAGGCCAGAACACAAAAAGCCAAATGGCCAAAGTAGAACAACTTATGCATGAAACTCAATCCAATGACCAAAGAATGCAGACCACGGTACTCAGGAGTCAATACTTCAAAAAAAACCTCCCCTTGGGCCAGACATCCCTATGGTTTGCTCAATTTTTAATTTTTATTTGTTTTTCCTTTTTATTCTTTTAATTGTTTTTTAATTGTTTTCTTTTAATTCCATAAAATAATTTTCATAATAAATATAAAATACAGAAAAATAAAAAAAATGTTTATTTTATTAATATTAATTTTACTATTATTATTTTTGTAAATAAACTTTAAACAATTAATTAGATTAATTTAGGTTTCAAAACTTTAATATTTTTCTTAATAAATTAAATATGTAGAAATTAGGGTTTTTAACTTTTTCATCATTTTTTTTAATAAATAATTTTCTCATCATTATTATTATTATTAATTACTAATTTATTTTGTAAATAAACATGTACATTAAATATTTAGTAAATTAGGTTAAACTTTAACATTTTCATTAATAATTAAAAAACTTAGAATTAGAGTTTCTTTTAATTTTAATTTTCTTTATTTCATAAATACAAAAAAACTAAAAAACATTTCTTTCCTTTTATTAAATAATTAATTAGCTTTTTAATTTCATTTAATTTCTTTAAAGGGTCCAACGCCCTCGAACGTTCTATTTTTATTTCTTTCGCACATTTATTTTCTTTCAAATATTATGTAATTGCTCAAGCCATGTAACTCGGACATTTTATATTTCCCGCATTTTATTTCTTTATTTTATGTCAAATCGGGTCCTGGTTTAATTTGGCGATGTGGACCCGCGCCTTTGTAATAGTTTAGGAACTTTATATTTCTCGCAATTTTTAACTATTAATAATGACATGCAAGAATGAATGATAAAATAAAAACAAACGCATAGATCACTTTGACAAAAGACAAAAATAAATGAAAACGACACACAAATCACACACCACCCCTAGGGTACGCCTCACTGTTGCCTTGCCTCGAAAGGTGATCGTCGAGTAGAGGATGTCTTAGTAAGTCCTCATGATCCGGAAACCTGGCATGAGGGTAGCTTCTAAGGTGTCTTCCTATTGCTCTGGTGATCACCATGTCCCGAACCTCGAATTGACTCGAACACCTCCAACGGTGGTGCTACCTACCTCTCAATGGTGGGATGGCACTACTTTAAAGGACATTTACACAGACGAATTCCTTAGGGTAGGTAGGTTCTCGTAGATACTTGCTCTAACTTCAAAATAAACAAAAAAAACTTTTCACACCAACACATTTTCAAAAGCTTTCAAAGCAATTTTTTCAAACACTCTGACGTACGAGTCGAACTGAAATTTTTCAAAGAAACCTTTTTTAAAACCCACAATTGAAAAGCAAGCAAACATTTTTGAAAACACATTGAGCAAGTATCTAAGAGCCCATGGATAACCATGGATAGAAAGGGTGCTAACACCTTCCCTTTCTATAATCTACCTCCCGAACCGAGAGCAATCTCTATAAGGAATTTTTCTGTGCTTTTGTCCTTTCCATTTGGAGAAAATAAAAGACGGTGGCGACTCTTGCTTCCGCGACATTTCGCGAACCAGCGTTAAACAGTCAGTTCCAGATCCACCGATCACAACATGGATTCTATTCACATGAAAACCATTCGAGTCAATCTCGTAAGGATCCCTCCTCAACTTAAAGAGCTAGCATCAAGGATTCTTGAAAATTCTCCATTTACCGAAAGACATGGTCGCCTACTAAACTTGGTTACCTCCAACACTGATGAAGACATGATGAAGGTGCTCTTCCAGTTCTTTGATCCTCTACACCATTGCTTCACTTTTCCCGACTATCAACTTGTGCCAAATTTAGAAGAATTCTCCCAACTCTTGAGGATCCCCATTCTCAATCAACTACCCTTCAACAGTATGGAAAGAGATCCAAAACTTGAAGAGATTGCTCAAGCCCTACACTTGCAACAATCTGATGTCACAACTAATTGGGAAACACAGTGGTGTCAAAGGTTTCTTGGCCAAATTCCTGTTTGAGAAAGCTCAATATTGTTGGAACTCCTTGGACTTGCAAGATTTTGAGGAAATTGTGGCCCTTCTCATCTATGGGATGGTTTTGTTCCCAAATCATGACCAACTCATAGATGTAAACACTGTAAAAATCGTCATGGCTCATAACCCGGTGCCTACTTTGTTAGGAGACATCCTACATTCTTTTCACTCTCGCACGTTGAGGAAGAGAGGTATCATCATGTGTTGTACTCCTCTCTTAGCAAGATGGTTTATTTCGCATCTTCCTCAATCTGTGTTGAAAAATGAGCAAGGTTCAAGATGATCCCATAAGTTGATGACGCTCAGACATTCAGATATTCATTGGTGTTCCCGCTCTTTGGAGAATGTTACTATCGTCGACCGTTGTGGAGAATTCCATAATGTCCCTTTGCTTTGCATTAGAGGAGGTATCACCTACAACCCTTGCTTAGCCTTAAGACAGTTTGGTTACGCTCGAAGGGATGGTCCCCATGAGATGCTTATCCAAGGAGTGGTATTCGACTACGAGAATGACGATCAAGGTTACCGTCAGAGGTTTATCCGAGCCTGGAGGATGTTAAACAAGGTGGATAGCAAGACGTTAGGACACAAGAACTCCATTCCCCTCGAGCCTTACCTTAAATGGGCATGAGCTCGTGCTTAGAAACTTGTGATGCCTTATCCCTCCATCTTACCAGTCATCGTGGAGCCTGTGGTCGAAGGAAATGTTCCCTACACTATCCTCCATCCCAACATGCCTACCTCTATCGAAGACTTACAAAAGGGTTGGATCCAGCTGAAGGAAGAACGAGATACTTTCGAGACTCAATTCTATGCTAGTGAGAAGAGGGTCTTGGATCTTACAAAGCATCTACAAGAAGAGCAAAGTGTGAATGCCTATCTCACACCAAAGAGGATGCGTTCAGTCTTTCTATCTTAGAAAGTTATTTTGTAAGCCCAAGAGGCATGATGTAAATTTTCTTGTTTAATGAAAATTAACGTTTGTTCATTCTTTTGTCTATACAAATTTAAATCTCATTAATCCTTGAAATCATTTGTACGTACATATTCCATGCATCATAACATGATAGGTTTTCGCATAACAGGTTTCCTTATCTCTCTGCTATTTATTTCAGCAAGATGGATCTAGAGAAAACTGTGAAGGATCTCCAAGTCCAGAATTCTCGGTTTCAGGGGGCTCTATTAGCCCTAGCCAAGGGACAACAAGATATGATGGCTTTGCTGGTTGTTAAGAAGAAGCCAAAGAAGAAAGCTCTACTCAACATGGGTAGAAGATTCAAGGAGACAGTCCATCAAATCCCAGTAGGAGGAGACTCATCTGAAGAGAACGAGAACCAGATCGGTGAGGTCAAGAGTACTCAGGCTCACTGTGTCAATGATCAGGTATCTTATGATGATTATTTCGACGAGAAATATCCACCCGCCGATATCAAATACAAGCAGTTAGAAGACATATTAAAAGCTATTGAAATCCAAGCCGTCCCCGGTTTAGATTTTTATGACTTGGGTTTGATCTCTGGGGTAGTCATCCCCCACAAATTCAAAATACCAGTCTTTGAAAAATACGATGGAGTTTCTTGTCCAAAACTTCACCTAAAGTTTTATATGGGCAAGATACAACCGCACACCTCTGATAAGAAACTCAGGGGTTCACTTTTTCCAAGAAAGCTTAGCTGGAATGCAACTTGAATGGTTTTATCAGTTAGATGGTTCTTGTGTCAATACTTGGGAGGATTTAACTACTGCCTTCTACCATTAGTATTAGTATAATGCCGACTTGGCGCCAACGAGGGTTCAATTACATGATATGACCATGGGAAAGAATGAAGGATTTAAGGAATATACACAAAAATGGAGAGACCTCGCCAGTAGGGTCCAACCGCCCCAGACTGATAGGGAGCACATCGACATGTTCATGGGCACTTTATTTGTTCCTTTCTTTAATTTGTTGGTGGGCTGCTCTTCTTCTAGTTTCACCGAATTAATCTTAATCGGTGAAAGAGTTGAAAGTGGCATCAAAAGTGGGAAGATCTCTGTGGCGTCTACCTCTACTTCCAATCCTATCAAGAAACCTTTTGCTTCAAAAAAGGAAGTCAATGTTGTGTACAGGGAAAGGGCCCGTATCAAGAAGAATGATCGTTCGTCTGTCAATGTTGTCCGAATCTCCAATCCAACTCCTACTCCAAGACCATCTGCAAATCATCAACGTTTTGAAACTCCAAGAAGACAATTTACGAGGTTAGGCATGTCATTGTCTCAAGCCTTACAACATTTGCTCAAGGTTAATTTAGTGACATTGCACGATCCTCCCGCCAATCCTGATACCTCGTCACCAAAGTATAATCTGAACGCTAAGTGTGCTTACCACTCCAGCAGCCCCGGGCACGAGACTGACCAGTGTTGGGCCTTGAAGAACAAAATCCATGATTTAATTGATAACAAAACTATTGAGTTTGATCCTCCTCCAACGCCGAATGTAGTCACCGCTCCAATGCCGAAGCATGACAAGGGTGTTAATACCGTTGAAGATATAATTTTTGTTTCCTCTGTTGAAGAACTGACTACTCCGCTGAATACCATCAAAAAGAACCTGTTGAAGGACGGGATTTTCCCGGGCTGTGTAAAATACTGTGTGTGCTGTACAAGACAACACAATGATTGTGAAGGGCTGAAGAAAGGCATACAACGCCTGATGGATAACCACGAAATTTTATTCGAGAAGACCCCACTTGCCAAGAGTTTGATTAACAAATGTGAAGACCTCTCCGTTATTACCATCTCAAACAAACCTCTTAGGATCACCTCCAAATGTCCTATTAGGATTTCAAATGAACCCACTATTGCTCCCTTAATAATTACCAATCTCGGACCAATTCCCTACTCTTCAAACAACGCGGTACCATGGAATTATGGTGTTGAAGTGTTCTATCATGGGATTAAATAAGACGCATGGATCGAAGAAGGAAAAGATGACGATGTCAGTAACATAGCTGGTTCAAGCAAAGTAACTAGAACTAGGAGAATATTTTCACCCAATATCTCACCACCAGTTGTTACAAGAACGCCCATCCGCATTACTGCTGCCAAGCCAAGTACTAATACAAGAGGGAAGGAGAAGGTTGTTGAGCCTGATGTGATTGAAGTATCCTCAAAGGACGTAGCTGATGAAGAACCCTCCACTCGCAAGATGGACGAGATTTTGAAGATCATAAAAAGAAGCGACTTCAAAATTGAAGAACAGTTGGGGCAAAACCCTTCTAAGATTTCAATTTTGTCATTGCTTCTTTGCTCTGATGCCCATGCTCGGACATTAATCAAGTTCTTGAAAAAGGCTCATGTCCTCCATGAGACAACAACAAACCAATTTGAGAATTGCGTGGCTACCTTGACAACTGATAATGGCTTGGGACTTTCAGATGCTGACTTAACACCTCTTGGGAAGAATCACAATAAAGCTTTACATGTTTCTGTCGAGTGCAAAGGGACTACCTTAGCACATGTGCTACTGGATCTTCTTTGAATGCATTACCCAAGGAGGTGTTAGACCGTCTAGACTATGAAGGTTTAGTCTTGAAGCCAAGTGTGATCGGTGGATCTGGAACTGACTGTTTAACGCTGGTTTCGCGAAATGTCGCGGAAGCAAGAGTCGCCACCGTCTTTTATTTTCTCCAACATGGAAAGGACAAAAGCACAGAAAAATTCCTTATTGAGATTAGTTCTCGGTTCGGGAGGTAGATTTATAGAAAGGGAAGGTGTTAGCACCCTTTCTATCCATGGTTATCCATGGGCTCTTAGATACTTGCTCATTTGTGTTTTCAAAGTGTTTGTTTGCTTTTCAATCGTGAGTGAGTTTGAAAAAGTTTCGTTTAAAGTTTCAGATCGACTCTTGTATCAGTCCTCAAGAGTGTTTGAAAAATTGTTTTGGAAGCTTTTTGAAAAGTGTCGTTGTGAAAAGAAGTTTTTGATTTGTTTTGAATTAGAGCAAGTATCTACGAGTCATCCACCTACCCTAAGGAATTAGTCTGTGTAAATGTCCTTGAGGTAGTGCCATCCTACCATTGAGAGGTAGGTAGCACCACCGTGGGAGGTGTTCGGGTCAATTCGAGTTTAGGGATAGTGTGGTCACCAGAGCAATAGGAAGACACCTTAGAAGCTACCCCCATGCCATGTTCATGGACATGGGGACTTACTAAAACGTCCTCTACTCGACGACCACGTTTCGAGGGGCAAGGCAACAGTGAGGCGTACCCTAGGAGTGGTGTGTGAATTGTGTATCATTTTCAGTTATTATTTGTCTTGATCATGCATTGAGTGTTCTACGCTTTGATTTTATTTTTGGCATACATTCTTTCATGTGATTATTAGCAGTTAAGGGTGCGAGAATTAAAATGCGGAAAAATAAAAGTCCTACGCTATTACAAGGCACGGGTCTACAACGCCAAATTAAACCAAGACCCGATTTGAATGAAAGTACGGAAAGTAAACATCCTAATTAACTATTACAAGGCTTTGGGACAAATACATTATATCCACAAAAGGAATAAAAATAAATGCGAAAAGAAATTAATATCGAGTGCGAGGGCGTTGGACCCTTTAAAGAAATTAAATCGAAATTATAAATTAATTAAATTAAAAAAAGGGAAGAACTTATTTTTTTTTGTATTTTTGTATTTAATGGGAATAAAGAAAATTAAAAAAGAAAAGAAACCCTAATTCTACATGTTTTTAATTATTTAAAATTTGTTTAAGTTAACCTAATTTAGTCTTAATTAATTAATTACAAGCTTATTTACAAAATAATTAATAATTAATAGTGACAAGAAAAAAAGATTATTTATTAAGAAAAAGAATAAAAAATGCTAAAGACCTGTTTTTATATTTTTTAATTATCTAAGAAAAAGCATTAAAGTTAAAAACCTAAAATTAAAACTAAATTGATTGTTAAATTTATTTACAAAATAAATATTATTGAATTAAGTAATAAACATATTTTATTTTTTTACTTTCTGATTTTTTGTATTTTTGTGTTATAAAATTAATTTTACGAATTAAATAAAACAATTATCATAAATAAAATAAATAAAAGAAAAGAATAAAAAAAGGGAGAGAAATGCAAACATATGGGGGTGTTGACCCCTTTTGGAGGTAAATTCACAGCAATTTGGCCCAATAAGGGTGAGGCCCTGTTTGACTTTTCTGATTGCATGTGGACCCATTGACTCGCACGTATGATGAGCCCCTTTGGTGGCCTTCAGATTGGAATCTCCAGGCGCGTGGCAAGCCAGATGGTGAGGCTGTATGGTAGACCCTGGGACATATGCTGCATGGAAGTATGTTAAGAAAAATTATATTGAATAAGTGGGGGACCTGGGAATCGAACCCAGGTCCCAAGGCTTACCAAATACACATCCAACCATCTGAACTACGCGCGCACGTTGTATTGGAATTGGCCAGCGAATAACATAATACAACACAACGCTTAGTGATGTCCATCGCGTGAAAATTCAAACGTGCCAATTATCAGGGGACACGTCCTCCTTCTTCTTCATGTTTCCTGCAAATAAAACATGGATAGTGGGGGTTTTAAACCCCCACTAAATAGCACCTACAGAAATAGCGAATAGAGCATAGCTAATCATAAATTAAGCGCGAGGTGGTCAATCATTTCATCTGGATGCCCTGGTTTTGATAGTGCTAGTCTGGTTGTCCAATTTTTTCTCAAGCGTAAAACCCCAATTCAAGGTTCCTGAAACCCTAAAAAATATCCATGGCAATTTTCTATACAAGCAAGATTAATTCAATTCAATGGTACCATAAGCTTCAGTGAGTCCATATTAGTGTAAAACAATCATTAGAATGTATGGAAAATGCATGCAAATCAAAATACGAATATGCAAATGTTCATGAACAGGGCGACTTCGTGTTACCAGTTCTTGAGGTTAGGGGATCTGTTTTTGATTGCAATCCCTTCCTGGATGTGTAAGCAAGCTATTGGAATGCTTCCCAGGCTTTGAAACGCACGGCAGCTATGTTTTCAGTTTTGAGTTTCTTAAGAAAAAATGCAAGTTTGTTTTCAGGTTTTCAGCGCAGCATGCTTGTTCTTGTCATTAGGTTTAGGTTTGTATATGTATCTGAAACAATTTAGGTTAAGAAAAACCAAGCCCAAACCTTTGCATTCATGATTTTGAATTTTTGATTTCCTTATATCTTTTTCAATCTTTTTCATACCATTCTTATGCCAATCAATGGAGATTCTTGCCTTTTTCAGTATGCACGAAATATTTAGGCTTTAATGAGAGAATATGCTGCAAAAAAGGATTGGAAAACATGATTTTCTATTTTTGTCATATTTTATTTTGATTAAATGAACTAATAATAATAATAATTCAAATAATTAATAAAAAATGATAAAATAACTCCCTTTAAAGTCAATGGGTCGTGCATAGCCTTTGGGTGATGATTCTTGGAAGAAATTGTGGCCCATTAGCAAATTTAAGGCATTTGAAGCAAAGTTGACTTTTCAAAATTCCCAAAAATTTCCCAACTTCCACAAGGCATATCTTGCTCAATTTTTAAGCTTTGATCATGTTCTAGGACATTTTGGAAAGGTCTTGAAGTCCTATAACCTATGCCTTTGGTCCCATGTCATTTTTATTTACCAATCTCAAGTTATGGTCTTTGACTTAAAGTGCCTTTTTGTTGACTTTTGAAAATGACCTATAATGTTGAGATTGATAACTTTTTGTGAGAGCATTTCTTGGACTTGAAGTGTGAAGAGGAGTTGTAGGAAATGTCATTATCTTCAAAATGAGCTTTAGATGGAATTTTTATGATAAACCATGTGGAAGTTATGCCCTGGTCAATTTGCAATTGACTTTTTCAGCTGTCCAAATATAGCAACTTTTGCATCTTGAGACTTTTTGAGCCATGCCTTGAGAATCATGATCAAGAATTGATCAAATGATGTTTGTGGCTTAAAAATAAGATGTTGACCAAAAATTTGGACTTTTGACTGTCAAATGACCATTTTGCCCCTGCAGTTGACTGTTGAGCAATTAGGGTTTTTGACTGTGCAATTTTATGTTGTAAGTCTTGAAACTTGGCATAAGGATGCTTGACAATGTTTATGGGTATGTGGGACTTGTTTGGACCCTTGGAGACTTCAATTTCTTTGCCAGAACCAAAACCCTAATTTTTTTACTGTTAGGAGGCCATTGGACTGTGCAACCCTTGGGAGATTTTGAAGCATGCTCTTTGCAAATCTTGAAGAATATGGGAGGGCGAATTTTGGGGTACAACAGTTGCCCCTGTTCAATCTTCTTAGACCTGAGGATGTAGATTGGCTGACGTGCCTTTCGTAATCTGAAGGTGGAAGATGATTGAACACTAGAGTGCCCAGAAATTTGCGCTCACATAGTAGTGTGATGGTGGGGATGGGCTTATAGATGCCATTTGGAGATTGATGGGTAGGAAGATGGGCTTACAGATGCCATGTTGAGAGGTGATGAATAGGTGGATGGGCTTATAGATTCCATCTGGGTGTCGATCGCGTAAGAGTTTCCTTAGCGAGAATTTGCGTACCTGAAAAAGAAAATGATTACCTGGCCTGTTACAGGAGCTGGTCTTCAAACTCTTTGTGTAGACGCTCCCTGGTTGGTTACAGGAATTGAATCTTTGAACTCTTCAGACGTGCCCTCAACAGTAACGATGAGAGAACCTTGGGCGACTTCAACCTCAACGGTAACGATGAGAGAATCAAGGCGACTTCAACCTCAACAGTAACGATGAGAGAATCATAGGCGACTTCAAACTCAACAGTAATGATGAGAGAATCATAGGCGACTTCAACCTCAACAGTAACGATGAGAGAATCATAGGAGACTTCAACCTCAACAGTAACAATGAGAGAATCATAAGCGACTTCAACCTCAACAGTAACGATGAGAGAATCATAGGCGACTTCAACCTCAACAGTAATGATGAGAGAATCTGGGGCGATTACTACCTCAACAGTAACTGTGAGAGAACCTGGATGTCTTCTACTGAGTCTTCATTAGGAAAATCTTTTTAGGAATCGATTTAACTGGACTAGAGAAGGCCTTTGACTGGATAAGAATAAGGAAAATCTTAGGGTCGATTTAACTGAACCGGACAAGGTCTTGGAATCTTCAATTGGAATAAGAATCAGGGAGATCTTAGGGTCGATCTGACTGAACTAGAGAAGGCCTTTGACTGGCTAAGAATCAGAAAAATCTTAGGGTCGATTTAACTGAAACAGACAAGGTCTTGGAATCTTCAACTGGATAAGAATCAGGGAGATCTTAGGGTCGATCTGACTGAACCAGAGAAGGCCTTTGACGGGATAAGAATCAGGAAAATCTTAGGGTCGATTTAACTGAACTGGACAAGGTCTTGGAATCTTCAACTGGATAAGAATCAGGGAGATCTTAGGGTCGATCTGACTGAACCAGAGAAGGCCTTTGACTGGATAAGAATCAGGAAAATCTTTAGGAGTCGATTTAACTGAACCGGACAAGGTATTGGAATCTTCAACTGGATAAGAATCAGGGAGATCTTAGGGTCGATCTGACTGAACCAGAGAAGGTCTTGGACATAGCTGAGAACTTAACTGGATCTTTCCTGAAAGGTAAAGGTCAGTCATATGTAATGCATGATATGGATCAAGCAATGATGTTCTTAACACAAATGAGATTGTATGTTTATGATGCGTATATGCATGCTATAATGTATGGAAATGCGATGTTTATGAATGTATGTTTTTGTCTAAGAAAGTAAATCCTTGACGGGTGCCGGGAAGTCCCATCCTGGGCTGATGTTGGAGGATAGTTCTTTGTTGTTTCCGTTGGGGATGATAGTTGCAAGAATACCGGTAGGAGAAGATAACTCCGTTGGGGAATAAACTTGGCGAATGGATTACTCTGCGGGGAGAAAATACTTTAGCGATCTTGCTGGGGAATCAATACTCTGTGGGGAGAGAGGTATGCTGTTGAGATGTTGACTTCGCTGGGGATACCTTTGATGTTGGAAGTGTTAATAGACTTCGCTGGGGATAAGAAGACTTTACCGAGGACGATCTTTCCGTGGTTTTTGGCTGAGGATAACCCAGTTATATCCTGGTAGGGAAATAACCTTTGAATAAAGTCGGGGGACGCGTTCGTGCTCTGTAAGGGGGGAAGCTTCCAGAATCTACTGGGGATAAGCTTCCTACTGGGGAGATGATTCAAACTTTCCTGGGGAAATCTTTGGATTGGACTCTCCTGGGGAAATGTTGAGATGTATTGGGGAAGAGATTCCACTGAATGTCTGGTATACCGCTGGGGAATAATCTTAGATCAAGACTGCCGGGGATGCTTGTTAAGAATATTCGTATATTATGCTGGGGAATGTTGAGATCTGTGGGGGATACCCAACTTCCTTAAGGCTGATAGTATAACTTTGCTTGGGGAGAGTGCATTGACTTGCTGACTCACTCTCTGGGGAATTAAGATACTGGTTATGTTCTTCAGCTGAACCTACCTTGGTACCTTGATGGACAGAACAATTAGATCGCTTAGACCACTCATTATTGCCCCTGTTTCTAATATTACCTTGTAATTAATCCTTTGTTTCGTATGTAATCATTTATGAGTTAGCAGTTATTGTCAAATGCATATATCACAAATTGAACCTTGGACGTTCTTCGCAAAACAAAACAGAAAAAAGGAAAAAACAAAAGGCAATTTGTAGCTGAAAAGTGAATTTATATTGATTTTTGAATTGCCTGAAAATAGGCGTTTTATGTACAAGAGGTTGACGTCCTAGTAAGAGAACGCCGCCGAATAAAAGAGTTTATACAAATTGTACAAAGGGAAGACAAAACAGTTGTGTGAAAAGAATGATCCCACTGGGTTCCAACTCTGCTATCGCCTTTATATCTTCGAGCGTATCATCACTTGATGACCTAGCTGAAGATGAAGCTGATTGATCGATGCCGTCTGAACTTGATGTTGATACCGGATTCTGGATGCAAGGTGATCCAATGAGACATAGTATTACGCTTTATCCCTAACTTTTGCCTGGACCGCCCTTTCGGGTTTTCAGTCCACCGGGATACCCATTTTTGCCCAAGCCGCCTTTTCAGGTTTTCGACTTGCCGGGTGTATAGATTTTTTTTCATTTCATCCCTTCATTTTGCCCGAACCCTTTTGGTTCGCCGGGAAGCCCTAATTTTTGCCTAGGTATGTCAACCTAGCGGGTCTTTTTTCATGCGTAGTATCTTTTTACTATGTCTGCATTGGCGGGGTGAGGAAGGTCGTCACCATCCATGGTGGTTAGGATTATGGCTCCTCCTGAGAACACATGTTTAACCACAAATGGCCCTTTGCACGTAGGAGTCCATTTTCCCCTTGGATCACTCTGAGGAAGGATGATGCGTTTGATTACCAGATCCCCAACTTGATACTCTTGTGGTCTGACCTTTTTGTTAAATGCCCTGATCATCCATTTTTGGTACGTCTGACCATGACAAATAGCATTGAGTCTCTTTTCGTCTATTAAGTTTAGCTGATCAAGTTGTGTCTGGATCCAATCATCTTCACTTAGATCTGCATCCTTCATTATCCGGAGAGAGGGTATTTGCACTTCGATCGGTAAGACTGCCTCCATACCGTAGACCAAGGAAAAAGGAGTTGCCCCGGTTGACGTCCTGGCTGAGGTACGATACCCATGTAGAGCGAATGGTAACATCTCGTGCCAATCTTTATAAGTCATTGTCATCTTCTACACAATTTTCTTGATATTCTTATTCGCTGCTTCTACAGCCCCATTCATCTTCGGCCGGTAAGGAGAAGAGTTGTGGTGTTGTATCTTAAATTGCTCGCAGAGCTCAGTGATCATCTTGTTATTGAGATTGGTACCGTTGTCTGTAATGATTCTTTCTGGGACGCCGTATCGACAGATCAAGTTATGCCGAATGAACCGTGCCACAACATTCTTGGTTACCGTAGCGTAGGAAGCTGCTTCAACCCACTTTGTAAAGTAATCGATCGCTACCAGGATGAAGCGATGCCCATTGGATGCCGTAGGTTTAATCTCTCCGATCATATCTATGCCCCACATTGCAAAAGGCCAAGGTGCAGTCAAGACATTCAGAGGAACTGGAGGAACATGCACCTTATCTGCATAAATCTGGCACTTGTGACATGTTCGAGAGTGCTGGTAACGGTCGGCTTCCATGGTGGACCAGAAATACCCTGCCCGAAGGATTTTCTTTGCCATGGTGTGTCCACTGGAATGTGTTCCGAAGGTACCTTCATGTAGCTCTGCCATGATCCTTTCTGCTTCAGTCTTATCCACACAACGCAGTAAGGTCGAATCATGGTTTCGCTTGTACAGGATGCCGTTGCTAAGGAAGAACTTGGCTGCGAATCTTCTCAGAAATTTCTTATCATTGATAGATGTACCTTCAGGGTATTCCTGAGCTTCCAGGTATCTCTTCACCTCATGGTACCAAGGCTTCTCGGTCACCAATTCAGTCTCAAGATCACAACAGTATGCAGGTTCATCCAGTTTCCAGATAATGATTCGGGGAGCCTCATTATCCCATTTGACCTTGAACATAGAAGACATCGTAGCTAACGCGTCCGCCAACTGATTCTCCTCTCTCGGGAAATGTTCAAAGGTTATCTCTGTGAAGTGGGGAATCAAGGTCAACACACATTCTTTGTAAGGAATAAGATTCGGATGTTTCGTATCCCACTCCCCTTTGATCTGATTGATCACGAGAGCGGAATCTCTGAAGACACTCATAAACTTGATCCTTAAGTCAATTGCAGCTTGAAGACCCATGATACATGCTTCATACTCCGCCATGTTGTTGGTGCAGTTGAAACATAGCCGGGCAGTGAGTGCAGTATGAGTGCCTTGTGGGGATATGATCACAGCGCCAATGCCGTTACCCAAAGCGTTGGAGGCTCCGTCAAAGTGCATAGACCATCGGGATCCTTCCTCAGGTCCTTCATCCGGTCCAGGTACTTCACAATCAGTCACTATCATGATGCTCTCGTCAGGAAATTCAAAGTTCATTGACTGATAGTCGTCTACTGCCTGATGTGCCAAGTGGTCTGCCAATACACTCCCCTTGATAGCTTTCTGGGTCGTGTACTGGATGTCGTATTCCGTCAAGATCATTTGCCATCTTGCTATTCTCCCGGACAGAGCAGGCTTTTCAAATATGTACTTTATAGGATCCATCTTTGAAATCAACAAGGTAGTGTGAGTCAGCATATACTGTCTCAGCCGGCGAGCAGCCCATACCAAAGCGCAACAAGTTTTCTCGAGTAGTGAGTATCGGGTCTCACAGTCGGTGAACTTTTTGCTAAGGTAATAAATGGCATGCTCTTTTCGGCCAAACTCGTCATGCTGCCCCAGCACACACCCCATTGAGTTGTCAAGTACTGTCAGGTATAGTATCAGAGGTCTCCCTTCAACCAGTGGCATAAGAATGGGTGGTTCTTGGAGATACTCTTTGATTCTGTCAAAAGCAGCCTGACATTCATCATTCCAACGTACTACCTGATCTTTCTTCAGCAGTTTGAAGATTGGTTTACAAGTAGCAGTTAGGTGCGAGATGAATCGAACAATGTAATTCAGACGTCCTAAAAAGCCTCTGACCCCTTTCTCTATCTTAGGAACTGGCATCTCTTGAATGGCTTTAACCTTGGCAGGGTCCACTTGAATACCCTTGTCACTTACAACGAAGCCTAGCAACTTTCCAGATCTTACCCCGAAGGTGCACTTGTTCGGGTTCAACCTTAGCTTGTACAACTTCAGACGGTCAAACAATTTCTGCAGATGATCAAGGTGTTCTTCCTCAGTTTGGGACCTTGCAATCATGTCATCGACATACACTTCGATCTCATGATGGATCATGTCATGAAATAAAGCAACCATGGCACGTTGGTAGGTTGCCCCAGCATTTTTCAACCCGAATGGCATGACCTTGTAGCAGAAGGTGCCCCACTGAGTAACAAAGGTAGTCTTCTCCATGTCTTCAGGAGCCATCTTGATCTGATTATACCCTGAAAAACCATCCATGAAAGAGAACACCTTGTGCTGAGCCGTATTGTCAACAAGAACATCAATGTGAGGTAGAGGGAAGTCATCTTTGGGGCTGGCCCTATTCAGATCCCTGTAGTCAACACACATTCTGACTTTACCGTCCTTCTTTGGTACCGACACCACATTAGCAACCCACTGAGGGTAAGAAGTTACTGCAAGAAACCCGACATCGAATTGCTTCATAACCTCAGCTTTGATCTTCTCGGACATCTCTGGACGCATACGGCGGACCTTTTGCTTGACCGGAGGGCAGTCTTCCTTGGTAGGCAAGTGATGGACCACAATGTCGGTATCCAACCCAGGCATGTCTTCGTAGGACCAGGCAAAGATCTCCACATAATCATGTAACATCTGAGTTAACCGTTGCTTCACGCTGAGCTCTAGGTTGGCACCAATCTTGACTTCCTTCCTATCTGTATCAGTACCCAGATTTATCGTTTCCACCGGCTCTTCATGTGGTTGAATTGCCCTCTCTTCCTGGAGTAACAGTCTTGCAAGCTCGCCAGGCACTTCGCAATCATCTTCACCTTCGTCTTCGGCTAAGTTGATCGGATTTTCGAAGTCATAATTGGCAGTAGCAGAGTCGTTACCAATGGGATCCAGAGTGGATTGAAACCTGTATGAGTGAGTGTGTGTAAATACAGCTGTTTTTGCAATATATAAAGAAAGGAAAGAAAGAAAAGGAGCACAAGATTTGAAATGCGAGAAAACGTCCAAGGTCTTTATTCATGATATATGAAATGACAATTAATATGCCCTCACAAATGAAGCCACGGTGCCCCGGGTAAGACACCGGGCCATAGAGTTTTAATTCATTGTTTATTACAAATAACAAAAACAAAGGAATTCATTACTCCGTAACAAAAGTAACAGGTAGGTTGTCCTTTGCAGTCCAATTGCTAGGTCCACTGTCGGCCGTCGGATAAATCCAGCTGTTGAACTCTGATTCTTCCACTTCGTCATCCTCCCTGATAGCATTCACTCCATGATTAGGCATGGGAGCAGTCACCACATTAGGCTTCTCAGGTGCCTCAAACTGCACCTCCTTGGCATCAATAAGGTCCTGCACCTTATTCCTTAAGGCCCAGCAGTCATCAGTAGAATGCCCCGGGCTATCGGAGTGATAAGCACAGCGGGCATTTGGATTATACTTGGGAGAGGCAGTATTCACAACCTTTGGGGCCTCCCTGACAGTCACCAAATTGGTGGATAACAACTGTGGCAAGATTTGTGATAGGGTCATACTCAGCCGGGTAAACTCTCTTCTGGGTCTCTCAGCCCTTTGTGGATTGGTTTGCCGAGGAGCGGCAGCAGGCTTAGCAATCACCACCGCGTTGACAGATTGGCGGCGTTCTGGTTTATCATGTCTTCTAGGCCCATATACAGCACTGGCCTCCTTCTTAAAGGGTTTCTTCTCAGAACTTGAAGATGCACCCTTCTGAATTTTACCGGACTTCATTCCAGCCTCTATCCTTTCCCCAGTCAGAATAAGGTCAGTGAACCCTGCAGATGAATTGCCGATAAGATGATTGAAGAATGGCCCAGATAGGGTCCCCAAGAACATATCCACCAGCTCACGGTCAGTTAACGGAGGCTGCACCCTGCCAGCCAGATCCCTCCACTTCTGTGCATACTCTTTAAAACCTTCGCTTGATCCTAGCGACATACCCTGGAGTTGGGTACGCGTAGGAGCAAGGTCGGCATTATATTGATACTGCTTGTAAAACGCAGTAGCCAACTCCTCCCAGTTATGAACCTTGGTCCCATCCAGCTGATAGAACCATTCGAGATGATTCCCTGAAAGACTCTCCTGGAAGAAGTGGATCCACAAGTTCTTGTCCACTGTGTACGGTTGAATCTTCCGCACATAAGATCTGAGGTGTAGCTTGGGACAAGACGCCCCGTCATACTTGGTGAAAGATGGTGCCTTAAACTTGTGAGCAATGATCACACCAGTAGATAAGCCCAAGTCTCCGAAATCCAGCCCAGGCACTTGTTGGATCTCCATTGCATTCAGTCTGTCTTCCAACTGCTTGTACCGGTCTTCAGCAGGAGGATACTGTTCCTCATTAAAGTCAGTCTCGTTGTCAGAGACTACTAGACTTGGAACCTTTCCCCCCTGGGGACTGTCTTTGCCCACAGAAGAACCAGCTTCTTCATTCTGCAGAGTATTACCAAACCTCCGGCCCGAATTGAAAAGAACAGTTCTCTTCTTCTTCTTCTCCTTCTTCAGGAGCAAAGCCTTCAGCTCTTCTTGGCCTTGAGCCAAACCCACGATCAGCTCTTGAAATTGTGCGTTCTGTGCCTGAAGGGCCTTGATAGACATCTCGGTTGATGATTCAGGATCCATGATGCTGAAATAGATAGCGAAGAACAGTAAGCAACCTGAAAAGAAGAGTACCTGCTATGCACATGATGAATGATATGTGTTTATGCAATGCATTCAAGGGTTCGAAAATTCAAATTTGTTGTAGACAAAAAGGAACACACATTATCATTAAGGAAATAATTGTTCAGTACATCAAAGCCTCGTGGGCACATATTACAAAGCAAATCAATCCCAAAAGACACTACGCATCCTCTTTGGAGCTATGTAGGTGTTGAGATTCCTCTCCTCGTGCAATAGGCGGGTGAGCTTCAAGACCTTCTTTTCACTAGCATGTAGACTGGTCTCAAGAGAATTCCATTCTTCCTTAAGCTGGATCCAGCTCTTCTGCATCTCTTCCCAGGACATGGGCATGTCAGGATGTTGAATGGTGTAGGACACCTCTCCCTCCAGGACTGGCTCTTTGATCACAGGGAGAACATGAGGATAAGGCATTACTAACTTCTGGGAGAGGGCTCGTACCCACTTGAGATAAGGTTCTAATGGGATGGAATTCCTGTGCCCTAGTGTTTTGCTGTCTGTCTTACTGGGCATCCTCCAAGCTCTGATAAATCTCTGGCGAAGTCCTTGTGCATCGTTGTCGAAGTCAAAAACTATGTCAGGAATTAACATGTCATGAGGGCCGTCCCTCCGAGCATAACCAAACTGTCTCCAAGCCAGGCACGGGTTGTAAGTAATACCTCCTCTGATTCCAAGTAAAGGAACATTAGGGTACTCCCCGCAACGATCAATGATAATGACATCCTCTCTGGACCGAGAACACCAATGTATATCTGCATGTGTAAGAGTCATCAATCGTTGTGACCATCTCAAACCCCGCTCGTTCTTCAAAACTAATTGTGGAAGGTGTGAAATAAACCACCTTCCCAGGAGAGGAGTGCAGCACATAAGGACACCTCTTTTTCTCATGGTTCGAGTGTAACATGAGTGAAGGATGTCCCCAAGCAACGTAGGTATAGGATTCCTGGACATGAAGATCTGGACAGCACTGATATCTATAAGCTGATCTGGGTTAGGGAACAACACCAAACCATAGACAAGGAGGGCCACAACTTCTTCAAAAGCTTGTAGGTCAAAGGAGTTCCAACATTCTTGGGCCTTCTCAAACAGAAACCTGGCTAATAACCCTTTGATGCCACTTCTAACTTCCCAATATCCCTTGAGGTCAGATGATTGTAGGTGTAAGGCTTTAGCAATCTCTTCGAACTTGGGTTCCTTTTCCGTACCGTTGTAGGGTAGTTGATCAAGGATAGGGATCTTCAGAAGCCGGGAGAACTCTTCCAATGTAGGTACCAGCTGGTAATCCAGGAAAGTGAAACAGTGATGCAGAGGGTCAAAGAACTGGAATATGACCTTTATCATATCTTCCTCAATGTTGGTGTTGACCAAGCTGATGAGTCTTCCATGTCTTTCACTGAATGAAGAGCTCTCGGGAATCCTGGATATAAGCTCCTTAAGCTGAGGAGGGATCCTTACAAGGCTAATCTGAATTGTCTTCCTGCGAACAGTTTCCATGTCCTACAAAACAAGAACAAAAATGAAGATTCGAACCCCTGAAATGGTTAGCCAATGCATATGATGCTGTATGATGCTATGATGCTATGATTAAGCACACCACAAATATTTACAAAGGCAAACATGATAAGGCACACAAGTCACACAAGACAAGCCCTTAGAGTTTAGGCCTGCATGGGGTCTGGGTATTACCCTCTTGAAGTTGGTGGGCTCAACCTGTCCTATCAGAAGTAACCGGGTTCTAAGGGTCCCAATATCACTGGATTGCTTTCATTGTTCATCGTTTCGATTTAGCCATTGAACTGGCGACCGAAATATTCCAGGAAAGCAACCCTCAATTGAGTATAGTATCGAGTATCAACCAACCTCGGACTGCACCAAAGTCAGTTATCTCACTACCCTAAAGAGGCCAAGATAGTTCAATTAAGGTTCCTAAGGTCAGCTGATGCTTCACGACACCACATGGAGGCCCCGTACTCTCCTTGACTGAACTCAAGGGTTACCGGTACACACCAAAGTGCCACATCAACGTAGCAGACTGTTTCAACCATGTCGGTATACCCCGCACAGTTCCGTCACAGCCTTGTTGCTACTTTCTAAGAAGGTATCCCCATATCCGGGTTAGGATCTATAGAACTCCCAAGACAGTCCCACAATTTAAAGCAACCAAGTCAAAGCAATTGAAAACACACTTTGTGAACTATCCTAAGGTACACCTCACTTTATAAGTCTCCCCAGCAGAGTCGCCAGTTTTGTGATCGGTGGATCTGGAACTGACTGTTTAACGCTGGTTTCGCGAAATGTCGCGGAAGCAAGAGTCGCCACCGTCTTTTATTTTCTCCAACATGGAAAGGACAAAAGCACAGAAAAATTCCTTATTGAGATTAGTTCTCGGTTCGGGAGGTAGATTTATAGAAAGGGAAGGTGTTAGCACCCTTTCTATCCATGGTTATCCATGGGCTCTTAGATACTTGCTCATTTGTGTTTTCAAAGTGTTTGTTTGCTTTTCAATCATGAGTGAGTTTGAAAAAGTTTCGTTTAAAGTTTCAGATTGACTCTTGTATCAGTCCTCAAGAGTGTTTGAAAAATTGTTTTGAAAGCTTTTTGAAAAGTGTCGGTGTGAAAAGAAGTTTTTGATTTGTTTTGAATTAGAGCAAGTATCTACGAGTCATCCACCTACCCTAAGGAATTAGTCTGTGTAAATGTCCTTGAGGTAGTGCCATCCCACCATTGAGAGGTAGGTAGCACCACCGTTGGAGGTGTTCGGGTCAATTCGAGTTTAGGGACAGTGTGGTCACCAGAGCAATAGGAAGACACCTTAGAAGCTACCCCCATGCCATGTTCATGGACATGAGGACTTACTAAAACGTCCTCTACTCGACGACCACGTTTCGAGGGGCAAGGCAACAGTGAGGCGTACCCTAGGAGTGGTGTGTGAATTGTGTATCATTTTCAGTTATTATTTGTCGTGATCATGCATTTAGTGTTCTACGCTTTGATTTTATTTTTGGCATACATTCTTTCATGTGATTATTAGCAGTTAAGGGTGCGGGAATTAAAATGCGGAAAAATAAAAGTCCTACGCTATTACAAGGCGCGGGTCTACAACGCCAAATTAAACCAAGACCCGATTTGAATGAAAGTACGGAAAGTAAACATCCTAATTAACTATTACAAGGCTTTGGGACAAATACATTATATCCACAAAAGGAATAAAAATAAATGCGAAAAGAAATTAATATCGAGTGCGAGGGCGTTGGACCCTTTAAAGAAATTAAATTGAAATTATAAATTAATTAAATTAAAAAAAGGGAAGAACTTTTTTTTTTGTGTTTTTGTATTTAATGGGAATAAAGAAAATTAAAAAAGAAAAGAAACCCTAATTCTACATGTTTTTAATTATTTAAAATTTGTTTAAGTTAACCTAATTTAGTCTTAATTAATTAATTACTAGCTTATTTACAAAATAATTAATAATTAATAGTGACAAGAAAAAAAGATTATTTATTAAGAAAAAGAATAAAAAATGCTAAAAGACCTGTTTTTATATTTTTTAATTATCTAAGAAAAAGCATTAAAGTTAAAAACCTAAAATTAAAACTAAATTGATTGTTAAATTTATTTACAAAATAAATATTATTGAATTAAGTAATAAACATATTTTATTTTTTTACTTTCTGATTTTTTGTATTTTTGTGTTATAAAATTAATTTTACGAATTAAATAAAACAATTATCATAAATAAAATAAATAAAAGAAAAGAATAAAAAAAGGGAGAGAAATGCAAACATATGGGGGTGTTGACCCCTTTTGGAGGTAAATTCACAGCAATTTGGCCCAATAAGGGTGAGGCCCTGTTTGACTTTTCTGATTGCATGTGGACCCATTGACTGGCACGTATGATGAGCCCCTTTGGTGGCCTTCAGATTGGAATCTCCAGGCGCGTGGCAAGCCAGATGGTGAGGCTGTATGGTAGACCCTGGGACATATGCTGCATGGAAGTATGTTAAGAAAAATTATATTGAATAAGTGGGGGACCTGGGAATCGAACCTAGGTCCCAAGGCTTACCAAATACACATCCAACCATCTGAACTACGCGCGCACGTTGTATTGGAATTGGCCAGCGAATAACATAACACAACACAACGCTTAGTGATGTCCATCGCGCGAAAATTCAAACGTGCCAATTATCAGGGGACACGTCCTCCTTCTTCTTCATGTTTCCTGCAAATAAAACATGGATAGCGGGGGTTTTAAACCCCCACTAAATAGCACCTACAGAAATAGCGAATAGAGCATAGCTAATCATAAATTGAGCGCGAGGTGGTCAATCATTTCGTCTGGATGCCCTGGTTTTGATAGTGCTAGTCTGGTTGTCCAATTTTTTCTCAAGCGTAAAACCCCAATTCAAGGTTCCTGAAACCCTAAAAAATATCCATGGCAATTTTCTATACAAGCAAGATTAATTCAATTCAATGGTACCATAAGCTTCAGTGAGTCCATATTAGTGTAAAACAATCATTAGAATGTATGGAAAATGCATGCAAATCAAAATACGAATATGCAAATGTTCATGAACAGGGCGACTTCGTGTTACCAGTTCTTGAGGTTAGGGGATCTGTTTTTGATTGCAATCCCTTCCTGGATGTGTAAGCAAGCTATTGGAATGCTTCCCAGGCTTTGAAACGCACGGCAGCTATGTTTTCAGTTTTGAGTTTCTTAAGAAAAAATGCAAGTTTGTTTTCAGGTTTTCAGCGCAGCATGCTTGTTCTTGTCATTAGGTTTAGGTTTGTATATGTATCTGAAACGATTTAGGTTAAGAAAAACCAAGCCCAAACCTTTGCATTCATGATTTTGAATTTTTGATTTCCTTATATCTTTTTCAATCTTTTTCATACCATTCTTATGCCAATCAATGGATATTCTTGCCTTTTTCAGTATGCACGAAATATTTAGGCTTTAATGAGAGAATATGCTGCAAAAAAGGATTGGAAAACATGATTTTCTATTTTTGTCATATTTTATTTTGATTAAATGAACTAATAATAATAATAATTCAAATAATTAATAAAAAATGATAAAATAACTCCCTTTAAAGTAAATGGGTCGTGCATAGCCTTTGGGTGATGATTCTTGGAAGAAATTGTGGCCCATTAGCAAATTTAAGGCATTTGAAGCAAAGTTGACTTTTCAAAATTCCCAAAAATTTCCCAACTTCCACAAGGCATATCTTGCTCAATTTTTAAGCTTTGATCATGTTCTTGGATATTTTGGAAAGGTCTTGAAGTCCTCTAACCAATGCCTTTGGTCATATGTCATTTTTATTTACCAATCTCAAGTTATGGTCTTTGACTTAAAGTGCCTTTTTGTTGACATTTGAAAATGACCTATAATGTTGAGATTGATAACTTTTTGTGAGAGCATTTCTTGGACTTTAAGTGTGAAGAGGAGTTGTAGGAAATGTCATTCTCTTAAAAATGAGCTTTGGATGGAATTTTTCTGATAAACCATGTGGAAGTTATGCCCTGGTCAATTTGCAGTTGACTTTTTCAACTGTCCAAATATAGCAATTTTTGCATCTTGAGACTTTTTGAGCCATGCCTTGAGAATCATGATAAAGAATTGATCAAATGATGTTTGTGGCTTCAAAATAAGATGTTGACCAAAAATTTGGACTTTTGACTGTCAAATGACCATTTTGCCCCTGCAGTTGACTGTTGAGCAATTAGGGTTTTTGACTGTGCAATTTTGTGCTGTAAGTCTTGAAACTTGGCATAAGGATGCTTGACAATGTTTATGGGTATGTGGGACTTGTTTGGACCCTTGGAGACTTCAATTTCTTTGCCAGAACCAAAACCCTAATTTTTTGACTGTTAGGAGGCCATTGGACTGTGCAACCCTTGGGAGATTTTGAAGCATGCTCTTTGCAAATCTTGAAGAATATGGGAGGACAAATTTTGGGGTACAACACCAAGCGATATCATTGTAAGGGCATTTGACGGATCAAAGAGGACTATTCATGGGGAGGTAGATCTTCCAATCAAAGTGGGCTCCCAAATCTTCAACTCCACCTTCTACATTATGGATATTCATCCTTCCTATTCTTGTCTGTTAGGTCGCCCATGGATCCATAAAGCTGGGGCAGTAACCTCAACTCTCCATCAGAAACTCAAATATCCAGTTAAGGGAAGAATAATCACCGTCTATGGAGAAGAAGAGTTTATGGTAAGCCACCTTAACTCGTTCAAATACGTAGAGATGGATGGAGAATTCATTGAAAGCCCATGTCAAGCCTTTGAAGTCATGCCACCGATGATTGCTGCTACCAAATGTTCTTCTGATGAGTCTAAAGCTGTTAAGGCCACGCCAAAGATTATTTCAGTCAAGGATGCTCGTGCGGAAATTGAAGAAGGGAGCTGTGATACTTGGGGACAACTCCTCGATATCCCATTTAAATTGTACAAGTTTGGTTTGGGCTTCACTGGCAGAGCTCTGAAGGAAGTGAGGTGTGCTCGTTCTAGAAAGCCACCTCTCTGTATTGGAAGCCATGAAGTCAACGCTGTGGGTGATTCTGAAGAAGGAGCTGCATTTGAAGATTGGGTGTATCCAACTACAACGGAGCTGAAGAATTGGCATGAAAAGGACTTTGTGCCCATATCCTTCATTGAGGAGTAATCTACTTGTTATTGCTTTTCTCTTAATTCAAGAACATGTTGTCTCTAATATTTTAACAATGACTTTTCAGCCATATGCCTGGCCCAGGGAACTTTGGTTCATTTGTCAAGGGTTTTATTTATGTTCATCTAGTCATATGATCATTCAGTACATTAGACTCTTTTGCATTCAAATATTTGTGTTTATTGCCTTTCCTTTCTTTCAAATACATTTTGAAAAAAATAGCCATGTATCTTATATGCACACACACACACACACTCTTGCAGGTCCACATCCACTCTGGATCCTATTGCCAATGACTCTACTATTGTCGACTATGACTTTGAATGTCCTATCAACCAAGCCGAAGACGAAGGCGAGGAAGATTGTGACATACCAGGAGAACTAGCCAGACTTCTATTACAAGAGGAAAAAGCTATTCAATCACACGAAGAGTCGGTTGAAGTTATCAACCTGGGTACTGAGTCAGATAAGAAGGAAATCAGGATCGGCGCTAGCTTGGAAAGCGGTGTCAAGAGCAGGTTGGTTCAGATGTTGCATGATCACGTGGAAGTATTTTCTTGGTCTTATGAATATATGCCTGGGTTGGATACCGACATCGTATTTCATCGTCTGCCGACAAAAGAAGACTGCCCTCCCGTCAAACAAAAGGTTCATCGCATGAGGCCTGATATGTCTGAAAAGATCAAAGCTGAGGTGATGAAACAATTTGATGCAGGATTCTTAGTTGTGACATCCTATCCCCAATGGGTTGCCAATGTGGTACCAATTCCAAAAAAGGACGGAAAAGTTCGCATGCGCGTAGACTATAGGGATCTGAATAGGGCAAGCCCCAAGGATGACTTCCCTCTACCACACATTGACGTCTTAGTTGATAATACTGCTCAGCATAAAGTCTTCTTTTTCATGGATGGCTTTTCAGGATATAATCAAATAAGGATGGCTCCCGAAGACATGTAGAAGACTACTTTCATTATGCAATGAGGCACCTTCTGCTACAAGATCATGTCATTTGGATTAAAGAATGCAGGGAAAACATATCAAAGGGCTATGGTAGCTTTATTTCATGACATGATTCATCATGAGATAGAGGTATATGTGGATGATATGATTTCCAAATCACAAACCTAAGAAGAACATCTTGATCATCCATACAAATTATTCGAGAGGATGAAGAAGTACAAGCTGAGGTTAAACCCTAACAAGTGCACGTTTGGAGTACGATCTGGAAAGCTTCTAGGTTTTGTTGTCAGTAATAAAGGCATTAAAGTTGATCCTGCCAAGGTAAAGTCCACCCAAGAAATGCCAGTCCCTCATTCTGAAAAAGTAGTCAGAGGATTCTTGGGTCGTCTTAATTACATTGCTCGCTTCATATCACACTTGACTGCTACTTGTGAGCCAATCTTCAAACTCTTGAAGAAAGATCAGATAGTCAGATGGAATGATGAGTTCAAGGTTTCCTTTCACAAAATCAAATAATACCTACAAGAACCTCCTATTCTCATGCCTCCAGTTGAAGGAAGACCCTTGATCATGTACTTGACAGTATTAGAGAACTCTATGGGGTGTGTTTTGGGCCAACATGATGAGTCTGGCCGAAAAGAGCATGTTATTTATTACCTGAGCAAAAAGTTTACCGACTGTGAAACCAAATATTCACTGCTTGAGAAAACTTGCTGCGCTCTGGCATGGGCTTCTCTCCGGCTAAGACAATATATGTTAACTCATACCACTCTGTTGATTTCTAAGATGGACCCAATCAAGTACATCTTCGAGAAACCTGCCCTTTCCAAACAGATAGCCAGATGGAAAATGATCATGACTGAATACGATATTCAATATACTACACAAAAGGCCATCAAAGGAAGCGTGCTAGCTGATCATTTAGCCCATCAAGCTGTGGATGATTATCATTCAATGAACTTCGACTTCCCCGATGAGAACATCATGCTGGTAACCAACTCTGCGAAACCTGGGCCATATGACGGACCTGAACAAGGATCCCGATGGACTATGGTCTTCGATGGGGCTTCCAATGCCTTAGGTAACGGAATTGGTGCTGTAATCATCTCTCCTGAAGGTTGCCACACTCCTTTCACTTCCAGATTATGCTTCGATTGTACGAACAATATGGCCGAGTATGAAGCATGCATCTTAGGTCTGAAAGTTGCCATTGATTTGAGGATCAAACATTTGAATGTGTTCGGGGATTCCGCCGTAGTTATCAACTAAGTAAAAGGAGATTGGGACACTAAAAACCCTAATCTTATCCCTTACAAGGAACTTGTGCTACCCCTGATTCCCTACTTCTAAGATATCACCTTTGAGCACCTCCCTAGGGAGGAAAACCAGTTGGCTGACGCTTTGGCAACCATGTCTTCAATGTTCAAGGTCATATGGGAAAACGAAGCCCCTATGGTTACAATTTAAAGACTCGAAGAACCTGCACATTGTTGTGAGCTTGACTCCGATGCAGAAAAGCCTTGGTACCATGAGGTGATGAGATATCTTGAAGCACAAGAGTATCCCGAGGGAGCATCCATCAATGACATAAAATTCTTACGAAGATTTACAGCCAAATTCTTCCTAAGTAACGGGATATTGTACAAGCACAACCATGATTCAACTCTACTCTGATGTGTAGAGTTGAAGGAGGCAGAGGAAATCATGGAAGTCATGTACGGTGGTCTCTTCGATACTCACTCAAGTGGACATACGATGGCTAAGAAAATTTTAAGAGCCGACTACTATTGGTTAACAATGGAGACTGATTGCCATCAACATTCAAGAACTTGTCACAAATGCCAAATCTACGCTGACAAGGTCCATGTGCCTCCTATCCCTTTGAACGTCATGACTTCCCCGTGGCCATTTGCAATGTGGGGCATTGACGTGATTGGAGAGATCAAGCCCACCGCTTCCAACGGACATCACTTCATTCTTGTTGCTATCGATTATTTTACCAAATGGGTCGAAGCCGCCTCGTTTGCCTCAGTCACCAAGAATGTGGTAGCCAGATTCATCAAACACAACCTCATATTCTGTTATGGTATCCCCGAAAGGATCATCAGCGACAATGGGACTAACCTCAACAATGATATGATCACTGAGCTTTGGACTCAGTTTAAGATCAAGCATCACAGTTCTTCTCCGTATAGACCAAAAATGAATGGCGCAGTCGAAGCGGCCAACAAAAATATCAAGAAGATTGTGCAGAAAATGGTAGTAACCTATAAGGATCGGCATGAGATGTTGTCGTTTGCTCTACATGGCTACCGTACTTTAGCTAGAACATCAACTGGAGCAACTCCCTTTTCTTTAGTCTATGGCATGGAAGCTGTTTTGCCAGTGGAAGTTCAGATTCCCTCGCTAAGGATTATGAATGAGGCGGGCCTAGGCGAAGACGAGTGGATTCAAATGAGATTGGATCAGTTGAACTTGATTGACGAAAAATGGTTAGTTGCTGTTTGCCATGATCAGACGTACCAAAAACGGATGATCAAGGCTTTCAACAAAAAGAGCAAGCCTCGAGTATATCAAGTTGGTGACTTGGTGATAAAACGCAGCATTCTACCACAAGGCGACCCCAGAGGAAAATGGACTCCCACCTATGAAGGGCCATTTGTTGTCAAGAGAGTTTTCTCTGGCGGTGCCACGATGCTGACTACCATGGATGGTGAAGATTTCCCACATCCTATAAACGCGGACATAGTTAAAAAATACTATGCGTAAGAGACCCGCTAGGTTGACACACCTATGGAAAATAAGGGCATCCCAGCAAACCAAAAGGTTTGGGCAAAAATTAGGGATATATGCAAAATATTATACACCCGACAAGTTGAAAACCTAAAAGGGAGACTTGGGCGAAAAAGGGTATCCTGGTGGGCTGAAAACCCGAAAGGGTGGTCCAGGCAAAAATTAAGGATTAAAAGCGTATGACTATGTCCCGTGGAATCAACACATTCAATTTTATCACTAAGGTCCAAGTTCAAACGGTCCAAGATCAATCTAATCCACTTCTATCAACGACAAGGGACATTCGAAGACATTGGGGCAATAGTAGAGTTGGAAGGAAATAAGATAGTTTCACATGGCTATTTGTTTTCATTCTCAATTTTGTTTTCCTTTCGATGATTTCCTCTTACTAGGATCTCCGTCTCTCTGTACAAAACGCCTATTCATGGGCAAAATATCAATACAAATATACTTTGAAGTGCAAAATTTGTCTTTGTTTTGAATGCAAATTTGTCCAATGACTAAAATTGAATGAACATATGCATATGAACATAATTAAAACTGTTTGGCACATATGACCTAAGTAGTAACAGGCACTTCTTTAAATAAATAGGGAATACCTTCAGAGTTATTCCATTAACATCCTCCTCAACAAAGTTACTCACAAAGTCTATTTGCATAGGAGAATCCCCAACCATAGTCTCAATCTCTTGGCAGCTCTCTCTCTCTCTCTCTCTCTCAAGCTAAAGTCGAATTTTACAAGTTGAAGCCTCGTAGATCTCTTCCTAAAAGAAACTCACCTACTCAATAGGGTTTATTCCCCCAACAGGTTTTATTTCCCCAACAACAATCGAGGAACCACAAAATTCCCCAATCGAGTACATCCTCCCCAATCGAGTCTGTATTCCCCCGATATAGTCTATCTTCCCCAGCTGAGCCTGTTATCCCCAGCTGTGTATATCCTCCCCAGTTGAGTGTATCCTCCCCAAGCTGAGTCTCTCCTACCCGACTGAGTATACACTCTCCAGGTTGAATTTTCCTTTCAGATTATTACAAATTATAGGGCCACAACCCCTGATCCCCAGTAAAGCCGTCAGCAAAGCCTTTACTATTTCCAAAAAGATACTATGAAGCCTGGATTCGACCAGATATTAGCATAATTTTCAAGTTATTACTGAAGCCTAGACCCGACCAAATAATAGTTTGACTTCTTCAATTTCCAAAGCCTGGGCCCGACCAGATAGTAGTTTAATTCCTACAAAATCATTAGTAAAACTCCTTTTCTCCAGTAGAGTTTACCACTATCCCTAGTAAATTACTGAAACCTGGACCCGACCAGATAACAATTTGAGTGTCTAAAACCTGGACCCGACCATATAACAGTTGATCTCAATTTCAAGTTACTAAAAGCTTAGAGTCGGCCAGATAATAGTTTAACTCTTCAACATGTAGAAGAACCTGGACTCAACCGGATCAAGGTTTAACTTCTTCTCCCCAGTAGAGTTTTCCTCTACCCCGACAAGTTGTTGTAAAGCCTAGATCCGACCAGATAGCAATTACTCTCAGAGATTCATTGTGAAACCTGGAAACTGGCCAGATAACAACTAAATCCCCAAACAGTTTATTGTGAAACCTGGACCCGACCAGATAGCAATTGACCTCATCAACCTCAGAAATCTGCAAATCCTAGATCCGACCAAATGAAAGTTTTCAAACAGTTTATTGTAAAACCTGGAGCCCGACCAAATAACAATTAACTATGATCCCCAGAGAGACACTATGAAGCCTGGACTCGACCAAATAATAGTACAACTTTCCAAAAACCATGAAACCTGGACCCGACCAGATAGTAGTTACCACTTCAAGTTACTGTGAAGCCTGGATCTGACCATATAATAGTTAACTTCCGTATCCCCAGCAAGTTGTTGTGAAGCCTGGATCCGACCAGTAACTATTCAATTTCAAGAAATTTTCTACAAAGCCTAGAATCCGACCATATAATAGTTAATTCGTCTCTTCCCCCAGTAAGTTACCGTGAAGCCTGGATCTGACCTGATAGTAATTGATTACTTCATCCTCAGCAAATTGTGAAGCCTGGATCCGACCAGATAACAACTGACATTCAAGAGATATTCCCCAACGAAAGCATCCTTTCAACAAAGTTTAAAGATATGTATATTCTTCATCCCCAATGCCAATCAGGGATTCAACCCTCCAGAATTTCCACAACAGCAGTCAGGGATTTATTTTCTCAGACAGAAACATACGTCTCACATTCATACATCATAACATGTACATACCATATGCATTTAACATAATACCACATCTGGTGAATATCATGCAGGCATATGCATTTTACTAACTCTTTTTTCTCACAGGTAAAATGTCAAGTTTTAGTATAAATCAACAAGAGATTTGTGCTGATACTTCTCCCAGTGTTTACCAACATTCCTCCAAATGGCATCTATAAGCCCATTCACCATCCACCTTCAAGTGAAAATTTCTGGGCACTCTAGTGTTCAATCATCTTTCACCTTCAAGTCACGAATGGCGGATCCTCCAATCTAACTCTTCAGGTTTAAGAAGATTGAACAGGGGCAACTGTTGTACCCCAAAACTTTCCCTCTCATTTATCAAGTAATCTCACACAAGATCTCCTTCGGTTCAAGACCGCATTAGGTTTGATCAGCTCAAGACACCTCCTCAAGCACCAATGACTGGAAATTAGGGTTTGAGATTGCACAAGGATAAATGGACTTTTAATGTCTGAAACAACCCGTTGGCCGGACCTGTCATCTGGATGTAATGAAACATCAATGAAGTCGCCATCGAACGTCTTTTATCCCGCCGAAAGGGAAAGGTAAACATCGAGAAAACCTAAAAAGGGAGAAATCACGGTCTTTCGACTGAGAGATCAGGTAAGGGAGTCTGTTACGCGAGGGGAAGGTATTAGCACCCCACATGCCTGTAGTACTCTACGGTATCCACTCTTGTTGTCTAATCTAATGGGTATGGTTGAATCCTATGTCTATGGCTTGAAGCTGAAAAGGGAATGCATGCGAAAGACAAAAAAACAATGTAGGGAAAATAAAAGTTGTGCTCGATCGAGCCCTACCCCAATGCCTACGTATCCCTTTTAAGGAATCAGAGCAGCCATAGTCCGGCTTACATATTTTGGTTGGTTTGTGTTTTTTAGTTAGGACAACAAAAACAGTCAAGATGGCAAAACATCAAATAAAACACCAAAAAAATGAGATGGTAAAACATCGGCTAAATAATAATAAAGTAACATGTCACAGATGGTGGAACATCAAATGGTAAAACAACACACCTAACAATGACATTGAGTGTCAAAGTAGGATAACCAATATGTGCGATGGCGAAACACCGGCTTTAAACAAATGTGCGATGGCGAAACATCGGCTAAAAGGTAACAAGGTATCATGGCAAAGATGGCAAAACATCAATAAATCGGATGACGAAACATCACACCTAACAATGATATTGAGAATCAAAGTAGGATAACATACATGTGCGATGGCGAAACATCGGCTTCAAACAAATGTGCGATGGCGAAACATAGGCTAAGAGATAACAAGGTATCATGGCAAAGATGGCAAAACATCAATAAATCGGATGAAGAAACATCACACCTAACAATGATATTGAGAATCAAAGTAGGATAACAAACATGTGCGATGGTGAAACATCGGCTTCAAACAAATGTGCGATGGCGAAACATCGGCTAAAAGATAACAAGGTATCATGGCAAAGATGACAAAACATCAATAAATCGGATGACGAAACATCACACCTAACAATGATATTGAGAATCAAAGTAGGATAACAAACATGTGCGATGGTGAAACATCAGATTCAAACAAATATGCGATGGCGAAACATCGGCTAGAAGATTCAAAAACAAAACCAAGAGGCGCACAAACAAAAAGGATTAGTTTATATCTTTTACCTTGAAGAAGGGTTTGAATTTATTAGAAGTGTTTTATGATTTGCCAAGAAAACAATTTTTGTTTTAAGATGCAAAATGCAAAGGAAGAAAAAATCAACTAAGGGAAACTAGCCTAGCACTATCCCTAGTGTTATCATACAATGATTGGTCCTAAAGTTGAGGATAAAGGAAAATCCCACCCTATGTAAGCATACATGGATTCCTATCTTAATTAACATGTCAAAGGAAGCTTAACAAAACTATCCTATAGGGAACATGCAATGAGAGCGAAGTCGTGATCTCAATTTCTAAATTGAGTGACTCATCGATCAACAATTAAAGAAGAAAAGCAATAAATATCCTATAGGGAACATGCACTGAGAGTGAAGTCGTGATCTCAATTTCTAAATTGAGTGACTCATCGATCAAAAGTTAAAGAAGAAAAGCAATAAACATCCTATAGGGAACATGCACTGAGAGCGAAGTCGTGATCTCAATTTCTAAATTAAGTGACTCATCTATCAAAAGCAAACACAACACATGTATCAGGAAAAAAAACTAGAGGGCCTCCTGACATATATCAGCAACAGAGGTCCCATCATGCAATCAGAACCTACACAAAATGAAAATAGAAGAAAGGAAATAGTGCAATACCAAATGGATAACTATACGTAGCAACTGAGCAAGAATAAAAGAAACCCAGAGAACTTCAAGCAAGCTGGCATCAGCAGACAAATTAAGTTAGAAATTATGCCATCAGGACGTAAGTAATGAGATAATCAGATGTGAACAGATCCCATGGGAAATGTATAGCATTCACAATCACATATACATATATCCTGCATAAACTGTCAAACATGCCAAGCACAAGAGCAGTGCCAATACAATAAATTGTGTTCCATAAATAAAGTGAAACACAATAGCCTTAAGTCAAGACTGGAAAACCTTTCTCAAAGTACCTCGCACATTCAACAACCAAGTTAGTATTCCAATAAATAGAATGATGATTCACATAAGGGATGTATGGTGACACCATGATGAAATGAGAAAACATGATAGCAATTATCAAACATTAATCATGATAGACAAAAGGAAACATGCATATGCACAATTTGGTCAAAAGAATCAAAGGAATGTTGCTCCTTTTTATCACCATGTTGAGTTGACAATTGAGTATAAATCAAGGATCATGAGAGCTTAAGAAGAATATAATTAAATACCATGAAGGTCAGTTGAAAACACATTTCAATCATGCACAATTAATTCATCACAACTCACAAGCATAATAGCAGAGGAATTCCACACAATGCACCAAAGGGTACAAACATTCAAACATAGGGCAATAGGTGAAATGACTTGAGTTTATTTGGATGAACACATCTCAACATGATCATTAGGTGCCCAATTACATGCCTCACTCAAGTTCATTGGCCATCAAACAAATTGCAACAACATATGCAACATTCATTGGGTACCTTCACTTCAAAAATACATCAAAAATAGAAACAAGGATCAATAATTCAAACCAAAAATCTCTTAGCATCTTTTAAGTGTGTAGAAGTCAGAAAGAAAGTCTTATGTTCATGGATGGTTGAGGAGGGGATCAAATGAGGCCCAAAGTTCAAAACTAGTTGGCCAAACTATCAAGACTAGACAAGTTTTCAAAATAATTTGTGGAAAAATATCAAACCAAGTCAAATAATTCAAGAAAAATGGTTTTCAGACCCTTTATACATCCATGAACCCTAATCAAGACTTAAATTCCATTGAAAATCTAGGACACAATGGTTTTGAAAAAGAAACTTGCACAATAAGCAACAAAACCCTAAATGTTGACTTTTAATCTTAAATATTGATTAGATAAGATAAAAATTCAAACAATTCAAACCAAGATCATGAAAATCACAAGGAAACCCGAAATGTCAGAATACATATTTTTTCAAATTTTTTGAATTAAAGAAAAGTAAAAAATAAAATTAAATTCAAACAATTAATCATTTAAAGAAATAATCACATCTCAAAATAAAATTTTAATCAAAAAGTCAGAAAAATGTCCAACCAAAATTGTATTCAAATAATAGAATTAAAAACACACATCCCTGATTTTTTTTTGGAATTTTTGAATTAATTGAAATATTAAAATAAAAAATTAAACAAACAATTAACAATTAAACTATTATTTAAGGGCAAAAATGCAAACCCTAGCCAAAAGTCACAAAAAGGTCAAAACAAAAATATATTCAGATTTTATGATTAAAAACAAGCTTGCATGCTTTTTTTGAGGATTTTTGAATTAATGGAAGTATTAAAATGAAAATTATAAGTCAAAAATTCAAAATAAACTTCTCAAATTAAATTCATAATCAAAAATAGAAAAAATGCTAAACAAATTTCAGAATCAAATTCTATATTATTTTATGAGTCCAAAATATTTTTTGTGGGGGAATTTTTCAAATCAAAGAAACATTAAAATAAAAATAAACACTAAACAAATAAATAAATAATAACACAAATTTTTAAACCAATCAAAACATTTTCAAAAATTACCAAAAAAATGCACAAGGTCAGGAATATTATTTTTAAGTTTCATGAATTTTTTCATATTTTTTCATCAAGTTTTGATCAAGAAAATAAAATCAGAGAATCAATGAAAATTTAAATAACAAAAACAAGAACAAGGCCAATGAGATGATGCCACGCATCATCTTCAACCTCCAGCCTAGGCAAAATACTTGTTTCCATCAGTTCCAACATGCTCACTTCAGATCCATCAAACAAGCTCGATTCTCAACTAAAATCCATGAAATTAAGCTCAAATTAAAGCTGATATATCATACAACATCATGCAATTCGAATCAAACTCAAAGATCAAGCATATATCAAGAAATCAAGTCTCAAAAACTGGAAAAACACACTGCAAGCATCAAAAACCAGAAACGCGATTTCACCAAATCTTCTTGAATCAGAGCTTAAATATACATCAATCCTAATGATTGGCCAGCTATAAACACAATTCACACCACAAAACACTTCAATTTATGCTCAAATCAAAGTTCAGATTCAGTGAGCATACCTGCAAAACTGAAAAATAAATTCACTTGGTGCCTCTGAAATCTAGCAAGAAACCATTCCAAATAGCTTCCTTATGCTCCAGTGAAGGTGTTTGAGTAGAGAGATGAGGGTTGGATCAAGAGAATTGAGCTACTCGATTCAAGTTGCAGAGCAAGAAAAATGAGAAAATTCTGAGGAGCTTCTTCCAATGTCGGTCGTGTTCACGGAAAAGAGAGCTTGAGCAGTTTATATAGAGTGTTTGGAGTGAGGTTAGAGCGGTAATTCAAGCTGAGAGTCGTTGGAGGGCAAAAGTGAATTTTTTGTCAAACAAAAACAAGTGTGATGGCCATTTTGCGTTTTGCTTGATATTCAGGCAATGCTTGCAGTCATTTTGAGCAACAAAAGGAGAGTGTGAGTGAGTGAAAAAAGCGTGATGAGGTGAGTTGTCCTCTTTTGCACATGGGACTGATTTGCTTGAGTGAGAAGTTTCCAATTTTGTCAAAATGTGAAAATGAGAGAGGCACGAGGTATGCACCTGGTTTGGCCTTTTTTGGCAAGCACATGAAGTGTCCAAATCGTGCCAAGCATGTGCAAGTGGATTCTGAAATGATTCAATCAAAACTGGACCAAAACTTGAAAATTGCCATGGCCAATCATGCACCAAAAATCAGCTGACTTCCAACTGAGGCCATATCAAATTGGCTCGTGCATTTTCCAAATTTCTTTGAGCCAATTAAAATTTATAAGATGAGCTTCACAATGATCTTTGATTCATAAAAAATGGTGGAGAAATGAAAGAGATGTGGACATTAGGATTCCTAGGCAAGTCAAACCAATTTGCCCAAAACTGCACGCGCGCTGGCCTACCCATGTGCCTTCAAAAATCCGATTTTGCCACCCATCTTCCTCAAACCATAACTTCCTCAATTTCAATCCAATTTAAGTGATTCCAATTTTAATGAGAAGCTTTCATAGCCATCTTCAAAATTAACTTTTTAATTTTTCAAATTGAGGCTTGAGTCACAAGAAATTGATTCCTCAAAATGGCATGCCAAGTGTTTGATGAAATTACGCGCGTGGCTTGCCCAAGAGAAGTCATCTTGGCACTTAGAATTTTTTTCAATTTTTTAAGTTACTTCTTGAACAAGTTACTCTCACATTCACCATTTCTCATGATTCAAAGATGAATTTGGGTATGGAATATGAAAAGAGGATGCTTGAATTGATGGTTGACCAAAAGTCTACTTGGTCAACCCTTGATTTTGACTGATTTTTACCAAAATGACCATTTTGCCCCTTTTGATTAATTGAATCATTTCCAATCTAAATTGAACCTCAATTATTCAATCCTAAAGGCTTAATAACATGTGGTGAATCATGGAAACAAGTTTGGGTGAAAAAGTCAAAGAAATCCTGATTAAATCCAAAACCCTAGTTTTGTACCATGTGCTAGGAGATAGCTGATCAAGCTTCAAAACCCTAATTCCACTGGGCATCATGAGAGACTCTTTAATCAAACTTGATTATAATGATGATAAGATAATGATGCTTCACGAATTGGCTCATCTATACGCCGATTACTTCAACTTGGACCAAACCCTAATTTTGGTTAATATCTTAGGAGGCTGATGAATCATCTTTAAAACTTCAAATCCTCTGGGCATCCAGGCCAATTTCTTGTACTAAGACCTTCCAAATACCAATGAGATGTTGTAGCCTCCAAATCAAGAGTTGTACGTTGATCAATAGCTTTGATCAAACAAAACCCTAATTTGACTGGTGAATCAAAAGAGTGATTCTTCTTATAATCAAATATAAACTTCAATCCTCTGATGTTCCAAAGAGATGGATAAAACATCTTGAGATATGCAATAACTTCTGAGCTTGAAATATCCATAGGTTTAGATGATAAGATTCTACTTTAGCAACTTGTCAATGCAATCAACCTTCAAAGCTTGAGGAAGACTTGATAACCAAAGTACCTTGATCCCATCACAATGTATGAATGCAATGCAATATGATATTCATGATGAAACATAAGCCTAAATCAAGAGGGTAAATTTTGGGGGGCAACAGCTGCCCCTATTCAAATATCTTCAACATGATAAGTGAGAAAAGTAATAACTTTCGAGCGTTCAGGGTTGAAGATGATTGAATACAAAAGAACCCGAAAATTTAAACTCTTGAAGAAGAAAGAACAAAAAGAATCAGGAAACCCTCCTAAGACATGCGCCAGGATGAAACTGTAGCGTAGGTTGAAATAGAACAAAAACAAAGAAGAGTAGACGCAACTAAACTTCTAGACATATGTGCCAGGGCAAAACTGGGCTTCAAAAGGGGTGAGATAAAACTCAAACCACCGAGTATAGACGAAACTAAACTCTGGAAAAGAAAACGTACGCGGGTGAGGAGGCGAAACTCTGAGCTCGACCTAAAGCAAAAGTGGCTAGAGTGCGTGATTCTAGGGACACTTGCTAATATCAACTAAGATAGACAGTATGAAGGAAATGAAAGAATCTCAGAAATGAGGAACAAAAGCAAGATGAAACTCGACTCAATAACCAGTTAGGCGAAACTAAACTAGATGAGTACCAGGACGAAACTGGATTTTACGCACGGGTAACAAGGCGACTCGACCCATAGAAAAATGATGAGAGTGCATGTTTCTCAGAGCACCTGTTGGTCTCAGGTCAATGGATAAACAATGATGAAAACTGATAGAAGAATCCAAGGAACAAAAGAGACTGATTTTAAACCAGGGACGCAGTACAAACACTACACTCAGTAAATGAACACCGTCAAAGGGTCCAAGGTATGAAAGCAAAAACGAGACAAAACTCGACTCAATAACTAGTTAGGCGAAACTAAACTAGATGAGTACCAGGACGAAACTGGATTTCATGCACAGGCGACGAGGCGAAACTCAACCCAAAGCGAGGAGATTAGGGCGTACACCTAAAAACCTCTGAAAGCGAATATTAGGACGAAACTGGTATTCGAAAGGTGCATCAATAGACATTGGAATGAACCGGAGAGGGTAGTGAATACTAAACCCGAGAAGACCGCACCATGGCGAAACTGAACTATAATCAATAGTAGACACTCAAACAAACAAATGATTGGCGCCAAAAGGATATTGGTATGAGGGGAAAACTGAGATGATGAGGACGAAGACCTTGCTGGGGATTTAATCATAAATATTAACAAATTCACTGGGGACAACAGAAACAAAAATGGCTTATATTCCGATGCATATTTTAATTCTTTTTATATAGCGCAATGCTCCATATAATGGAAATGCTACGCATTTCGATAGATGCAATGTAATGATGCATGCTTAAAAGTTCCACTGGGGAATGGCCAATTGAGAAGCCAATAACCAAGAAGTCAGAATCTGACACGACTTGCAAAAATAAATTGCAAAATCCAAAGGAGAGGAGAAAGTATGGGGAACCTCTAGAGAGGGAACCTCGAAGAGATGAAGCTTTGCGGGGAATAACAGCCGAGCGACCGGTAGAAACGGGCCACAAACAATGAGAAGAACTGCAAAAATAAATTGCAAACTCTTAGGGAAGATCAGATCAATACTGTAGCTTCTGGAGAGGTTTAGACATTGAGGGAGAAAATCAGGGAAAAACTGTAATCTCTAGAAAAGACAGCGCGCGCGTATTGAGGATGATACCAAGACAAAAAACCCGATGTGAGGGGTGAAAACCTTTGCTGGGGGAACAAAGATCTGCTGGGGAAACAGGACTTCACCGGGGTGACAGAACTCTGTTGAAGATTTTTGCTGGAGAGAGATATTGAATGCAACCATTGGATGGATCATGCAAATAGTCACACAGTATCGACCTTACCGGGGATAAGGAAAGATCCTAACATACGGATGCCCCAGTCAGCAGGCCGACTGGGAAATGAGAGGACAAGGAGAAGGATCTCCGTTGGCAACTTCGTTGGGGATTTGAAACTTCTTCAGAATGTGAATTCCCAATTAAACAACTCCACTGGGGATATGAGACATATCCAAACTTGAAGTCTCAGAATGAAGCTTTTAAAAGAAGATTCCTGGGGCAACAAAACATAGTTTTGGAAACGAAACTTCGCTGGGGGAAATGAAACTTCACTGGGGATAGGTAAAGTCCTAAACATACACGGGTCCTGTCCAGCAGAAGAAAATTGAATTTCCCTTCCTGACAATTATTAAACTCTTTACAGGTGTTCAACGTGTAAACTTTCCTTTGATGTTAAACAAATGTTTTGCATGCAGGAAGATGTTTATTTTGGGAATGACAGACCTGATGCGATGATTATTTAAGCCTTAAAGTTGAAAACCTTTACAAAGTGTCGCATCTCTATTGTGAATGAATCATTGGCTAGAATGCAAAAAAATTTCACAACCCTTTTTTTTCTTTCTCCCTTTTTAGAAAAACGAGTCAAGATACGGGTGATAAGATACCAACATGGATATGCAACACATATTTGGGAGTTTAAGAAATGCTATCCTGTTGTAGTATGCTTCCGAGTTAAACCCTTGTTTCAGTTAGGACTTTTAAAGGTTGTAACATGGCCTGGTTCGAGGTTTTTTTTTAGAAAAAAGTTTTTCAAGGCTCAAGTTATTTGGTGCCCACCCCCTTCGTGATATTCTCCGGTCCTAAGTTTAGCTGACTTATCACAAACATTCATCTTTCAAAAGGATTTACAATGGTAGAGTGCTCACGACAAATTCTCCAACATGATTGTCGCTTAACTTCTGCTGCTTTTGTTATTATTATTATTATTATTATTATTGATATTATTGTTCCTCTTCTTTTTTTGTTTTGGCCTTTTAGGCTCTCTTTTCCCTAACTTTTGCCTGGATAAAATCTCTTGGATTTCAAATTTGGGAGTCCAGCGGGATGCCCTAACTTTTACCTAAGCGACTTGTTTTCAAGTTTCGACTTAGCGGGGCTTTTTGTTTCTTTCTTATCCATACTTTCCACTTTGAAAAAGTCAATGCGACTTTAGGTCTTTGAATATTTCTTTCTTTCTCTTTTTTTTTGAAGAAAACAAATGTCTCACTCTTTGATCGGTGAGGGATAACCATTATTATATCGATTCGATCTCGACCTTAGGACTTTGTGAGTAAATGAACATCGTGGTTTTGACATTCTTCCTGATCTCATGATGTGAAAGATAAAATGTGGTGATCCTCAGATGGGACATTCCTTCTAAAATTTGAATGATTGGTCCAATCAATTGAACATCTACCCTGCCCCTGGTTAAAAAAACAAGGTTTTTTTTTTGAACGGAAAAGAAACTCCTACTTCGAAGGATCAGAGGGGTTAACGAAGGTCTAACTCCCTTATATCTCCTGTGTTTGGGGATTGAAACAATACTTGTACATCGTCAATGGGGTTCTATTCAAAAGCATACCACTACAGTCATCATTTTTAGCTAAGCTCCTTCCTTCAAACTCTTGGCTAAGCAAAATAATTGGCACAGTTGACATCAAAATGTCTGAAAAAATCGATTAAAGAGTGATACTAGATGAATTAAGTAAAAAATGAAACAATTTTTTTCAAGGCAAAACTATTCAACGCATCAAGACTGACATTCGGCTATAAACAAAATCCTATATGCAGATAATGCTTAAAACAATCAATCAAGATAACACATGAAAGTGCGGCAAAGAACGTAATAAAATCCATTTATGGGGAAGAAATGTTCTCCAATTAGGTTCGCCGATATCGCCGACCTGCTGTAATCTTGATACTTCCCTGACCCATGACCTTCACCAACAACACGGAGATGTGAAACAAATTGGCAAGGCGTCCACCAGTAAAGTGAATGAGAAACCTATTCATCCTAGAACCAAACATGCCCCTTGCACAGTAGAAGCTGTGTTTGTTATCCGCATTTCAAGCGATCAGCTAATCATGACTTAGCTTACCATTTCCGTATAAGGCCCACGAAGTTTATATGAACATTCTTATCAAAATATTGGACATTTTTGCAAACAAAATAGTAAAAAGGAGAAAAGAAACATATGCGTATACTTGAAATAAGATATTCTATTGATTTTGAGAAATCAACCTGTGAAAAAGGCATTTACAGTTGGAAGCAAGTAATTACAAAATCAAAGCAAACAAGTGTTTACAAACGACAACGTGAATGTGAATATCCATCAAGTCCCGACTCTACTATGAATCTTACGCTTTCATCTTCCTGCTTTTAGACAGATCAATCTTGGATTAGCTTCGAGCTTATGCCAGGCGATAGATCAAAGGAAAGAAAAAAAAGAACTCATACTGAGCGTAGTCATTTGCTTTAAGTCCCTAACTTTTGCTTGAATCGCCCTTTCGGGTTTTCGATTCACCAGGACACCCTCTTTTTGCCTAAACCGCCCTTTCGGGTTTTCAGTTTAGCGGGTTTTTATTATTATTTTTTATGAAAAGTATTTTTTAACTACGTCAGCATTCACAGGGAGAGGGAAGTAATCTCCATCCATAGTCGTGAGCATCATCGCTCCTCCAGAGAAAACTTTTCTGACCACGAAAGGACCTTCATAAGTTGGAACCCACTTGCCTCTGGGATCTCCCTGGGGAAGAATTATCCTCTTTAGCACAAGGTCACCTGGCTTGTAACATTGAGGTCGTACCCTCTTATTAAAAGCTTTCCTCATCCTTTGCTGATATACCTGACCATGACATACGACCGTCAACCTCTTCTCGTCAGTGAGTTCCAACTGATCCAGCCGATTCTGTACCCATTCACTTTCGTCCAGCTCAACATCTCTCATGATCCTAAGAGAAGGAATCTCGACTTCTACCGGCAATACTGCTTCCATGCCGTAAACCAATGAAAATGGGGTTTCCCCAGTCGAAGTACGCACAGTGGTGCGATAACCATGCAAAGCGAAAGGTAGCATCTCGTGCCAATATTTATAGGTTACCACCATTTTCTGCACGATTTTCTTTATATTCTTATTAGCCTCTTCGACAACACCGCTCATCTTTGGTCGGTATGGGGAAGAGTTATGATGCTTGATTTTGAAGGACTCACAAAGCTCCTTCATCATCTTGTTGTTCAAATTAGACCCATTATCGGTAATGATCTTCTCAGGCACTCCGTAGCGACAAATAATATTGTGCTTAATGAACCGAGTTACCACCTTCTTGGTGACATTGGCATAAGATGCAGCTTCGACCCATTTTGTAAAATAATCGATGGCAACTAGAATGAAACGGTGCCCGTTGGATGCAGTCGGTTCAATTTTACCGATCATATCAATTCCCCACATTGCAAATGGCCAAGGGGAAGTCAAGACATTCAAAGGTACTGGCGGCACAAGCACCTTGTCAGCATAGACTTGACATTTGTGGCAAACCCGTGCATGATTGTAACAATCAGTCTCCATGGTGGACTAATAATAACCTGCTCGCAAAATATTTTTAGCCATGGTGTGCCCGTTGGAATGGGTCCTGAAATCACCTTCATGTATCTCTTCAATGATCTTAGCTGCTTCTTTCTTGTCAACACATCTGAGCAGTAAACCGTCATGATGTCTTCTATACAACACACCACCACTGAGAAAGAACTTGGCTGAAAATCTTCTCAAGAACTTCTTATCTGTGACATATGCCTCTTCAGGGTATTCTTGTGTTTCAAGATATCGTTTAACATCATAAAACCAAGTATTACCATCTGATTCCAAACTAGCCTCAAAACAGAAAGCTGGCTCACTCAAACTTCTGATAGTAATGGAAGGTGCCTCATTAGCCCACTTAACCTTGAACATGGAGGACAAAGTTGTCAGTGCATCAGCTAGATTGTTTTCTTCTCTGGGAATGTGTTCAAACATGATCTCCTCGAAGTACGGAATCAGCTTCAAAACATTCTCACGATACAGAATCAGGTTCTGATGGTGAGTCTCCCAATCTCCATTAATCTGGCTGATAACAAGATTGGAATCCCCGTAAACTTTCAAAAATTTGATGCGCAGGTCGATTGCCGCTTCAATGCCATAAATGCAAGCCTCATATTCGGCCATGTTGTTAGTGCAATCGAAACAAATGCGAGCCGTGAAAGGAATATGGTATCCCTCAGGGGAAGTGATAATAGCTCTGACGCCTTTGCCCATGGCATTGAAGGCACCATCAAAAACAAGCGTCCAAAGTGATCCCGGCTCGGGTCCTTCGTCTGGGTCTGGAATATTACAATCCAAATATACACAATTTCCTCATCTAGAAAATCAAACTTCATCGGTTCGTAATCGTTCATGGGCTGATGAGCAAGATGGTCGGCCAATACACTACCCTTGATTGCTTTTTGAGTAGTGTATTGGATATCATATTCAGTGAGTATCATCTGCCAACGGGCTACCCTACCTGTAACAGCTGGCTTCTCAAAAATGTACTTGATTGGATCCATTTTGGATATCAAGTTGGTGGTGTAGGTTAACATGTACTGCCTTAAACGTTTGGCGGCCCAAGCAAGCGCACAACAAGTCTTTTCCAGCAATAAGTACCTCGACTCGTATTCCGTAAACTTTGTACTCAAGTAGTAAATAGCCTGCTCTTTCTTCCCTGTCTCATCGTGTTGACCGAGGACACAACCTATTGAGCTCTCCAACACAATTAGATACATGATTAGTGGCCTTCCTTCCACCGGCGACATGAGTATCGGAGGTTCCTGCAAATACTCCTTTATCTTGTCAAAGGCCTTTTGACAATCCTCATTCTATTTCACTGTCTGACTTTTCTTCAACAACTTGAACAAAGGTTCACAGGTAGTTGTGAGATGAGAAATAAATCTAGAAATGTAGTTTAACCTTCCCAAGAAACCACGCACTTCCTTCTCTGTCTTTGGTTCAGGTATTTCCTGTATCGCTTTTACTTTTCCCGGGTCCACCTCGATACCTTTCTCACTTACAATAAAACTCAACAGCTTGTCGGATCTCACCCCGAAGGTGCACTTATTCGGATTCAACCTTAGTAAGAACTGCCTCAGTCTTTCGAACAATTTTTCCAGATGAACAAGATGTTCCTCTTCCGTGTCAGACTTAGCAATCATATCGTCTACATAAACCTCAATCTCTTTGTGAATCAAATCATGAAAGAGAGTGACCATGGCACGCTGATATGTTGCCCCGACATTTTTCAAACCGAACGGCATCACTTTATAATAGAAAGTTCCCCAAGGCGTGATGAATGTTGTCTTCTCCATATCCTCCGGAGCCATCTTAATTTGATTGTAATCCGAAAAACCATCCATGAACGAGAACACTTTGGAATGAGCAGCATTATCGACCAACACATCAATATGCGGAAGAGGGAAATCATCTTTAGGGCTAGCCCTGTTCAAATCCCTATAATCCATGCACATCCTAACTTTACCATCCTTCTTGGGCACATGCACAATGTTTGCAATCCATGGCGGATAATTGATGACCTTCAGGAAATTCGCGTCCAACTGCTTCTGGACCTCCTCTTTGATCTTCTTGGACATCTCAGGATGAGTTCTTCAGAGCTTTTGCTTGACAGGGGAACAACATTATTTGAGCGGTAGTCGATGCACCACTATGTCTGTATTTAGCCCAGGCATATCCTCATAAGACCAAGCGGAGATATCAAAATACTCACGGAGTAGCTCAATCAATCTGGCCTTTATACTTTCTTCGAGATCTGCCCCTATCTTGACTTCTTTCCTTACCTCTTCTGTGCCAATATTCACCACCTTAATCGAATCCTGATTCGGCTAGATAACCTTCTCCTCTTGTTTTAACAATCTTGCTAATTCCTCAGGAAGATCACAATCCTCATATGCCTCTTCTTCAGCTTGATAAATAGGAGTATCAAAGTCATAATGAGCCATAGCAGAGTCGTTATCGATATGATCGGTGGTGGAAGTGCATCTGCATGAATGACATTTTGGCGTTTTTAGTGATAGTGTGTGAAAAGAGAAACATTGCCATTCAAAAATAAAAAAGAAATGAAATCGAGCAAAATTTTGAATGCAAAAACGTCCTTTATTTCATGATAAACTTGAAAGTAAACATGGTGGCCCTACACAAATGATCCACTACGCCTTGGGCAGAGCGTAAGAATTATGATATGATAATAAAAGAAACAAGAAAATTACTCCTCAGCGCTTGAAACTTGGATAACATCCACAGAAGTCCAATTGTTGAGTGTCTGGCCTGGAATACTCGGACGAATCCAATCTTAGATATTGTAGCCATCAACCCTCTCGTTGCCAACTGCATTGACGTGTCCTTCTTGAGTAGCACAAGGACGGGAAAACTTCACAGGAGTAGATAAACTAGATGCTCTGGGAATTGCACTCTGCTGACTTGGGCTAAAACCAAGACCAAATTTATCAAATTTTGGGGTAACGTCCAGCACCTGACCCCAACCTTCAGGTTACCATTTTCCACCACAGCTTTCGCATCCTTGAGAGAAGACATGACAGTTTCAAGTTTCTTTTTCTGCTTTGGAGGAGGAAAATTGACAGCATGAACTATCTCAAACGCCTGAAATGGAGTTTCATGTATCTCGCCTTCAACTTCAACATAGCGGAATGATGTCAAATGACTCACGATGTATTCTTCCTCGCCGCACACAGTTATCACCTTTCCCTCTGCAGGATACTTGAGTTTCTAATGAAAAGTAGAAGTGACTACCCCTGCTTTATGAATCCACGGCCGCCCCAACAAACAACAATATGTTGGTTGTATATACATCACAAAAAATGTAGTCGTGAAGGTGTAAGGACCAAACTTGATTGGTAACTCCACCTCCCCAAACACTGACCTTCGAGACCCATCAAACGCCTTCACCATCAAGTCACTAGGGCGCAACTCCAGTCTAGAATAATCAATCTTCATCAATGCTGACTTGGGCAATACATTTAAAGACAACCCTGTCTCCACCAAAACCCGGGATAAAGTAGTTCCCCTGCACTCCATTGAAATATGAAACGCTTTGTTATGGTCTGGCCCCTCCGGAGGAAGATCAAAATCTGTGAAGCCCAGACCGTTCCCGGCAGATATGTTAGCACAAACATTCTCAAACTGATTGACTGTTATCTCATGTGGCACGAACGCGTTCTTTAACAACTTCATCAAAGCATTTCTGTGAGGTTCTAAATAAATCAACAGAGACAAGATAGACATCTTAGAAGGAGTATGGCTCAGATGATCAATTATGCTATAATCACTCTTTCTGATGATTCGCATCAACTCTTCAACCTCATCGGGAACTGAAGAAGCTTCTGGTATCAGAATTGGTTGAGTCACATTGGTTGGTGTAGCCCTTGGATTACCAATCATCGCCTACTGTTTTACTTTTTCTCTTGCAGAAGCATCTGCCGCATCTTGCACATTGGAGGGACCAAAAATTCTCCCGCTTCTAGTCATTCGACCCACACCAGAAAAATTATGAACTTCCCCTTCATTATCTTCAGCATGTTCTTCCTCAGACGAACGGGTACTTACCTCCTGCTTCACCCCATGGTAATAAACATCAGCACCGTAATGCCATGGGATGGCCTTCTCACTAGTATACGGCATGGGGCCAGGTACCGTAATCATCAAAGGAGGTGCCCTAGATGGGGTAGGAATACACACAGGGGTGTAAGGAATAGATACCACAACAACATCTTCTTCAGTAACCTTACGGTAGCTTGGTTTTTGATCGAATTGCAGGGAACCCTCCTTTATCAACAACTGGATACCGGATTTTAAATCATCATAGCCCTTCGGTTTCTCTCTACACTTGGCACACTCTGAAGTACAACCCGAGAAAATAGAATTGTCAAGCCAATACCTCTTAACATAGCACAATGGAGTAGTTACTTGTTCCACATTCATGATCAAATTCAACACTTCACCATTATCATCAATCATATTAACAACACCCCCTCCATGCCTAGGCATTGGGTTCTGAGTAACATTCGGACCAGTCACTGGAGTAAACTTAATTGCCTTAGCATCCAACAAGTCTTGTATTTTGCACTTCAACGCAAAGAAATTGTCAGTAGAATGACCAACTCCGCCTGAATGGAATTCACATCTTGTGTTAGCATCATAGTTAGGAGGAAGTCTTGCGGGTGGTGGTGGCATATTTCTCAAACCGATCAACTTCAAATCGAGCAAATGGTGGAGTGCTTCAGTAAGAGATACTGGAAAGGGATCGAATTTTCTTGGCTGTCTCTGCTGTTGATTATTATACTGACGGGGAGCATCTTGCTAACTTTGTTGTTGAGGCACTGTATTCGGTCTCTGCTGCGGAGGAGCATTAACAGGAATAGAAACAACATTGATTTGTTGGTGCTGACGATCCTCTCTTCTTCCTCTATGAGAGTAAACCGCGCTTGCTTCGCCTTCCCTTTTCTTAGGGTAAGTGTTGAATGGTTTCTTATTGCCCCCTGATGAGCCACTAGAACCTCCAATCTGAATTTTCCCCAATTTCAAACCTACTTCAATTCTTTCACCAGCCATAACCAAGTCTGCAAATCCTGCCGAAGTACTTCCTATCATGTGCTCATATAATGGCTCTTGCAGGGTACTCATAAACATATCAATGAGTTCTCTTTCCATGAGTGGAGGTTGAACTCTCGCAGCCAATTCACGCCACTTCTGAGCGTATTCCTTGAAAGATTCTTTTGGTCCATATGACATATTTTGTAACTGAGTGCGATTAGGCGCCATATCCATATTGTACTGATAATGTTTGACAAAAGCCCGAGCAAGATCATTCCAGCAACGAATATGGTTTTTCTCCAACTTCATGTACCACTCCAAGGATGCCCCAGATAGGCTATTCTGGAAAAAGTGAATCAAAAGCCCCTGATCCTCAGTATGCACCGACATCTTTCTGAAATAAGCAGTTGCATGAGTAACAGAACATGATGTTCTGTTGTACTTTTCAAATGTAGGAGGCTTGAACTTTGGAGGAACTTTCACCCTAGACACTAACCCGAGATCATTAGCATCCATACCAAGGACTCCTTGCCCTTCCACATCCTTCAAACGTTCTTCTAACAACCGATACTTCCTATCCTCAACCTGAACTTCTGGCTCTGAACGCCGAATAGAAAACTGATCTTCATCCTGGTCAAAGTCATAATCCTGCTCCTGATAGTTCCTTACACCACCCTAATTATCTCTTCAGTTCTCCACGAGACGAGGTCCCAGAGACGGGGGAAACTACCCTATGTTGCTCACAAAAGGGTTTCCAGGCATCCCGTGAAAATTTCCAGCAGGCTGATCCTGCACATCCCCTAATCCTATAGAAATGTCCTGATAGAGTCCTTGATTTCCACCATCGTCTGGATAGCGGTGCTGGTTGTTGACAATGGCAGCCAGTTCCTCCTGTCGGAAATTCAAATTGGTGATGAACTCCATGAACTGAGTCATTTGAGTAGCCATCTAGGCCCTCATTTCAGTGAGTTCAACTTGAACTTGTTCCATCTGTCTTGGCAAATTGTTTCTGGTGGAATACCGATGAGTAGTCGTCTTGAATTCTGAATAAGAAAAGCAGAAGAATAAGAATACCGTCTTGAGATAACCTGTAATGCTATGAAATGCATGATATGCATGATATGTTTATCATTTCCCGGTATTCAAGAGTCCTTTTATGCATCAATCACGGCGTGCAACCAAAGATAAAACATACAATCTAAGGGAAAAAGGACAATAAGACAAACACTACAATTATTTACAAACAAAAGCAACGATGTTCAAGTGACTTCAGACATTTAAGAGTGTAGCGATAAACAACAAAATACGTGTTTCAAAGTAAACTTAACAAAAACTGAATAATAAAAACAAACAACGGTCCCTTCCAACAATCCCGGGGGTGACCAAATACACCGCAAGTAAGTAACAAAAAACTAAATCTCCGGAATGAGACACGCTTCAAGGTGTTGACAATACTACTCAAGCCTAGATTTCTCCTTCAAAAGTTGTGATGGGACTACTCTACTATCTTGAAACCGATCTTCTGCAACACGCCTCTGGGCTACTTCCTTCTTAAGCTGAGCATATTTGTCTTTGAGATGTTTCTCCAAGTTTTGAATCTTCTTCCTGTAGTTATTCTCAGATGCCTGAAGCTTCTGGCACTCTTGCTGGGTTTTACTCAACTCTTCTTCCATTTCATCACGATATCTCTTCCTAAAACTGGTTGCATCAGAAGTTTCTCCTTGAGCCTCTTTGAGTTTGCGATCTAAGTCGGCCCTTTCCTGCTCTTCCCAATAAAGTTTCATCCCCGCCTCGCGGTCTTTTGCACGAAGCTGAATGTTCTCAACATGAACCTGGGTGAACACCTTAGTAGGCATCGTGTTATTCAGAACAATAGGGGTTTGCTCACATATAGGAGCCGATCTTGCAAATGGTAACCGTAAAATCTTAACCCTGTTTCTAATCCATTCCAAGTAAGGAACCCTAGAAATAGGAACCTTCTTGACCAAAGTAGTTCTATCCTTCTTGTGAATTCCCTTCCAAGCACTTGCCACTCTTTTCAACATCACGGGATCACTTCCTCTAACAAAATACACTAATTCAGACACGTCTTCAACCTTTGGTGGTCCATCCATTGCATATCCCAATTGACGATAAGCAAGCACGAGATTATAGTTGATACCCCCCTTAATTCCTATGAGGGGAACGCTAGGGAAATTTCCGAAACTAGTGATAATACTTCGTACTTCCCCCATGTCGTAATTCCACCAGATATCAAATGAAGTGAGGTTGACAAGTCTTGATGACCATCAGAGAGAATGCCTGGTATCCACGAAAGGGCCACTTACCGGTAAGTGCAACTTAAACCATTGATACAACATCGAATGACATAAACTTACATTACCTCCTTTTCCATGCCTGAAATGAATGGTGTATAGAGTATCTGCCAAGATTGTCAGTACCGGGTTCTTATTTCTAAAAACACAAATAGCCGCCAAATCCATAAAGTTTCTCTTGCGAGGGAAGAGAATGATCCCGTATATCATGAGAGCAAACAGAGAGCTGAAGTCACTCCAATTCCCTTTCTTTGCCCAGTCTTCAACTTTCTTCACTAAGAAATCCAAACAAAACCCTGTAGTATCCTCACTTGACTTCCAGTTGTCTTTCACCTCTTTGCAACTCAAATGAAGAATTTCAGCAATAACTTCGAACTTTGGCTTTTCTGGCACTTGGACAAAAGGAACTTCATCGGACAAATTGATATTAAGTAGGTACGCGTATTCTTCTAGTGTGGGAACCAGTTTATAATCTTGAAAAGTAAAACACTGTAATTCCTTGTCATAGAATTGGAAGAGGGTGATCAAAGCCATTGGGTCGACTGAAGTGTTAAGGACTAGTAATAATTTGCCATAATTTTTGTTGAAATTACCCAGAACATCACTCTTCAAATAAGAACTCAACCTCTTCAAATCGGACACATCAACAGTAGGAATCTGATAAGAGAATGTATGCCTGGTGGGTTCTTTAACACGAACTGAATCAAATTCTTCTGATGGGAGGCCATCCATTTCTGATGGAAAGAAGACTCTTGAATGTCCCTGGAAGATGACATGCGCATGCTAGTTATTTTTATACATCATTTTTTAGAAATAAATATGCTATGATGCAACATGATAGGATCAAAGTTTCACACTGGATAATGGCTGGACCATTACAGAACAGCACTACTCAAGGTCAAAAGAAAATCCCAAAGCTTCAGAACTGTCATGGGAACCTGAGTCACCTTTACAACACAAAGTCACCAAAAGTACTTGTACCTATAAGAAAAGTTTTTTTCTGCCCCTCTCACGGGTGTAGTCTAGGTCAAGGTAAGGTTATAAGCCAAATCAGAGTACAAGAGCTTGAATGTCGGTATCGTCATACGATAACACCTATCCGAACTACCTCTGAAGTCATGGGTCTCATGGTCAGGTCTACAAAGCATCCGCCTCATAGCTGCCATGGCCACTCTATTCCTAGTTCCTGTGGAATTCACTCATAGCCTGGATATGAGGCCTTTTACCTCATGGAACAGCCTACCCACCAAGAAATCTAGAATCCAAACAGTCCAGCCAAATCCAGTATGCAGAAAGTAAAGCGCACATAGGATGCAACGCAAACAGGTAAATATGCAAAGTGGTAAAAATAAATACCCAAGAAGAAAACAAACAAGAGCTAGGATCGACTCCAGGATGGACCAGCAAGAGGTCAAATTGTCCCCAGTGAAGTCGCCAGCTGAAACAACCCGTTGGTCGGACCTATCATCTGGATGTAATGAAACATCAATAAAGTCGCCACCGAACATCTTTTATCCCGCCAAAAGGGAAAGGTAAACATCGAGAAAACCTGAAAAGGTAGAAATCACGGTCTTTTGACCGAGAGATCGGGTAAGGGAGTTTGTTACGCGAGGGGAAGGTATTATCACCCCACACACCCGTAGTACTCTACGGTGTCCATTCTTGTTGTCTAATCTAATGGGTGTGGTCGAATCCCATGTCTATGGCTTGAAGCTGAAAAGGGAATGCATGCGAAAGAAAAAAAAACAATGTAGGGAAAATAAAAGTTGTGCTCGATCGGGCCCTACCCCAATGCCTACATATCCCTTTTAAGGAATCAGAGCAGCCGTAGTTCGGCTTACAAATTTTGGTTGGTTTGTGTTTTTTAGTTAGGACAACAAAAATAGTCAAGATGGCAAAACATCAAATAAAACAACAAACAAATGAGATGGTAAAACATCGGCTAAATAATAATAAAGTAACATGTCATAGATGGCGGAACATCAAATGGTAAAACAACACACCTAACAATGACATTTAGAGTCAAAGTAGGATAACCAACATGTGCGATAGAGAAACACCGGCTTTAAACAAATGCGCGATGGCGAAACATCGGCTAAAAGGTAACAAGGTATCATGGCAAAGATGGCAAAACATCAATAAATCGGATGACGAAACATCACACCTAACAATGATATTGAGAATCAAAGTAGGACAACAAACATGTGCGATGGCGAAACATCAGCTTTAAACAAATGTGCGATGGTGAAACATCGGCTAAAAGATAACAAGGTATCATGGAAAAGATGGCAAAACATCAATAAATCAGATGACGAAACATCACACCTAACAATGATATTGAGAATCAAAGTAGGATAACAAACATGTGCGATGGCGAAACATCAGCTTCAAACAAATGTGCGATGGTGAAACATCGGCTAAAAGATAACAAGGTATCATGGAAAAGATGGCAAAACATCAATAAATCAGATGACGAAACATCACACCTAACAATGATATTGAGAATCAAAGTAGGATAAAAAACATGTGCGATGGGGAAACATCGACTTCAAACAAAATGCGATGGCGAAACATCGGCTAGAAGATTCAAAAACAAAACCAAGAGGCACACAAACAAAAAGGATTGGTTTGTATCTTTTACCTTGAAGAAGGGTTTGAATTTATTAGAAGTGTTTTATGATTTGCCAAGAAAACAATTTTTGTTTTAAGATGCAAAATGCAAAGGAAGAAAAAATCAACTAAGGGAAACCAGCCTAGCACTATCCCTAGTGTTATCATATAATGATTGGTCCTAAAGTTGAGGATAAAGGAAAATCCTACCCTATGTAAGCATACATGGATTCCTATCTTAATTAACATGTCAAAGGAAGTTTTAACAAAACTATCCTATAGGGAACATGCAATGAGAGCGAAGTCGTGATCTCAATTTCTAAATTGAGTGACTCATCGATAAATAATTAAAGAAGAAAAGCAATAAATATCCTATAGGGAACATGCACTGAGAGCGAAGTCGTGATCTCAATTTCTAAATTGAGTGACTCATCGATCAAAAGTTAAAGAAGAAAAGCAATAAACATCCTATAGGGAACATGCACTGAGAGCGAAGTCGTGATCTCAATTTCTAAATTGAGTGACTCATCGATCAAAAGCAAACACAACACATGTATCAGAAAAAAACCCAGAGGGCCTCCTGACATATATCAGCAACAGAGGTCCCATCATGCAACCAGAACTTAAACAAAATGAAAATAGAAGAAAGGAAATAGTGCAATACCAAATGGATAACTATCCGTAGAAACTGAGCAAGAATAAAAGAAACCCAAAGAACTTCAAGCAAGCTGGCATCAGCAGACAAATCAAGTCAGAAATTATGCCATCAGGACGTAAGTAATGAGATAATCAGATGTGAACAGATCCCATGGGCAATGTATAGCATTCACAATCACATATACATATATCCTGCATAAACTGTCAAACATGCCAAGCACAAGAGCAGTGCCAATACAATAAATTGTGTTCCATAAATAAAGTGAAACACAATAGCCTTAAGTCAAGACTGGAAAACCTTTCTCAAAGTACATCGCACATTCAACAACCAAGTTAGTATTCCCATAAATAGAATGATGATTCACATAAGGGATGGATGGTGACACCATGATGAAATGAGAAAACATGATAGCAATTATCAAACATTAATCATGATAGACAAAAGGAAACATGCATATGCACAATTTGGTCAAAAGAATCAAAGGAATGTTGCTCCTTTCTATCACCATGTTGAGTTGACAATTGAGTATCAATTAAGGATCATGAGAGCTTAAGAAGAATATAATCAAATACCATGAAGGTAAGTTGCAAACACATTTCAATCATGCACAATTAATTTATCACAACTCACAAGCATAATAGCAGAGGAATTCCACACAATGCATCAAAGGGTACAAACATTCAAACATAGGGCAATAGGTGAAATGACTTGAATTTATTTGGATGAACACATCTCAACATGATTATTAGGTGCCCAATTACAGGCCTCATTCAAGTTCATTGGCCATCAAACAAATTGCAACAAGATATGCAACATTAATTGGGTACCTTCACTTCAAAAATACATCAAAAATAGAAACAAGGATCAATAATTCAAACCAAAAATCTCTTAGCATCTTTGAAGTGTGTAGAAGTCAGAAAGCAGGTCTTATGTTCATGGATGGTTGAGGAGGGGATCAAATGAGGCCCAAAGTTCAAAACTAGTTGGCCAAACTATCAAGACTAGACAAGTTTCCAAAATAATTTGTCGAAAAATATCAAACCAAGTCAAATATTTCAAGAAAAATGGTTTTCAGACCCTCTATACATCCATGAACCCTAATCAAGACTTAAATTCCACTGAAAATCTAGGGCACAATGGTTTTGAAAAAGAAACTTGCACAATAAGCAACAAAACCCTAATTTTTGACTTTTAATCTTAAATATTGATTAGATAAGATCAAAATTCAAAAAATTCAAACCAAGATCATGCGAATCACAAGGAAACCCTAAATGTCAGAATACATATTTTTTCACATTTTTTGAATTAAAGAAAAGTCAAAAATAAAATTAAATTCAAACAATTAATCATTTAAACAAATAATCACATCTCAAAATAAAATTTTACTCAAAAAGTCAGAAAAATGTCCAACCAAAATTATATTCAAATATTAGAATTAAAAACACACATCCCTGGTTTTTTTTTTGGAATTTTTGAATTAAAGGAAATATTAAAATAAAAAATTAAACAAACAATTAACAATTAAACTATTATTTAAGGGAAAAAATGAAAACCCTAGCAAAAAGTCACAAAAAGGTCAAAATAAAAATATATTCAGATTCTATGATTAAAAACAAGCTTGCATGATTTTTTTGAGGATTTTTGAATTAATGGAAGTATTAAAATTAAAATTATAAAGCAAAAATTCAAAATAAACTTCTCAAATTAAATTCATAATAAAAAATAGAAAAAATGCTAAAAAAAATTTCAGAATCAAATTCTATATTATCTTATGAGTCCAAAATATTTTTTGTGGAATTTTTCAAATCAACGAAACATTAAAATAAAAATAAACACTAAACAAATAAATAAATAATAACACAAATTTTTAAACCAATCAAAACATTTTCAAAAATTACCAAAAAAATGCGTAACATCAGGAATATTATTTTTAAGTTTCATGAAATTTTTCATAATTTTTCATCAAGTTTTGATCAAGAAAATAAAATCAGAGAATCAATGAAAATTTAAATAACAAAAACAAGAACAAAGCCAATGAGATGATGCCACGCATCATCTTCAACCTCCAGCCTAGGCAAAATACTTGTTTCCATCAGTTCCAACATGCTCACTTCAGGTCCATCAAACAAGCTCGATTCTCAACCAAAATCCATGAAATTAAGCTCAAATTAAAGCTGATATATCATACAACATCATGCAATTCGAATCAAACTCAAAGATCAAGCATAAATCAAGAAATCAAGTCTCAAAAACTGGAAAAACACACTGCAAGCATCAAAAACTAGAAACGCGATTTCACCAAATCTTCTTGAATTAGAGCTCAAATATACATCAATCCTAATGATTGACCAACTATAAACACAATGCACACCACAAAACACTTCAATTCATGCTCAAATCAAAGTTCAGATTCAGTGAGCATACCTACAAAAGTGAAAAATAAATTCACTTGGTGCCTCTGAAATCTAGCAAGAAACCCTTCCAAATAGCTTCCTTGTACTCCAATGAAGGTGTTTGAGTAGAGAGATGAGGGCTGAATCAAGAGAATTGAGCTACTCGATTCAAGTTGCAGAGCAACAAAAATGAGAAAATTCTGAGGAGCTTCTTCCAATGCCGACTGTGTTCGCGTGAAAAGAGAGCTTGAGCAGTTTATATAGAGTGTTTGGAGTGAGGTTAGAGCGGTAATTCAAGCTGAGAGTCGTTGGAGGGCAAAAGTGAATTTTCTGTCAAACAAAAACAAGTGTGATGGCCATTTTGCGTTTTGCTTGATATTCAGGCAATGCTTGCAGTCGTTTTGAGCAACAAAAGGAGAGTGTGAGTGAGTGAAAAAGCGTGATGAGGTGAGTTGTCCTCTTTTGCACATGGGACTGATTTGCTTGAGTGAGAAGTTTCCCATTTTGTCAAAATGTGAAAATGAGAGAGGCACGAGGTATGCACCTGGTTTGGCCTTTTTTGGCAAGCACATGAAGTGTCCAAATCGTGCCAAGCATGTGCAAAGGGATTCTGAAATGATTCAATCAAAACTGGACTAAAACTTGAAAATTGCCATGGCCAATCATGCACCAAAAATCAGCTAACTTCCAACTGAGGCCATTTCAAATTGGCTCGTGCATTTTCCAAATTTCTTTGAGCCAATTAAAATTCATAAGATGAGCTTCACAATGATCTTTGATTCATCAAAAATAAAGGAGAAATGAAAGAGATGTGGACATTAGGATTCCTGGACAAGTCAAACCAATTTTCCCAAAACTGCACGCGCGCTGGCCTGCCCATGTGCCTTCAAAAATCTGGTTTTGCCACCCATCTTCCTCAAACCATAACTTCCTCAATTTCAATCCAATTTGAGTGATTCCAAGTTTAATGAGAAGCTTTCATAGCCCTATTCAAAATGAACTTTTTAATTTTTCAAATTGAGGCTTGAGTCACAAGAAATTGATTCCTCAAAATGGCATGCCAAGTGTTTGATGAAATTACGCGCGTGGCTTGCCCAAGAGAAGTCATCTTGGCACTTAGAATTTTTTTCAATTTTTTAAGTTGCTTCTTGAACAAGTTACTCTCACATTCACCATTTCTCATGATTCAAATATGAATTTGGGTATGGAATATGAAAAGAGGATGCTTGAATTGATGGTTGACCAAAAGTCTACTTGGTCAACCCTTGATTTTGACTGATTTTTACCAAAATGACCATTTTACCCCTTTTGATTAATTGAATCATTTCCAATCCAAATTGAACCTCAATTATTTAATCCTAAAGGCTTAATAACATGTGGTGAATCATGGAAACAAGTTTGGGTGAAAAAGTCAAATAAATCCTGATTAAATCCAAAACCCTAGTTTTGTACCATGTGCTAAGAGATATCTGATCAAGCTTCAAAACCCTAATTCCACTGGGCATCATGAGAGACTCTTTAATCAAACTTTATTCTAATGATGATAAGATAATGATGCTTCATGAATTGGCTCATATATACCCCAATCACTTCAACTTGGACCAAACCCTAATTTTGGTTAATATCTTAGGAGGCTGATGAATCATCTTCAAAACATCAAATCCTCTGGGCATCCTGGCCAATTTCTTGTACTAAGACCTTCCAAATACCAATGAGATGTTGTAGCCTCCAAATCAAGACTTGTACATTGATCAATAGCTTTGATCAAACAAAACCCTAATTTGACTGGTGAATCAAAAGAGTGATTCTTCTTATAATCAAACACAAACTTCAATCCTCTGATGTTCCAAAGAGATGGATAAAACATCTTGAGATATGCAATAACTTTTGAGCTTGAAAGATCCATAGGTTTATATGATAAGATTCTACTTTAGCAACTTGTCAATGCAATCAACCTTCAAAGCTTGAGGAAGACTTGATAACCAAAGTACCTTGATCCCATCACAATGTATGAATGCAATGCAATATGATATTCATGATGAAACATAAGCCTAAATCAAGAGGGTAAATTTTGGGGTGCAACAATGTCCCATATGACTTTAATGGATTCTTTTGGATCCTCAAGACTATTCATGTCAAGTTTCAAGTCTTGGATCACATTTTTGCTCAGTCAATTGACCAGTTGACCTAAAAATCAGTTGTATTGGGAAAAAAGTTAATTGTGGTAAATCTATAGTCAAACTTCATAATTATTGATCCATGTCAACATTATTAACCTATATATGTCATTTGATCAAGTTTGGACCACAATTCCTCAAGAAATTTGATCAGATCATCAAAAGGGCAAAATGGTCAAAATTAGGGTTTTGACTGAGGAAGATCAATTTCTGATTGTTGAGCTAGAAAATGGTTAATTGGTTGGAGACATGACCTCAAGGATTCAATTGCATCATTTTGACCTAATGGCATGACACAAAACTTCCCTCAAGATCAATTGATTGATAATTGAATTTCAGTCAACCGATGAAAAGTCAACTGTACACTGAAAAGTCAAACTTTGACTTTTCAATCAAAATCAAGTTTCAAAGATTACATTTCATCAATACATTAAAGAATATCAATCTTGATCATCAATAAGTCAAGAAAGTCAAAAGTCAACTTGAAAAGTCAAGATTTCCAAGACTTTAAAAATTTTCTAAGTGTTTTTATAAATGATAATTTCATCACTTCATGCCATTCTTTCACTAAGATGCAAGACAGTTCAACAAAAACTTTCAATAAGAAAGTTGTAGATCCCGATGAGATCTATAACTTTGCTTTGCTGATCAAATCCTAGAAGTGCTTGGATTTTGAGTTATAAATTCATGAATTCATGACATTTTCATTTAACACTTAGAAATTTTCAACATATTTTGTTCAGGATTTTACCCCAACTTCTTGGCATTTTTTCACATAGCTACAAGATGATTTTGTCAAAATGGAAAACATGAAAGTTATAAAGGATGTTTCAAGCTTTCCAAAACATCCAAGAGCATGAATTTATCATACTTGAGCTAGGAGATTCAAGGGCTTAAAGTTGGGCATCCATCCTTGAATTGCAAGTCATTCTAGTGAAGAACACATAACAAAACGCTTATGCTATGCTGCATAATCTTATGTTGCAGACACTATTGCTTGCAAATCTCTACATAATTTGATGCTTACACCCACTCTTGATCTATTACCCAAGTGTTTAAACCATTGTCCAAAAGATCTTTCCATTTATGGCATAAAGGCACCATTGTTATTCTTGAAAAGCAAGCTTTTTGTACAAAGTTTGTCTTAAGCCCTTACCTTGTTGGTTGCTGATTATACTTCACCATAAATCTTGGAAAGTAGCTCCTCAATACCATCAACTTTGGTACTTCATCTTGGGACTATGGAGTACTTGACTTAGTTTGATCTTTGTAATCCAACCAAATCATAACATGTTGTTTTAAAAAATCTAATCAGCTCATATGCACAAGCCCCTTGCCTATAAATATAAGAAGAATTTATAAGAGAAAGAGGTTATTGCAAGAGAAAGAGGTTAGAAAAAATAGAGAGAAAATCCAGAAGTTTTGTTGTAAACTAGCTATCAAGATCCCATACTCTCCAAAAAGCCATAACTGTCCAAAAAAAGAAGCTTCCACTCTTGAGTTTTAAAGTACAAATATTTGGAACTCTCCCACCTTACAAGCTCTGTCCAAACATCTAGGCACCTCACATACATCACCTAGAAATTGTTCTAACTCAAGAACAAGCTTCTACAACACCTCTGTTTTCTTTTCCAAGTTCAAGAATAGTCAAGACAACAACTTAAGCTCAGAGTATAAGATCCAGCTCCAAGGTAAGTTTTTTGACTTTAGTTCTTCATTTCAAGCCTCATTAGTAATTCATTTTTTGAAGACAAAATGTAGTAACTATTGTCCTTGAAGCTAACCTTTTGTTTATCTTCCATTATTTTCATTATGTGTTGAGAACTAACCCATGTATGCAGCAAAACAATGTTGAAGTAAAAAAAATGACAGTATGAGTCGACACATAGCCTTATGAGTCGATACATACTGCTTTACAGGCCCAAAATAGAAGGAAAAAGAGTGTATGAGTCGACACAAAGCACGTATGAGTCAACACATACAGTGTATGAGTCGACACATACCATTATGTATCGACTCATACTGAGTTTATTTGGCAATACAGGGGGAAGAAAAGTTATGTGTCGATGCATATGAGCTTGTGTCGACACATAATAGTTCAAAATGCATTTTTTTTCTTTATTTTTACAATGTTTTTACATTTCCTTCATTATTATTCGATATGGTTGTAATATTTAAGTTCCTATTTCATCCCCATTTGTAAATTGTACCCCCATCCCCTAAACGATGTGATAGTGTAGGACTTTATTTTCTGCAATTTAACGCTTTCAAATACAAATGCTAGTGATTAGGGTTTGTATGGAAAGATAAAACCAATGCTTAGAAAACCCTAATGCAAGACAAATCAAGCATGAAAAAGATACATTTTCACACTTTGCATCTCTAGGGTTAACTCCACTTGTTGCCTTGAGAAATAAATGGTCATGATACGCATGTAAGACGTCTTAGTAAAAACAAACAAAATACAAGATCATAGCCCCTCGATGACGCTATCTATGTTGCCTTTCAAAATGATCTTAGTCCCTAAAGAAAATGCTAAGATATCTTACAAATTTTCTAATCATGACTAGATGATGACCCACACCCGTCCCTTTTACATCCAAAGATAGGGATTCTTACCAAATCAATGGTAAGATAGCAATATCAAAGGAAATGAAGAAACAAACTAAGACTTCTGAGTAGGTAGATTGTTCCTAGTTGCTTGCTCAATTTCAAATCAAACACTCTTGCTTATTTTCAAAACAAACACCCACACTTTCAAAAACACTTTCAAAACATCTTCCAAACTTGAAACATTTTCAAAAGGTCAACACTTTGTATACGTTCTTACGAACGAGAACTATTACAAAGTTTGCCTAAACGAGGGCGCTTCTCTGAAATACTTTCAAAAACCACACAAAGCACATTTTCAAACAAAAGCAAGTGATTTAGCAAGTAACTAAGAGCCCATGGAAAACCATGGATGAAAAGGGTGCTAATACCTTCCCTTTTCATAATCTACCCCCCGAACTCAAGAAATAATCTCAAAGGTCTTTCCTGTGCTTTTTCACCTTTCCTTTTGGATAAAAGAAAAGTCGGTGGCGACTCTTGCTAACTGCAACATGTGCGATAAAATGCAAAACACCCAAGTCAGTTCTCCCACCGTATTACAGATCCTTCCATATTTTTTTCATAATTTAAAAATTAAGAAAATTATTTTTAAACATTTAAAACAATTCAAGTAAAGTGAAAAATTATAAAAAAATATTAGAACACAAGATAAAATTGTGAAAAAATAATAATCAGAAAGAGAAAAATCAAAAGTATTTTTCATAATTTTTTCAGATTTTTTGAAGTTAAAATGAATTTTCTATGATTTTTTGAAGTTTAAAACAATTTAAATATAAAAATCAGAAAACAAAATAAAGTCAAAAAAAATGTGGACCAATGGATGAGAGTCAAAACGCGTTTGTAAGCTAATCCAATGGATCAAACGCGATGTGCATATCATGGTCTTTACTGAATAATGCATGGAATCAACAATTAAATCAGATTTTGAAAAAATGGCTGGCACACCTTCATTGGTTGATAGATGACACGTTGGTCATCTTCAACCTCTAGCCAACGAATCTCCAAGTTCCAGAAACTGTAAAATTAGGACACGAGATCGGTACCATTCATTTCGTCTCTTCAAGACGATTCCAATGGTACCTTCGCGAAAAATTTATATAAAATGTAACTCAGTTGTTTTTGAAAAGAAGTTCTGAAAAGGGATTTGAAATTTCATGGCCAAAATGCACTTCTAGTTGAAAACAAGTGTTGCAACTAGTATCATGATGATGAGAGCTTCATAACAGTATCAAAGTTCGAGAGAATTGGTGAATGAATCTACCTAATGAAGTTAAGTTGCAGTTCTCTAAAACAGGATTTGGATAGCATGATTTAGGAAGTCTTAGAGCTTAATTCTTCTTCTTTTAGCTTTATTAAGGTTCAAGGAAGGTGAATTGACAAATAAAAATGATTGAGAAAGGATGTAAGAGCAAATTCGAAGTTGAAAAAAATTGAGTTCAAGAGGAAGTTTGGCAGGGTGATTCTAGCTCTCTAAGCTTGAGAAAATGAATGAGGCATGATCCTCTATTTATAGGGAAGCTGATTGAATGCTCAAGCGTGTGAAACGATGAATTTTGGAGGGAAATTGTGTGAAGTTGCAAACAAGAAAAGTGTGACTTCTAATTTGATCAAAACTCATCCAAACTTTGCGTTTTAATATGCTAATCACTTCTGGAGGTTCACTAAACGTGTTTAGAAGAAAAAGCGTGCAGAAAAAAATGTGTTTAGAAGCTAAATCAAGGATTTCAAATTCTGTCTTCTAAAGAAACTTCAGTTTCAAGTTACCAAGTTCAACTCAAAAATGGCATTCTCAGCTCAAGGAGTCTTAGGACATGATTCTTGAAGCTTTAGAAATATGGGATCACAAGCTTTACAATGTGAAAAGAATGGAATCAAATGGATGCTTGAGATGAAAATTGTGATGAGTCAAAGTTGAGAAAAATAGGTTGACTTTTGTACTTAGAAAAATTCTAAGTTTTTTTCTTCAAAAATGACTTACAATGTCTTGCATCCAAGCATGGCCTTCCATTTGAAATTTTCTCTTGAACAAAAAAGATGGCATGAGGTAGATATCTTGAATGACATTTTGAGACTTGAACCATTTAAAATATCCAAAAAATGAGAAAGTTATGACTTGTTGAAATTGGCCAAATTAATAAAATGACCTATAATATTTTGCATCCTTAGGGCATCTTCCATTCATTTTCACACTTTACACTTAAAAGAAGGGTTGAAGTTCACATATTTAAGATCAATATGGAAAAATAATGGGCTTAAGGTGATAAAAATTGACCAAGTTATGATCTTTTGAAGTCATATATGGGAATTTGATGGTTTGTTTAGAGGACTTGTAATCTTTCTTCATCATTAGGTATCTTCCTCACAAAATTTCCTTGAAAATTTTGAAGTGATTTGTTGATATACCTTTGAAAATAAGTATGTCTTTAGAATCACACAACAATACCAAAATATGAGCAATCTATACCCCTTTGAAGTTCAAAACCCTAACTCCTAGAGTAACAAAATGCCTTGGGAAACCTTTGCAATTTTGATCAACTTTCTTGCACAAATACTTTTGTCATGTAAATAGAAGTTGTTGAGGATGATAATGAGAAGCCATAACAACCAAAAATACTTCCAAATCTTGAGAATTGAGAGAGATATGCACTTGTGATTAATGAAACCAAAGACTTGTCCAACTAGGTCAAACTTCATCAATCAACCCTTGTACCTTTGAACTATTTTTGACAACATGAGGCATGATGAATCATAATAGACTTTGTCATGATATTATTTAAAAATATATTCAATAATTAAGCTTGAATCTCAATGAAGCTTTGTTGAAGAAGTCATGGAAATAAACTCATGAACCTGTGGATCAACTTGATGGAATGTATTGTGCTTTCACCTATGGTACCAACAATTAGAGCAAATATTCATTGTACTTATTAGTTAAAAATTAATCAATACAAAACATAGACGATCACAATATACAAGTCAAGGTGCTTGGTGATTCCCATGAGCAAAGCTAAAGATAAGGAGAAGAACCAAACCCTAGTGTGTGATCTTGTTGCATTGTGATGGTATGAAATGATAGGTGAATCTTAGGGGCAAAAATTGGGGTACAACATTTTCTTAAGGAGAAGTCAACTGAACTTTGACCAAGCACAACTTCCAGATGCTTCATCATATTTTCCTCAACCAAAGCTCATTTTGAAGGAAATCCAATTCTCTACAACTTTGTCTCTGTAAGCTCAAGTCCAAAAAATGCTTCATTTGAGAGATATGGGCCAAAACATTATAAGTCATTTCAAAAGTCAACAAAAAGACACTTTTTTCAAGGCAACTTACATCAAGATAAAGTTTTCAAATGCAAAAATGATCAACATAGAGATTGTAGAGGACATCTTGAGCTTTTCAAAAGGTCCAAGATCATCTTCATATGATAAAATTTGAGAGAGTTATGATTGATGCAAGTTGGTCAATTTTGAGAAAATGCATGAAACCTATATTGAGAAAACTTGGAATTTTGGGCTAATGGGCTGATGTTTCAAGATCTATGCGTGTTATAGGCCTCAATATAAATTTCAGAAATTATTCATACACCTCTTTGTTTTTTATTCTATTTTTTATATATATTTTTATTTAAATTAAAAATTAAATAAGATAAAATCAAAGGCTTTTCTTACAAAGGTCCAAGCCCAACCTTTTGACCTAATTTCATCATTATATATTCCATACAATTCAGACAAGCATGAAAAAAAAAACCCTTGCAAAACACCATTCCAAAATCTCAAAAATTCTAAAAAATTAGGGCAAATCAAGAACCCTAGTTGCTACCACTTTCAAAGCGAACCAACCTTTCCATTCACTTCCAGAAGCACTATAGGGTAAGGTTGGATTATTTGTGAAGATCCAAAGAGAATGAAACGAGCATACATGCCATGCCGGTTTTCTTAATTTATTGCAAATTCATATTTTTGTTTTCATGTTATTTTAATGCATACTAATGATACTAATGTTCTTCTGAGGTATGACAATTCAAGATCGAACTATAGCATGGCCCTCATAACGACCGGATAATGGTTTTCCATATTCATACCGATTTGAGTTATCTTCTTCATATCTCACTATACAACCATATTTATCCTAAACTAAGGCCACCAATGGATTCAAAGGTCAATTTAGGGGAAGGGTCCTTTTTATGCATTAACGTGGATTATTTTACAGGCTTCAAAAAACAACTTGCAGGAGAAGACGACCGAAGCTAGGGCTCTAGCGCCTCTCTGGTCCACCTATTTTGCTATATATTATATTTTTTGTTTATGTTATACGATCGGATGAGACAGCCACCCCAGTGGCAAGGAAGTGCGCGTTAAGGTATTCATGTACAAGGGTGTGGGTTCGATCCAGCCTTTTGACAATTTTTTTTTATATTTTCCAAATATTGCAGGATTTAACATGTAGCGCACTGATTCCATCCTATCAACACAAGCGCGCGCCTGGCGCAGTGGTAAAGCGTGTGGTTGAGAAAGCTAAGGGTGTGGGTTCAACACCCACCCTTAACATTTTACTTGATTTTGCTTCTAACTTGTTTTTCTTCATTATTTTTTCCTTAACCCTAGTATTTTTAAACCTAATTTTTAACCATTAATAACAAAACCTTTTTACAAACCCTAATTAGGTTTTAGCTCTTTTAATTAACCTTTTTTAATTAAAGTTTTTTCTTAAATAGAATTAATTAGTTTTTCTAGGTTTTTTTAATTAACTTTCTTTTGATTAACTTTTTAATTAACCTTTTTTAATTAAAAGTAATTAGATTCCTAGGTTTAATTAATTAATTATCATCAAAATTTATTTTCATAAAGAACATCAAAAACACTTCTTTTTTCCTTCGATTCTATTTTTATTTTACATTTTTAGATCGATTGTATAGGTTTCGAAATTGTAATCTTTATTTGTCGCTTTCTTTTTTTCATTATTATGTAACTGCTCCTGGATGTAATAGGTTTGGATTTATTTTCTGCAATGTCTATTATGTATCTTCCCCAAAGCGTTGTAATAGTTTAGGGTTTACGTTTCTGCTTTTATCTCCTGCTGTTATTTTAGGTTTACTGCTTAGTAATTAAGGTTGTATGGAAATATAAAAACCAAACGATAGAAAACCCTAAATCCAAAGATAAAATAACTGAATGTAATACACTTACACACTCGCACCTTTAGGGTAACCTCCCTTGTTTCCTTCGGAACAAAACAGTCATGTCCCTCGAAAGTGGAGACGCTTTAGCAAAGTCCCTCGAATCAAAGATCATAGTCCCTCGATGACCCTTCGATGTTGCCTTTCGATAAATGATCTAGTCCCTTACGAAAATTGCTAAAGTGTCCTTACTAGTTGCCTTCGATGATTGTACGATGACCCTATGCCCGTCCCTTCACATCCAACGATAGGGCTTCCTACTAATTAATGGTACTGATAGCACTATCTAAAGGAGGAGGAAAAGTATAAGAATGAACTTGAGTGGGTAGAACTTTTAATGGCTTTCTCACACAAAAATAAAACATTTTACACAAACACTTTCAAATATATTTTCAAAACAATTTGTACGCATTCTTTAGGACTGATACAAGAGTCATTACAAAGTTCAAACATCAAAATATTTTCAAACACGCACAAAAAGAAAATTTTCAAAGTGAGCTAAGCGATTGAGAGCCCGTAGATAAATACGGATGAAAAGGGTGATAATACCTCCCCTGTTCATAACCTACCCCCCAAACTCAAAATCTTCAAGGTCTTTCGTGTTCTTTTCGCCCTTTCCTTATTGGATAAAAGCAAAGTCGGTGGCGACTCTAGGTATCCACAACATTTATGATAAAACGAAAAACAAGTCAGTTCTCCCATCGTATTACAGACTGCAAAGTCTATTTTTGATTCTCTTAAGATGACTCGTGAAGGTAACGCTCAAGTTAAGGAGACAAAGACTCAGCCCTAATCCAGAAATTTGAAGCCTTCAGAATGGAAGACGATGAATCTGTGGAAACCATGTTTTCAAGGTTCCAAACGCTTGTTGCAGGACTCAAGGTTCTTAATATAAGATATTCTACTACATATCATGTCAAGAAAATTATCAGAGGTCTACCTAAGAAGTGGAGACCAATGGTAACTTCCTTGAAGTTTTCCAAGGATATGAACAATACTAGTCTCGAGGAAAAAATAAGTTCTTTAAGAAGTCATGAGATTGAACTTCAATAAGATGAGTCTCAGAGAAGAGGTGAATATATGGCTCTGAAGTCTAAGTCTGAAAAGACAAAGTCTTTTTGAGCTGAAGAAGAATCAGAAGAATCCTAAAAAGACTAAGATAAAGGTGAACTTTCTCTAATATCCAGAAGGATAAACCAGTTATGGAAACATAGACAGAGCAAGTTCAGAGGACCAAGAATAAAAAAGGGTAGATCTGAATCTACATTTGGTCAGAAGAAAGTTTCTAGAAAAGAAGTTACGTGTTATGAGTCCAAAGAGCCTGGACACTACAAGAATGAATGTACAAAGCTCAGAAAAGACAAGAAACCCAAGAAGGTTTTCAAATCAAAGAAGGGTCTCATGGTAACATAGGATTATTCAGAGTCATAAGAGGAAGATTCTGATGAAGAACAAGCTAACATGACACTCATGGCAAAAACAAGTACAAGTGAAGTTATCTCAGAGTGTGAGCTGGCAACTGATGATGAGTCAGACTCTGATGACACAGAGGTATTTTCTTCTCTCTCTCATACTGAACTTGAGTCTTGTTTATCAGAAGTGATGAAAAGATATCAACTTCTTCTAAGTAAACACAAAACTCTAAAAAAGACTTTTGTAGTTACTTTTGAGAACTTTACTAAGAGAGAGCAAAACGGTTCTGATTTAAATGAAAAAAATATTTGCCTTAGAAAAATCAAATATTTCTCTTATAAGTAAAGTCTCAAAGTTGGAAGAAGATATCACTTCTAGCATATCTATTACTGATAGAGTAATCAGATATGATAGAACTTTTCAGCACTTCTTAGTTACAAGCATAAATAGAAGCAAGATGGCTTCAATGATCTATGGTGTTAGCAGAAACGGAAGGAGAGGACTGGGATACTCAGGACCATAAAAAATAATTGATGAGACTTTTATTATCAAACCAAAACCTCTTTCTGAACATTTCGTTCTTGCTGGCACTGAACTGAAATGTTCTGAACAATAAGGTTTTGATTCTATTAAATCACAACCATAGACACATAAGGAAACTTCTAAGCCCAAATATCATGCAAAAATTCCACTTGATTATCCTAAGGATGATATAATCTATGTTGTAGATATCCTTGATAACTCCACTGAGACACCAGTCATGGTGCCTAGGCAGTGGATGCCGGCAACACATGACGGGAGAAAGGCGTATATTCCAAGATTTGGAACTTAAGTATGGAGGCATTGTTGGTTTCAGAGGAAATAAGAAAGGAAAGATCATTGGTAATGGTAAACATCCTTCTATTAATAACGTTCTTTAAGTTGAGGGTCTGATGCATAACTTATTGTCAATCAGTTAACTTAGTGATAATGGTTATGACGTCATCTTTAATCAAACGTCCTGTAAGGTTGTAAGTCAGAAGGATGGCTCAGTTCTGTTTAATTGTAAGAGGAAGAACGACATTTACAAAATTAGTTTATCATATTTAAAAAACCATAATGTAAAATGTCTTTTGTCTGTCAATGAAGATCAGTGGGTATGGCATAGACGTATGGGCCATGTTAGCTTGAGAAAGATATCTCAAATAAACAAGCTTCGATTAGTCAGAGGCTTGCCTAATCTAAAGCATTCTTCATATGCTCTTTGTGAAGCATGTCAGAAAGGCAAGTTTTCAAAAACTTATTTCAAAGCTAAAAAGGTTGTTTCTACCTCTAGATCATTAGAACTTCTTCACATTGATTTGTTTAGACTAGTGAAAATGGCTTCTGTCAATGGAAAGAAATACAGACTAGTCATAATTGATGATTACAACATATGGACATGGGTAAAATTATTAAGACATAAGGATGAGTCACATTATTTTTTTGCTTTCTTTTGATCTCAAGTGCAAAATGAAAAGAGTTGCAAAATAGTCAGAAGTGATCATGGTGGAGAATTTGAAAAAAAAGATTTTGAAAAGCTTTTTGATTCTTATGGTATATCCCATGATTTATCCTGTCTTAGAACTCTACAACAAAATGGGTTATAGAGAGGAAGAATAGGACATTGCAAGAAATGGCTCGCACCATGGTCCAAGTGACTGAAATGGCTAAGCACTTTTGGGAAGAAGCGGTAAATACAACTTGTTACGTTCAGAATTGGATCTCTATAAGACATATTTTGGGTAAGAATCCATATGAACTGTGGAAGAATAGAAAGCCTAAAATTTCTTATTTCCATCCTTTTGGATGTATATGTTTTATGTTGAACACTAAAGATAATCTGGGAAAGTTTGACTCCAAAGCTAAGAAGTGTATGTTGTTAGGATATTCTAAACGCTCAAAAGGCTTTAGAGTCTATAACATAGAATCACAAATTGTGGAAGAGTCAATTCATGTTTGATTCGATGATAAGCTTGACTCTGAAAAGTCAAAGCTAGTTGAAAATTTTGTAGACTTAGAGATAACTTTTTCAAAACCTAAGGAGAAGGTACATGAAGTCAAAGCATCAGAAGTTCCCATTTCTAATATTACTGCTGCTCCTTCCGACCCCCCACAACAAAGGAGAAGTGGAACTGCAATCTCTCATCTTTAAGATTTGATTATGGGAAACAAAGATAATTCTGTCAGAACCAGATCAACCTCCAAACCTTCAGAAGTGATGCTTATGAGTTTGGCATCTCTAATTGAGCCAACATCTATTGATATAGCTCTTCTAGACAAAGACTGGATTCTGGAAATGGAATAAGAACTGAACCAGTTCTCAAAGAATGATATATAAGATCTTGTTCACAAACCTAAAGGTGTACACGTCATTGGAACCAGATGGGTGTTCAGAAACAAGCTCAAGGAGAAGGGTGAAGTTGTCAGAAACAATGCATGACTGGTTGCACAAGGTTATAGTTAGAAAGAAAGAATAAACTATACAAAAACCTTTGCACCAGTCAACAAGTTAGAAGCGATTCATTTATTAATTTCTTTTTCTATTAATCATAACATCATCCTTTATCAGATGGAAGTTAAGAGTGGATTTATGAATGGTTACATTTCTGAAGAAGTATATGTTAAACAACCTCATGGATTTGAAAACTATGAGAAATCAGATTATGTTTTTAAACTCAAAAAAATATCTTTATGGTCTAAAGCAAGCTCCCAGAGCTTGGTATGACAGATTGAGTAGTTTTCTTTTAGAAAATAAATTTACCGGAAGGGAGGTTGATACTACACTATTCTGTAAAACATTTAAAAAGGATATTCTGATAGTTCAAATTTATGTTGATGATATTATTTTTGGTTCTACTAATCCCTCTCTTTGAAAGTAATTTTCTAAGTTGATGCAGGTTGAGTTTGAGATGAGTTTGATGGGAGAACTAAAGTTCTTTCTGAGAATTCAGATTGATCAACAATCAGAAGTTACTTACATTCATTAGAGTAAGTATACTAAAGAATTTCTTAATAAGTTTAACATGATGGACAACTCACCAGCAAATACTTTGATGCATCCAACATGCATTCTAGAGAAAGATGAGTGTGATCGGTGGATTTAGAACTGACTGTTTAAAGCTGGTTCGCGAAATGTCGCGGAAGCAAGAGTCGCCACCGTCTTTTATTTTCTCCAACATGGACAGGACAAAAGCACAACAAAATTCCTTATGAGATAGTTTCTCGGTTCGGGAGGTAGATTTATAGAAAGTGAAGGTGTTAGCACCCTTTCTATCCATGGTTATCCATGGGCTCTTAGATACTTGCTCATTTGTGTTTTCAAAGTGTTTGTTTGCTTTTCAATGTGCGTGGGTTTGAAAAAGTTTCGTTTTAAAAATTTCAGATCGACTCTTGTATCAGTCCTCAAGAGTGTTTGAAAAATTGTTTTGAAAGCTTTTTGAAAAGTGTCGGTGTGAAAAGAGTTTTGATTTGTTTTTTGAATAGAGCAAGTATCTACGAGTCATCTACCTACCCTAAGGAATTAAGCTATGTAGAAGTCCTTAAGTAGTGCCATCCCACCATTGAGAGGTAGGTAGCACCACCGTTGGAGGTGTTCGGGTCAATTCGTTTGTAGGGACGGTGTGGTCACCAGAGCGGGTTCAAAACGAGCCACTATCTTCAAGTTATGAATTTTTTAGCGCGTAAAAACTGCACTTTCAGCACACTTTTTCACCATATTTCTTCGAGCAAACTCACACATTCGGATACCTTCTTTAAAGAATTGACTCTTGAGCCAAACCTGAATTTGAGAATATGTTATCAGAGATATCTTGGCGAAAGAACACCTGAATATGATGCGCCGGGTTGGACTTGTGAATTTTTCTTGAAATATTTTGAGAAATATGGGAGGGCAAATTTTGGGGTACAACAGTTGCCCCTGTTCAATCTTCTTAAACCTGAGGATGTAGATTGGCTTGCGTGCCTTTCGTGATCCGAAGGTGGAAGATGATTGAACACTAAAGTGCCCAGAAATTTGCACTCGCATAGTAGAGTATCAACAACGTGATGGCGCGAATGGGTTTACAGATGCCATGTTGAGAGATGATGGATAGGAGAATGGGCTTATAGATGCCATCTAGAGACTGTTGGTAAGTGGAGAGATGGGCTTATAGATGCCATCGGGAGGTTGTCGATCGCGTAAGAGATTCCTTAGCGAGAACTTGCGTACCTGAGAAAGAAAAATAATTACCTGGCCTGTTACAGGAGTTGTTCTTCAAACTCTTTATATAGATGTGCCCTAGCTGGATACAGGAATCAAATCTTTAAACTCTTCAGACGTGCCCTGGCAAGATACAGGAATCGAGTCCGGAGAATATAGTTGTCAACAGATACACCCTGGCGAGATACAGGAATCAGATCTTCGAACTCTTCAGACGTGCCCTGGCGAGATACAGGAATCGAGTCTGGTAATGTTAGTCGTCAACAGATACACCCTGGCGAGATACAGGAATCGGATCTTCAAACTCTTCAGACGTGCCCTGGCAGGATACAGGAATCGAGTCTGGGATTCAGAAAGGTTGGTGAGTTGTCTCTACTGACAGGTTATTTCCATGGACGGGTGGTCTTTAACGACGAGTGTCTATAACAACGGGTGTCTATAACGACGAGTATCTATAACGACGGGTGTCTATGACGACGAGTGTCTATAACGACGAATGTCTATAACGGCGAGTGTCTATGACGACGAGTGTCTATAACGACGAGTGTCTATGACGACGAGTGTCTATGACGACGAGTGTCTATGACGACGAGTGTCTATGACGACGAGTGTCTATAACGACGGGTGTCTATAACGACAGGTGTCTATAACGACGGGTGTCTATAACAACAAGTGTCTATGACGACGAGTGTCTATAACGACGAGTGTCTATGACGACGAGTGTCTATAACGACGAGTGTTTATGACAACGAGTGTCTATAACGACGAGTGTCTATGACGACGAGTGTCTATAACGACGAGTGTCTATGACGACGGGTGTCTATGACGACGAGTGTCTATAACGACGAGTGTCTATGACGACGAGTGTCTATAACGACGGGTGTCTATGACGATGAGTGTCTATAACGACGAGTGTCTATGACGACGAGTGTCTATAACGACGAGTGTCTATGACGACGAGTGTCTATAACGACGAGTGTCTATGACGACGAGTGTCTATAACGACGAGTGTCTATAACGACGAGTGTCTATAACGACGAGTGTCTATAACGACGAGTGTCTATAACGACGAGTGTCTATAACGACGAGTGTCTATAACGACGAGTGTCTATAACGACGAGTGTCTATAACGACGAGTGTCTATAAAGACGAGTGTCTATAACGACGAGTTGTATCAGAGAAATCTTTAGGCATTGATTTAACTGGATTTGTATTCTTTGACTGGGTTGGTCTCTTTTGACTGTATTCGTCTACATAGCTGATCTTTTCACTGTATCCTTCCTGAAAGGTAAAGGTCAGTCATATGCAATGCATGATATGGATCAAGCAATAATATTTTTCAACACATGAGATTGTATGATGCATGTATCATGATGTATAACAATGTGATGTTTATGAATGTATCTTCGTCTAGGAAAATAGATCCTTGACGGATGCCGGGAAGTCAAATCCTGGGCTGATGTTGAAGAGTGAGATTCTTCGTTTCCGTTGGGGATGATGATTGCAAGAATACCGGTAGGAGAAGATGACTTCATTGGGGAATAAACTTGGCGAATAGATTACTCTGTGGGGAGGTAACTCTGTGGGGAAAGAGAGGTACTTCGCTGAGGTTGATGATAACTCCGCTGGGGATACCATTGTTGAGTTATGTTGGAAGGTTTGACGAACTTCGCTGGGGATAGGAAGACTTTGCCGAGGACGATCTTTCCGTGACAATTGGCTGAGGATAACCCAGTTATATCCTGGTAGGGAAATAACCTTTGAACATGGTCGGGGAGAGATACATTGGTACTCTGCAGGTGGTAAGCTTCCAGAATCTACTGGGGATAAGCTTCATGAATCCACTGGGGAGATTAATTGAACTCTCCTGGGGAAACTTTTGAGATTTCACTGGGGAAGTGGCTCTACTTGTAGTGTCTGGTATACCGCCGGGGAACAATCTTAGATCAATATTGCCGGGGATGCTTGTTAGGAATGTTCGTATGCTCCGTTGGAGAATGTTGAGATCTTCTGGGGATAATCCAACTTCCTTAAGGCTGACAATAAGCTAACTCTGCTTGGGGAGAGTGTTGCTGACTTGCTGGAGGTATTGTGCCTTCTCTGCTCGGGGGGAGTATGGCTGAACCTTGTCTCATTCTGTGGGGAATTAGGGTATCTTGGTCATTCTTCAGCTGAACTTGCCTTGGTACCTTGATGGCAGAGCAACTAGATCGCTTAGACAACTCATTATTGCCCCAGTTTCAGTGGGAGAAGGCACCTGTGGGGGTAATTGACAAATCTTCTGGTAGACAAGTGACGAGATGCCAGGACATAGTCGTACGCTTTGATCCCTAATTTTTGCCTGGAACGCCCTTTCGGGTTTTTAGTCCACCGGGATACCCTTTTTTGCCCAAGCCGCCTTTTCAGGTTTTCGACTTGCCGGGTGTACAGATTTTTTTTCATTTCATCCCTTATTTTTGCCCGAACCCTTTTGGTTCGCCGGGAAGCCCTTATTTTTGCCTAGGTGTGTCAACCTAGCGGGTCTTTGATTTTGCGTAGTATTTTTTCGACTATGTCCACGCTCTCAGGATGTAGGGAGGTGCCCCTGTCAGTAGTGTAGTGTTGCCATACTACCAGAAGATCTTTATTTGATCGTCCAACGCTCTAAGTGATCCAGATGGAGATTTGCCCCAGGCTGGTTGGCCTTTTGAGAGATTCTCCGAATCTTGACTTGACTGCCCCAGATGATGGACAATGATCATGTCTGCCCCTTGATTGGAGGTGCTTTTGTTCATTAGACATTCGTCGTGCGAACTTCTATGCTGTTCAAACAAAAAGTCATATGCAAACAAAGTTATGTCAAAAATGCAAAGCTTACGTCTGTTTCAGAGATTTTGAAAATGCATCTTTTAGTAAAACAAGCAAATTTTGTAAAATGTGATGTCAACTCGTTATTTTACCGCAAGCCTTGAGGAGTCAGGATACCTTTCGTAACAGTATGCTTTCGAACTAACCCATGCTTCAGCTAGGACTTTTTAGGGTTGTAACGTGGCCTGGTTCACGGTTTAAGAAACAAAGGATAAAGGCTCAAAATTTATTTGTGCCCACCCGTTCTTCGTGATGTTCTTCAATCCTAAACTCAGCTAATCGTGCGTTAGACCTTGTTGAGTCTTTGCTTTGATATTCCAGTGATGGTTCGGATGTTGACAATTTATTTTGAATAGGCAGTCATTTTTGTCGAAGGTTTGTAGGACCTCTTTCTTTTGATTTTTATTATCCCTTTTTTTTTGCCTGAACTGTTCTTTTGTGATTACAGTCAGCGGGATGCCCCAGTTTTGTAAGTCTCCTTCATAGGTTTTGACTTACTGGGTTTTTATTTTTGAGATATAACAACTGCATGTCTTTATGATTATTCGGAACCATCACTGTCTTTTTTTTTGGAAGGACTCCTTTGATGCCATTCATTGTGCACCTGGATCAACTGAGAAAACTACCCTGCCCCAGGTTATGATTAAGGGTTTTAATTTTCGAAAAGAAAAACTCCTACTTCTTTGGCTCAAAGGGGTTGACGAGGGATTATCTTCCTTATAACTCCAGTGTTTAGGAATTGAAACAATGCCTGTACCTCATCAGCGGGGTCTGTTCAAAAGCATACTGTAAAGATAGCGGTATCGTTTTCGTCATCCTCCCTCAAGAGGCTTAGAATTATTAATCGAGAGTTGACATCAAAAAAATGAAAGCAGTTTGCATATAGTGAATACGAAATAATTGCTTCAAAATAGACATGTGTAATGCATTAATGAAATAACAACGTTTAGCATGAATAAATGTTTGAACAGTCAAAAGAAAATTACAAATTGAACATTCGAATGAACAAAAAATTTCCAATCCTAGCCATATTTTGGCAGGGGAGCAGTGATCACATTCGGAGTCTCTGGAGAGTCGAACTGGACTTCCTTCGCGTCGATCAGATCCTGAACCTTGTTTCTCAAGGTCCAACAGTCATTTGTAGCATGCCCCGGGCTGTCAGAATGATAGGCGCAGCGAACCTTGGGGTTGTACCTTGAAGGTGCCCTGTTAGGATTCTTTGGAGGGTCTATGAGAGTTACCAACTTGGTTTCCAGCAGCCGTGGCAATATCTGTGACAAGGTCATGCCGAGGGGAGTAAATTGCCTTTTAGGTCTCTCTTCCCTTTGTTGATTGTGATGCTGAGGAGCACCGGCTGGCTTTGCAATAGTTACCGCGTTGACAGCATTAGATTCTCTCTTGGGTGGTTTCTTCTCAATGTTTGAGGAGTCACCATTATGTATTTTCCCCGACTTGATGCCAGCTTCTATTCTTTCCCCGGTCAAGATCAGATCTGTAAACCCAGCAGCAGAATTCCCAATCAGGTGGTTGAAGAATGGACCAGACAGGGTCCCCAAGAACATGTCGACGAGCTCGCGGTTAGTCAGAGGTGGTTGTACCCTTCCAGCAAGGTCCCTCCATTTTTGAGCATATTCTTTAAAACCTTCGCCTGCACCCATAGACATTCCCTGAAGCTGAGTGCGCGTGGGAGCAAGGTCGGCATTCTACTGGTACTGTTTATAGAATGCAGTGGCCAAGTCCTCCCAGCTGCGGATGTTGGCTCCATTCAGTTGATAGAACCAGTCGAGTTGAGTCCCTGCCAGACTATCCTGAAAGAAGTGAATCCACAAATTCTTGTCAGCCGTGTAGGGCTGGATCCTCCTTATGTATGACCTGAGATGCAGCTTAGGACAGGAAGCCCCGTCATATTTTGCAAAAGCAGGTGCTTTGAATTTATGTGGGATTACCACCCCAGAAGACAGACCTAGATCTTCGAAGTCCAGGTCGGGCACTTTTTGTATCTCCATGGCACTTAGCCGGTCTTCCAACTGTTTGTACCTGTCCTCAGCTGGAGGGTACTGTTCATCACTAAAATCAGTCTCGTTGTCAGAGACCACCGGACTTGGAGCCCTTCCCCCTTGGGGACTGCCTTTTCCTACAGAAGAACCAGCTTGATCAACCTCATTCTGCAGTGTGTTGCCAAACCTCCGACCAGTGTTGAATAGTACAGTTCTCTTCTTCTTCTTTTTCAAAAGCAGGGTCTTCAGATCTTGTTGCCCCTGGGCTAGACTCGCGATCAACTCTTGGAACTGGGCGTTCTGAGCCTGGAGAGCCTTGATGGATTGCTCAGTAGATGATTCAGGATTCATGATGGCGAGCTGAAATAAACAGCGAAGAAGGTAAGCAACCTGTAAAAGGGATACCTGTAATGCAATGATATGTATGTATGCATGCAATGTTTTCAAGGATCTCGCGGGGTAAACAAGAAACCGTTAGAGTTTGAATTTTGTAGCTTGATTGAAGGAACTTCATGTTGTTGAGAGTCCTTCTTCAAGGGTCAAGGCTCACCATATCGAGTGGGTCATAGCCCCTGACAACCTTGGCTAGAGGAAAATAAATCCCCTTTGCCCCTTGCCAGACATGTTGGTTCATCATGATCTGCACCACAAACCCTTGAGATCCTTGAAATGGGTTAGTCCTTATGCAGGATGTATGCAATGGTATGATATTATGCTATGCATGGAGTGATGTAAGTAAAACCCTGTTATGAGTCCAGATTAAGGACTGTAAACAACACCTGCAAGGAACTCACGTGTCAGATAACAAGAACATGCAAGTAGTCAGGTTTGAAGGCAGGCAAGTCACACAAAAGAGCCCTTAGATTTCAGGCCAGCATGAAGTTTAGGTACTACCCTCTTTCAGTTTCGTTGGTTAAGACCTGTCCTATCAAAAGTAACCGGGTTCTAGAGGATCTCAATATCATCGACTACCCTCAATCGGTCATAACTCCAGCGTCACAATCTTTTCTTGCAGCCAGAACCATCGCAAGAGTTTAGCCTCAATGAGTGTAGCATACAACTACTATTCTATGGCCAAGTTGGGTCAATTTAGGGTTCTAAGGTCGGTTGGTGCTTAATGACTCCTCAGAATACCCATATTCTCCTTGTTGCGACACAAGGGATATCGGTACAGACCAAGGTGCCACACCAACGTAGCCACTGCTTCACCCATGTCGGTCTACGCCGGACAGGTCCCTCACAGCTTATGCTACCTAACAGGGTATCCCCAGATCCGGGTTAGGATCTATCTAACTCTGATGCAGCCCACAATAATAAAGCAAACAAGCACAACAATTGAAAACACAAGTGATCTTAGTCCTAAGGTACACCTCACTTTATAAGAAGTCCCCAGCAGAGTCGCCAGTTCTGTGATCGGTGGATTTAGAACTGACTGTTTAAAGCTGGTTCGCGAAATGTCGCGGAAGCAAGAGTTGCCACTGTCTTTTATTTTCTCCAACATGGACAGGACAAAAGCACAGAAAAATTCCTTATGAGATAGTTTCTCGGTTCGGGAGGTAGATTTATAGAAAGGGAAGGTGTTAGCACCCTTTCTATCCATGGTTATCCATGGGCTCTTAGATACTTGCTCATTTGTGTTTTCAAAGTGTTTGTTTGCTTTTCAATGTGTGTGGGTTTGAAAAAGTTTCGTTTTAAAAATTTCAGATCGACTCTTGTATCAGTCCTCAAGAGTGTTTGAAAAATTGTTTTGAAAGCTTTTTGAAAAGTGTCGGTGTGAAAAGAGTTTTGATTTATTTTTTGAATAGAGCAAGTATCTACGAGTCATCTACCTACCCTAAGGAATTAAGCTGTGTAGAAGTCCTTAAGTAGTGCCATCCCACCATTGAGAGGTAGGTAGCACCACCGTTGGAGGTGTTCGGGTCAATTCGTTTGTAGGGACGGTGTGGTCACCAGAGCGGGTTCAAAACGAGCCACTATCTTCAAGTTATGAATTTTTTAGCGCGTAAGAACTGCACTTTCAGCACACTTTTTCACCATATTTCTTCGAGCAAACTCACACATTCGGATACCTTCTTTAAAGAATTGACTCTTGAGCCGAACCTGAATTTGAGAATATGTTATCAGAGATATCTTGGCGAAAGAACACCTGAATATGATGCGCCGGGTTGGACTTGTGAATTTTTCTTGAAATATTTTGAGAAATATGGGAGGGAAAATTTTGGGATACAACAATGAGGTAAGTGGAAAGGTATGTAAGAAGTTGTATTGTGGTATGATATTTTATTTAGCATCCATTTATGTGCTAGATTCCAATCTGATCGTAGGGGATGTAACTTAACTATTGTTAATAGAATTCAGAGGTATCTGAAAGGAACAACTAACCTTGGCTTAATGTATGATAAAACATCAGAGTACACTCTTTTTGGTTTTTGTGATGTAGATTACATTGGAGACAGACTGGAGAGGAAGATACTTTTGGGAATTGTCAGTTTCTTCGCAAGAATTTGATTTCATGGTCAAGCAAGAGGCAATCAACAATTTAACTTTCAACAGCAGAGGCAAGATGCTACGAATGAAGAATCAGCTGGAAGACTATCAGATTTATGAGAGTAACATTCCTAGCTTTTGTGATAACACAACTGCTATTTGTTTAAGTAAAAATCCTATTTTACATTCTAGGGCTAAACATGTAGAAATAAAACATCATTTCATTAGAGATTATGTTCAGAAAGGGATTTTATATTTAAAATTCATAGATATAGACCACCAATGGGATGATATCTTTACAAAACCCTTAGCTGAAGATAGATTTGTTTTCATTCTGAAACATCTGAAAATGGACTTTTGTCTAGAGTAATATTTCATCAGAATTAGATATGTTTAGTCGTAGTCTGGAGAAATGAGATTTGGATTTAAACAAAGAGTATTTCCTTTTATGCAGAACCTCAGTCATCAGAAGATGTTTCGGTCAGAAATGTATATGATCAGATGGAAACCTTTTGGCTTTCTAGACTCCGAGGATATAAAAATGTGCCACTTAATTAGATGTATTGATTAACGCGTGTAACCCTTGGTTATTTTTAATCATTACACTCTACTTAAGTTATACGACGAGCAGTGCACTTTTTCTCGGAATTGATTAATTCATAATAATTACACTCATTTATTACTCCTGATAATTATGTCTATTTTTCTTTTGAGTTTTTTTTCTCTCTTCTAAAAACACTATACACTAACACACACATCCTCACTTCACTTCCATACTTTTTTTAGAAACCCTAAACCCCTCTTTCTCTCAATTGTTTATCAAGTTCTTCATCAAAGTTCATCACCTTCTTCAACAACTTCAACAATGATGAACTCACAACAACAGGAGGCCGTTAAATTTTTGAAAGAGTTGGAACAAACAATGAACACTTCTGGGTTTTCATCATCAACTGCTCCACCAAGTTCTTCAACTCCCATGGTGATTGTTTCATCTTCTCTACTCATCATTGATGAAACCCATATTACTAAGAAGTTAGGCTCAAAGCGGAGGAATATGCTAGAGCTACTGAAGCAGCCATATTGGCTCAGGAGGATGAAGAAGTAGAAAGGGCAAGACAAGAGGCTATGGTTGTCTCATATTCTGATCCCGCCATTCTGCGTTTGGAACAAGAAATTGGTGTAATCAAAGAAGAGTGTGATCGGTGGATCTGGAACTGACTGTTTAATGCTGGTTCGCGAAATGTCGCGGAAGCAAGAGTCGCCGCCGTCTTTTATTTTCTCCAAATGGAAAGGACAAAAGCACAGAAAAATTCCTTATAGAGATTGCTCTCGGTTCGGGAGGTAGGTTATAGAAAGGGAAGGTGTTAGCACCCTTTCTATCCATGGTTATCCATGGGCTCTTAGATACTTGCTCATTGTGTTTCCAAAAAGGTTTGTTTGCTTTTCAATGTGGGTTTTTAAAAAAAGGTTTCTTTGAAAGTTTCAGATCGACTCATGCGTCAGAGTGTTTGAAAAATTGTTTCGAAAGCTTTTGAAAAGTGTCGGTGTGAAAAGATTTTTGTTTGTTTTTGAAGAGAGCAAGTATCTACGAGAACCTACCTACCCTAAGGAATTCGTCTGTGTAAAAGTCCTTTAAAGTAGTGCCATCCCACCATTGAGAGGTAGGTAGCACCACCGTTGGAGGTGTTCGGATCAATTCGAGGTTCGGGACATGGTGATCACCAGAGCAATGGGAAGACACCTTAGAAGCTACCCTCATGCCAGGTTCCCGGATCATGAGGACTTACTAAGACATCCTCTACTCGACGATCACCTTTCGAGGCAAGGCAACAGTGAGGCGTACCCTAGGGGTGGTGTGCGCGATTCGTGTGTCGTTTTCATTTGTATTTGTCTTGTCATGTTAAGGTGTTCTACGCTTGATTTTATTTAAGTCATTCATTCTTGCATGCTTATTTAACAGTTAAAATATTTGCGGGAAAATAAATCTAAACTATTACAAATGGCGCGGGTCCACACCGCCGAAATTAAACCGGACCCGATTTGACGGAAAGTAAATAAAGCAAAAGAAATAAAAGTGTGAGAAGTTAAATTGTCCGAGTTACATGGCTTTGGGAGAGGTACATGATTATTTGAATGAAATAAAAATAAATATGCGAAATTAAATAAATTACGAACGAGGGCGTTGGACCCTTTTTTGCAAAATATTAAAATTAACGAGGAATTAAAATTAAAAATTAAAAGAGAATATTTTTTTTTGGTATTTTTATGTTTTTTAAGATTTAATGGAAAAAAAATTAATTAAAACTAAAATTGAACGTTAAACCTAGTTCTAATTATTTTTTAAGTTATTAAGAAAATATTGAAGTTTTTAACCTAAATTAAACCTAAATTCTTTTATGTACAATTTAATTATGAAAATAAAATAAGTAAATAATATTATGGTGAAAAAAGGAAAAAAAGATTAAAAGGAAAAATTATCAATTACCTAATTCTATGTTTTTTTGATTTATTAAAAAGAATTAAAATTGCAAAAACCCTAATTATACTAAATTCAATTATACAATTTATTTATGAAAATAATTAAAATAAAAATATTTATTACATTTTTGTCTTTTTCTGATTTTTTTATGATGTTTTTTCATATTTTGTAAAAATAATAATTAATTTAAACAAATAAAGAAAATAAAATAACAATTAAAAATAAAACAAGAAAAATATAGAGAAAGCAAACCAGGGGGGGTTCAGGCCCCAAAGTGGAGGTTAAATTAGTGAAATTATGGCCCATTTAATATTCAGATCCATTGACTTTCCCAGGCAGCGTGTTGACCCTTTGACCAAGCCTATGATGTACCTCCAATCTCAGCCTTTGATTTGAATTTGTTAGATACGTGGATGGCTAGATGATGAAGGAATATGGTGTGCATCAATGTTGTGCCTGCATGGGAATTAATGTGGAAAAATAATATTGAAACTTACACAGACCTGGGACTCGAACCCAGGTCTTGGATGTTGAAGCCTTCAACGTTTGCCAGCTGAGCTACACACGCATTCAATTAATATACAAACACATAAATAATAAAAGAAGGACCAACGCGTTAGTGGAGAGAAACGTGCGAAATTCAAATCAGCGAATCGCTTGTGGCCACGACTTCGTCTCCTTCACGTTCCCTGTAACATAAACATTCAGCAACGGTTTTAGACGCGTTGCTTTAGGGACGCTTTAAGAAAATAGCGATTAGCCCCTCAACGCTCATAAATTGAGCGCGAGGGTTCCATCCTCTTCGTCTTCAAGCGCTGAGTCTAATGGTCATGGTTTTGAGGCTTAATTTTTCCTCTTTGCAAAAGCCCCAAATTCCCGTCCTGCAAAACTCTAGAAAACTAACATGGCATCTTGGCCTAGAACGCATGAAATTTCAATTAAAGGTTATGGTTAGCTTGCAAACTTCATCAGGAATACAAAACACATATCAAAACTGATAGAAAATGCATGAATTGGTATGCACGATTATGACTTTTATTTGATACAGTCTGCACTCATATTACCAATTTCTTGAGTCTGGAAGGATGTTAATGATTAGAACGTGATCAGTGATCTCCAAGGAAGCTATTGAGACAAGAATGGAGGCTTGAATCGACCTAAAAAGTGGTTTACAGTTTTTGCTTTTTTGACAAAAATTTGCAAGTTTGTTAATGGCTTCTGAGCGCAGCATTCAGTCTCTCAGCATTAGGTTTAGGTCTATGCTTATGTATTGAACAGATTAGGTCAAAAAATTCAATCAAATCTCTTTCATTCAATGGTTTTGCAAATTGATTTTCCAAGATCTTTTTCATATCTTTTTCATGCTACTTTGTATCAATTAAGATCAATTCCATCCAAATCTTTCTATATTGGGATATGCACGAAATATTGAGCTCAAAACATGTATAAAAAGATTGAAAAAATTAGGTTAGACATTTTTCACATATTTAATTTGATTTAAATGAATTAATATGAATAATAATTCAAATAAATAAATAAAAAATGAGAAAATACTTCCCTTTGGGCCAAGTGGTCGTGCACATGCTTAGAATGATGAATCATGGAAGAAAAATGGGCCCATTAGCAATTTTAAGTCATTTGGATCAAAGTTGACTTTTCAAAATATCCAAAAATTTCCCAACTTCCACAAGGCATAACTTGCTCAATTTTTAATCTTTTCTCATGTTCTTGGACAGTTTGGAAAGGTCTTTGAGTCCTATAACCCATGCCTTTGGTCCCATGTAATTTTGATTTACCAATCTCAAGTTATGGCCTTTGACTTAAAGTCCCTTTTTGTTGACTTTTGAAAATGACCTATAATGTTGAAATTGATAACTTTTTGTGAGAGCATTTCTTGGACTTGAAGTATGAAGATGAGTTGTAGGAAATGTCTTTCTCTTCAAAATGAGCTTTGGATGGAATTTTTCTGATAATCCATGTGAAAGTTATGCCCTGGTCAATTTCAGTTGACTTTTTCAACTGTCCAAATAAGGAAACTTTTGCATCTTTGATGATTTCTGAGCCAAATTTTGAGAATCATGATCAAGCATTGATCAAATGATGTTTGTGGCTTCAAAATGATATGTTGACCAAAAATTTGAACTTTTGACTGCCAAATGACCATTTTGCCCTTACAGTTGACTGTAGTGCAATTTAGGGTTTTGACTGTGCAATTTTGAGCTGAATGCCTTGAAACTTGATATGAGGATGCTTGACCATATTTGTATGCATGTGAGACTTGATTGGGCCTTTGAAAACTTCATTTTCTTGATCAGAACACAAACCCTAATTTTGACTGTATGGGAGACCTTTGCATTGGGCCACCCTTGGGGAGTTTTGTGACTTGGCTTGGCAATTTCTTGAAGAATATGGGAGGGAAAATTTTGGGGTACAACAGTTGCCCCTGTTCAATCTTCTTAGACCTGAGGATGCAGATTGGCTGATGTGCCTTTCGTAATCCGAGGGTAGAAGATGATTGGACACTAGAGTGCCCAGAAATTTGCGCTCATATGTTAGCAGTGTGATGGGAATGGGCTTATAGATGCCATTTAGAGATTGTTGGGTAGGATGATGGGCTTATAGATGCCATCTGGATGTTGATTGCGTAGGAGATTCCTTAGCGAGAACCTGCATGCCTGCAAAAGAACAAATGAGTACCTGACACGTTGCAGGAGCTGGTTTTCAGATGCTTGGTATAGATGTGTCCTGACTGGTTACAGGAGCTGAGTCTGGAGCTTCAAACAGCGATGAATGAACCAGGGATGGTTACTGCCTTAGCATGAATGATAAGAGAACCTTGGGTGATTTTAACTTCAACAACGCTCGTTGAGAAAATCTTGATGGGAATTATTATCTTCGCAGTATTGGGAAGAGAACCATAGGCAATTATAATCTGAAAGGAATGATCACCTCACTCAACGTCGGAGAGGGAAACATCTGAAAAGGACTTACCACCTCACACACCGTCGGAGAGGGAACCATAGAAGACTACCACCTCACACTCATCGTCGGAGAGGGAAACATCTGAAAAGGACTTACCACCTTACTCACCGTTGGAGAGGGAACCATGGGAGACTATCACCTCACACTCATCGTCGGAGAGGGAAACATCTGAAGAAGGAATTACCACCTCACGCACTTGTCGGAGAGGGGACCATAGGAGACTATCACCTCACACTCATCGTCGGAGAGGGAAACATCTGAAAAAGGAATTACCACCTCACTCACCGTTGGAGAGGGGACCATAAGTTCTGCTGAGTCTTTATCAGAAAAATCTGTTGGGAGTCGATTTAAATGAACCGGACAAAGTCTTGGAATATCTTCAACTGGAATAAGTGTCAGAACGTCGCCATATCTGGGTCATATCTGGACTATATCTGGAAGGAAATCTGGAAGCAGCATCAGAACGTCACCATATCTGGTTTACATCTGAAACTATATCTGGAAGGAAATCTGGAAGCAGTATCAGAACGTCGCCATATCCGGGTCATGTCTGAAACTATATCTAGAAGGATATCTGGAAGCAGTATCAGAACGTCACCATCTCTGGGTCATATCCGAAACTATATCTAGAAGGAAATCTGGAAGCAGTATCAGAACGTCGCCATCTCTGGGTCATATCTGAAACTATATCTAGAAGGAACTCTGGAAGCAGCATCAGAACGTCACCATATCTGGATCATATCCGAAACTATATCTAGAAGGAAATCTGGAAGCAGCATCAGAACGTCACCATATCTGGGTCATATCTGAAACTATATCTAGAAGGAAATCTGGAAGCAGTATCAGAACGTCACCATCTCTGGGTCATATCTGAAACTATATCTAGAAGGAATTCTGGAAGCAGTATCAGAACGTCACCATATCTGGTTTACATCTGAAACTATATCTAGAAGGAACTCTGGAAGCAGTATCAGAACGTCACCATCTCTGGTTTACATCTGAAACTATATCTAGAAGGAACTCTGGAAGCAGCATCAGAACGTCACCATCTCTGGTTTACATCTGAAACTATATCTAGAAGGAACTCTGGAAGCAGCATCAGAACGTCACCATCTCTGGGTCATATCTGAAACTATATCTAGAAAGAATTGCGATAGTTGATAGTAATCATTTTGGTATTGATCTTTTTCCTGAAAAGGCAAAACATAATTGTATGCAAAATCATGATGCATGAACTGTATGTCTTCAAAATTAATGAGATTCGTATAGTATGATGCATATGCATGCTATAATGTATGAAGATGTGATGTTTATGAATGTATTTTTGTCTAAGAAAATAAATCCTTGACGGGTGCCGGGAGGTCACTCCTGGGCTGATGTTGGAGAATTAGATCTTGCTCCGCTGGGGATGATAACTGCAAGAATACCGGTAGGAGAAGATAACTCCGTCGGGGAATGAACTTGGCGAATGGATTACTCTGCGGGGAGAAAAGATACTCTAGTGACCATGCTGAGAAGCAATACTCTGTGGGGATAGAGATGCTTTGCTGAAGTTGATAATAGTTTGCTGGGGATCGGAAGACTTTGTCGATGACGCTCTTTCCGTGGCTTTTGGCTGAGGATAACCCAGTTATATCCTGTTAAGGAAATAACTCTTTGAATAAAGCCGGATGACGCGCGCTCGTGCGCTGCGAGGGATAAGCTTCCAGAATCTACTGGGGATAAGCTTACTGCTTGGGGAGATGGATTCCAACTTTCCTGGGGAAGTTTGATTGGACTCTTCTGGGGAAGTATTGAACTGTATTGGTTATGTTCTTCCACGGAATCTACCTTGATACCTTGGAAGACAGAAACAATCAGATTGCTTAGACCACTCGTTATTGCCCCTGTTTCTATGGGGGAGGCACTTGTGGGGTGCTGATAGTTGTTGATGGATAAACCTTCTTCTGGTAGACAGATGGCAGGACATAGTCGTACGCTTTAATCCCTAACTTTTGCCTGGACTGCCCTTTCGGGTTTTCAGTCCACCGGGATACCCATTTTTGCCCAAGCCACCTTTTCAGGTTTTCGACTTGCCGGGTGTACAGATTTTTTCATTTCATCCCTTCATTTTGCCCGAACCCTTTTGGTTCGCCGGGAAACCCTTATTTTTGCCTAGGTGTGTCAACCTAGCGGGTCTTTGATTTTGCGTAGTATTTTTCGACTATGTCCACGCTCTTAGAATGCAGGTAGGTGCCCCTGGCTGCTTGTATTGCCATATTACTAGAAGGTGTCTGATCGTGCAAGATTCGTTGCTGGAGTGCCCCCAAGTGACTCAGGCAGAGATTTGCCCCAGGCTTTTTGAGAGATTCTCTGGATCTTGACTTAACTGCCCCAGATGATGGACCATGATCATGTTTGCCCCTTGATTGGAGATACTCTTGTTCATTAGACTTTCGTCATGCGAATTTCTATGCTGTTCAAACAAAAAGTCATATGCAAACAAAGTTATGTTAAAAATGCAAAGCTTATGTCCGTTTTGAAGATTTTGAAAATGCATTCTTTTTCATAAAACAAGTGAATGTTTGTAAAACGTGATGTCAACCCGTATTTACCGTAGGCCTTAAGGAGTCAGGATACCTTTCGTAACAGTATGCTTTCGAACTAACCCATGCTTCAGCTAGGACTTTTAAGGGTTATAACGTGGCCTGGTTCACGGTTTAAGAAACAAAGGATAAAGGCTCAAATTATTTGTACCCACCCGCTCTTCGTGATGTTCTCCGAACCTAAACTCAGTTGATCATACGTTAGACCTTGTTTGAGTCTTTGCTCTGATTTTCCGGTGATGATTCGGATGTTGATAACTTATTTTGAATAGGCAGTCATTCCTTTTTTGTTGAGGATTTGTATGACCTCTTTCTTGATTTTTGTTATCCCTTTCTTTTTTTGCCTGAACTGTTTCCTTTTTTGGAATTACAGTCAGCGGGATGCCCCAGTTTTGTAAGTCTCCTTCATGGGTTTTGACTTAATGGGTTTTTCATTTTTTGAGATAATGACTGCCTGTCCTTGTGATTTATTCAGAACCATCACTGTCTTTTGTTTTGTAAGGACTCCTTTGGTGCCATTTGTTATGCACTTGGATCAACTGATAGAACTACCCTGCCCCAGGTTATGATAAAGGGTTTTAAATTTCGAAAAGAAAAACTCCTACTTCTTTGGCTCAGAGGGGTTGACGAGGGATTATCATCCTTATAACTCCAGTGTTTAGGATTTGAAACAATGCATGTACCTCATCAGCGGGGTCTGTTCAAAAGCATACTGTAGATTGTGGTATCGTTTTCGTCATCCTCCCTCAAGAGGCTCAGAATTATTAACCAAGAGTCGATCATCAGAAAAAATATGAAAAGAATTTTGAATATAATGAAAACAAATGTATTAATTCCCAAAACAGACATATGCGATGCATTAATAGAATAAAAGAGTTTGCTATGACATTAATTGTTTGTATAAGCAAAGAAAAATACAACTCAAAAATTCAAATAAACAAAAGGCTTCAATGATTGGTCAACGGAGCAGTGATTATGTTCGGAGTCTCAGGCACTTCAAACTGAATCTCCCCGGCGTCGATCATGTCTTGAATTTTGTTCTTGAGAGGCCAGCAGTTGTCCGTAGTATGCCCCGGGCTATCAGAATGATATGCGCACCTATCGTTGGGATGATAGTTAGGAGCCGAAATGTTCGGATTCCGAAGAGGAGCCCTTAAGGTGATCAGCCCTGCCTTCAACATTTGTCGTAGTGCTTGATCCAGCGACATGTTGAGTTTGGTATACTGTCGTTTCTCTTTGCGCTGCTGCCCCTGTCCTTGTTGAGCAGGTCCAGGATTGGAGATCTGGATTTCCCCTGCCTCATGACGGCTCTTTTTACCGTGCACAGCATTGGATTCTTTCTTTCCATGATGAGGCTTTTTATCAGAAGGTGCAGCCTCTTGAATTTTCCCAGACCGGATGCCAGCTTCTATTCGCTCTCCAGTCAAGATGAGATCTGTGAATCCAGCGGACGAATTCCCAATTAGGTGGTTGTAGAACGGACCAGACAGGGTCCCCAAGAACATATCAACAAGTTCCCGATCAGTCAGAGGTGGTTGTACCCTTCCAGCAAGATCCCTCCATTTCTGCGCGTACTCTTTAAAACCTTCACTTGATCCTAATGACATACCCTGGAGTTGGGTACGCGTAGGAGCAAGGTCGGCATTATATTGATACTGCTTGTAGAAAGCAGTAGCCAACTCGTCCCAGTTACGAACCTTGGTCCCATCCAGCTGATAGAACCATTCGAGATGAGTCCCTGAAAGACTCTCCTGGAAGAAGTGGATCCACAAGTTCTTGTCCACCGTATATGGTTGAATCTTCCGAACATAGGACCTGAGATGTAACTTGGGACAAGACGCCCCGTCATACTTGGTAAAGGATGGTGCTTTGAACTTCCAAGGAATAATCACACCAGTTGACAAACCCAGATCTCCAAAATCCAGCCCAGGTACCTGTTGGATCTCCATAGCATTCAGCCTATCCTCCAACTGTTTGTACTTGTCTTCGGCAGGAGGGTATTGTTCGTAGTTGAAATTTGTCTCGTTGTCGGAGACCACTGGACTGGGAACCCTTTCCCCCTGATGACTACCTTCCCTCACAGATGGAGTTGTCCTCTCAGTTTCAATCTGCGGTGCATTCCCAGATCTGCGTCTAGGGCTGAACAAAACAGTCCTCCTCTTCTTCTTTTCTTTCTTCAAGAGCAAAGCCTTCAGATCTTGCTGCCCCTGGGTCAAATTCATGATCAGCCCTTGGAACTGGGCGTTCTGAGCCTGGAGGGCCTTGATAGTGTGCTCGGTTGAAGATTCAGGATTCATGACGATCGGCTGAAATAAACAGCGAAGAGGGTAAGCAACCTGTCCAAGAGGTACCTGCAATGCAATGAGATGTCTGACATGCATGTAATGTTTTCAAGGACCTCGCGGGGTAAACAGAGAAACGTGTTAGAGTTGGAAATTGTTAACTTGATTGAAGGTACTTCATGTTGTTGAGAGTCCTTCTTCAAGGGTCAAAGGCTTACCATATCCAGTGGGTCATAGCCCCTGACACCCTTGGCTAGAGGCAAATAAATCCCCTTTGCCCCTTGCTGGGTAATTGGTTTATCATGACCTGCATCACAAGCCCTTGAGATCCTTGAAATGGGTTAGAATGTATGCAATGGTATGATGTCATGCTATGCATGGGGTGATGTAGGTAAACCCTGTTATGAGTCCCAATTAAGGACTATAAACAAAACCTGCAAGAGATCTAGTAAACCCTATTATGAGTCCCAGTTAAGGACTATAAACAAAACCTGCAAGAAATTTGGTAAACCCTGTTATGAGTCCCAGTTAAGGACTATAAACAAGACCTGCAAGTAGTTCATGTGTCAGCTAACAAGCATGCAAGTAGGCAAGTACAAAGGCACGCAAGTCACACAAGAGAAGCCCTTAGAGTTTAGGCCAGCATGAGGTCTAAGTATTACCCTCTTTCAGTTGGTTGGTTCAACCTGTCCTATCAAAGTAACCGGGTTCTTAGAGGATCCCAATATCATTGACTACCCTCAATCGGTCATAACTCCAGCATCGCAATCTTTTCTTGCGGCCAGAACCATCACGAGAGTTTAGCCTCAATGGGCGTAGCATACTGCTACTGTTCTAATGGCCAAGTTGTGTCATTTAAGGTTCTAAGGTCTGTTGGTGCTTAATGACTCCTTGGAAGACCCATATTCTCCCCGTTTCAACATGAGGGATATCGGTACAGACCAAGGCGCCACACCAACGTAGCCACTGCTTCACCCATGTCGGTATACGCCGGACAGGTCCCTCACAGATTATGCTACCTAAACAGGGTATCCCCAGATCCGGGTTAGGATCTATGTAACTCCGATGCAACCCACAATAGTAAAGCAAGCAAAGAAGACAATTGAAAACACAGTGATCTTAATCCTAAGGTACACCTCACTTTATAAGAGTATCACTCCCCAGCAGAGTCGCCAGTTCTGTGATCGGTGGATCTGGAACTGACTGTTTAACGCTGGTTCGCGAAATGTCACGGAAGCAAGAGTCGCCATCGTCTTTTATTTTCTCCAAATGGAAAGGACAAAAGCACAGAAAAATTCCTTATAGAGATTGCTCTCGGTTCGGGAGGTAGGTTATAGAAAGGGAAGGTGTTAGCACCCTTTCTATCCATGGTTATCCATGGGCTCTTAGATACTTGCTCATTGTGTTTCCAAAAAGGTTTGTTTGCTTTTCAATGTGGGTTTTTAAAAAAATGTTTCTTTGAAAGTTTCAGATCGACTCATGCGTCAGAGTGTTTGAAAAATTGTTTCGAAAGCTTTTGAAAAGTGTCGGTGTGAAAAGATTTTTGTTTGTTTTTGAAGAGAGCAAGTATCTACGAGAACCTACCTACCCTAAGGAATTCGTCTGTGTAAAAGTCCTTTAAAGTAGTGCCATCCCACCATTGAGAGGTAGGTAGCACCACCGTTGGAGGTGTTCGGGTCAATTCGAGGTTCGGGAATGGTGATCACCAGAGCAATGGGAAGACACCTTAGAAGCTACCCTCATGCCAGGTTCCCGGATCATGAGGACTTACTAAGACATCCTCTACTCGACGATCACCTTTCGAGGCAAGGCAACAGTGAGGCGTACCCTAGGGGTGGTGTGTGCGATTCGTGTGTCGTTTTCATTTGTATTTGTCTTGTCATGTTAAGGTGTTCTACGCTTGATTTTATTTAAGTCATTCATTCTTGCATGCTTATTTAACAGTTAAAATATTTGCGGGAAAATAAATCTAAACTATTACAAATGGCGCGGGTCCACACCGCCGAAATTAAACCGGACCCGATTTGACGGAAAGTAAATAAAGCAAAAGAAATAAAAGTGTGAGAAGTTAAATTGTCCGAGTTACATGGCTTTGGGAGAGGTACATGATTATTTGAATGAAATAAAAATAAATATGCGAAATTAAATAAATTACGAACGAGGGCGTTGGACCCTTTTTTGCAAAATATTAAAATTAACGAGGAATTAAAATTAAAAATTAAAAGAGAATATTTTTTTTTGGTATTTTTATGTTTTTTAAGATTTAATGGAAAAAAAATTAATTAAAACTAAAATTGAACGTTAAACCTAGTTCTAATTATTTTTTAAGTTATTAAGAAAATATTGAAGTTTTTAACCTAAATTAAACCTAAATTCTTTTATGTACAATTTAATTATGAAAATAAAATAAGTAAATAATATTATGGTGAAAAAAGGAAAAAAAGATTAAAAGGAAAAATTATCAATTACCTAATTCTATGTTTTTTTGATAAAAATAATTAAAATTGCAAAAACCCTAATTATACTAAATTCAATTATACAATTTATTTATGAAAATAATTAAAATAAAAATATTTATTACATTTTTGTCTTTTTCTGATTTTTTTATGATGTTTTTTCATATTTTGTAAAAATAATAATTAATTTAAACAAATAAAGAAAATAAAATAACAATTAAAAATAAAACAAGAAAAATATAGAGAAAGCAAACCAGGGGGGGTTCAGGCCCCAAAGTGGAGGTTAAATTAGTGAAATTATGGCCCATTTAATATTCAGATCCATTGACTTTCCCAGGCAGCGTGTTGACCCTTTGACCAAGCCTATGATGTACCTCCAATCTCAGCCTTTGATTTGAATTTGTTAGATACGTGGATGGCTAGATGATGAAGGAATATGGTGTGCATCAATGTTGTGCCTGCATGAGAATTAATGTGGAAAAATAATATTGAAAGTTACACAGACCTGGGACTCGAACCCAGGTCTTGGATGTTGAAGCCTTCAACGTTTGCCAGCTGAGCTACACACGCATTCAATTAATATACAAACACATAAATAATAAAAGAAGGACCAACGCGTTAGTGGAGAGAAACGCGCGAAATTCAAATCAGCGAATCGCTTGTGGCCACGACTTCGTCTCCTTCACGTTCCCTGTAACATAAACATTCAGCAACGGTTTTAGACGCGTTGCTTTAGGGACGCTTTAAGAAAATAGCGATTAGCCCCTCAACGCTCATAAATTGAGCGCGAGGGTTCCATCCTCTTCGTCTTCAAGCGCTGAGTCTAATGGTCATGGTTTTGAGGCTTAATTTTTCCTCTTTGCAAAAGCCCCAAATTCCCGTCCTGCAAAACTCTAGAAAACTAACATGGCATCTTGGCCTAGAACGCATGAAATTTCAATTAAAGGTTATGGTTAGCTTGCAAACTTCATCAGGAATACAAAACACATATCAAAACTGATAGAAAATGCATGAATTGGTATGCACGATTATGACTTTTATTTGATACAGTCTGCACTCATATTACCAATTTCTTGAGTCTGGAAGGATGTTAATGATTAGAACGTGATCAGTGATCTCCAAGGAAGCTATTGAGACAAGAATGGAGGCTTGAATCGACCTAAAAAGTGGTTTACAGTTTTTGCTTTTTTGACAAAAATTTGCAAGTTTGTTAATGGCTTCTGAGCGCAGCATTCAGTCTCTCAGCATTAGGTTTAGGTCTATGCTTATGTATTGAACAGATTAGGTCAAAAAATTCAATCAAATCTCTTTCATTCAATGGTTTTGCAAATTGATTTTCCAAGATCTTTTTCATATCTTTTTCATGCTACTTTGTATCAATTAAGATCAATTCCATCCAAATCTTTCTATATTGGGATATGCACGAAATATTGAGCTCAAAACATGTATAAAAAGATTGAAAAAATTAGGTTAGACATTTTTCACATATTTAATTTGATTTAAATGAATTAATATGAATAATAATTCAAATAAATAAATAAAAAATGAGAAAATACTTCCCTTTGGGCCAAGTGGTCGTGCACATGCTTAGAATGATGAATCATGGAAGAAAAATGGGCCCATTAGCAAGTTTAAGTCATTTGGATCAAAGTTGACTTTTCAAAATATCCAAAAATTTCCCAACTTCCACAAGGCATAACTTGCTCAATTTTTAATCTTTTCTCATGTTCTTGGACAGTTTGGAAAGGTCTTTGAGTCCTCTAACCCATGCCTTTGGTCCCATGTCATTTTGATTTACCAATCTCAAGTTATGGCCTTTGACTTAAAGTCCCTTTTTGTTGACTTTTGAAAATGACCTATAATGTTGAAATTGATAACTTTTTGTGAGAGCATTTCTTGGACTTGAAGTATGAATATGAGTTGTAGGAAATGTCTTTCTCTTCAAAATGAGCTTTGGATGGAATTTTTCTGATAATCCATGTGAAAGTTATGCCCTGGTCAATTTCAGTTGACTTTTTCAGCTGTCCAAATAAGGAAACTTTTGCATCTTTGATGATTTCTGAGCCAAATTTTGAGAATCATGATCAAGCATTGATCAAATGATGTTTGTGGCTTCAAAATGATATGTTGACCAAAAATTTGAACTTTTGACTGCCAAATGACCATTTTGCCCCTACAGTTGACTGTAGTGCAATTTAGGGTTTTGACTGTGCAATTTTGAGCTGAATGCCTTGAAACTTGATATGAGGATGCTTGACCATATTTGTATGCATGTGAGACTTGATTGGGCCTTTGAAAACTTCATTTTCTTGATCAGAACACAAACCCTAATTTTGACTGTATGGAAGACCTTTGCACTGGGCCACCCTTGGGGAGTTTTGTGACTTGGCTTGGCAATTTCTTGAAGAATATGGGAGGGCAAATTTTGGGGTACAACAAAGAGCAACAAGACTTCAGAGAAAGCCTAAATCAATAGAAGGTTATTAATCATCGAGTTCAGAACATGCTTCAGTTGATTCTAGAAAAGATATCTGCTCCAACGCCATCTTCTTCTAGACCCTAGAATCTTAGGATTTTTTTTCCTTTTGCTCTGAACCTTAGGATTTTGTCTGTTTCTTTTATTTTTCTTCTTTCTATCCGATGTTATCATTTTGAACTGAAATGAAATCTCGTTTTTGTTTACCTAATCACTTCTTATTTTCTTTTCACAGTTTCTTCTTTTATTTCTTCTGTTTTATGTTTTTTAAACATAATTGCCTTTTTTATTATGGCAAAAAGGGGGAGTAAATAAATGGAGTAATATTTTGATTCTAATAATCAAATTCTCTAGAAAAATTTCTCAGAAATAAGGGGAGAATCTTACATTCTAACCAAGATAAACTTTTGTTTCTGTTAGAATTGTTTTCTTTTTCGGGAATCATGAACTCTGATTGGAATCAAGATTTGAAAGTGTTAAACAACGTTTTGTCTAACTTTTGGAATCAGACTCTGAGAAGGTTAAGTTCATAATCAGGCTCTGGATTAAAATCTGGAATCAGGCTTCTTTTGGAATATGTTTTTCGTGACACTAAGGATTCAAGATCTCAATTGGCATGATTGGCATCAAGAATCAAGACTCTCAAGATCTCAATATCTGATCTATTTCAACCAAAGGGAGTTTTACCCATACGGTTGATAATCAGGATATACGATCTTTACCAAGTCTTAAATTTAGAGGGAGTTTCATATAAAGGATAAGTATTTCTTACCCTTCTTATTTTCTATACTTTTTCTGATTATGTACAAAATTGTTTCATAAAAATACATAGTTTTGTCAACATCAAAAAGGGGGAGATTGTTAGAACAAGATTTGATTCTGCAATTATATCTGAGTTTTGATGATAACAACGAGTATGTTTGTATGAAAATTTTTGGTATTCTAATGTTTGTTATTTTTAGTATTTAACAAACTGGTTATATTTCTGATGAAAGGTGTTGCCAAGTCATTAGAAGAAACCAAGTTTTAATTCTACGTTACATAAGTTCTAATGAACAGTAAAAAACCACTTCATAAGGATCTGAACTCTGATATGCGGTCAAAAGATCTGAAGACAAAAGTTCTGATGAACAGTCCAGATGCTGAAGACTTATGTTTCTGAAGAGAAAAGGTTCTGAAGACCAAGTGTTGAAGACTCTGAAGACGAAGTTCTGAAGACTCTGAAGACTTGAAATTCTGATGACCCAAGTGTTATTTTCTTTCTTCTAACTCATGCTCAGTCAAAAGCCTCTGAAGTCAAGAAGATGAGAAGATAAGGTTATATGGTACAATAGTACATGGTACATTCAAAAACATTTCTCTCCACTACCATGAAAGGACAGGCGTGTCATACGATCTTGTCCACCACGTAGAATCAAACTGCCATATTTTTCGAAATTCCATAAATTCCCTCCAATGGATATATTATTTTATTGGCTATATATATGCTTGAAGGCTAAAGGAAAACGCTGCTAATTTACACGTTCTCTCACAAGACTGTTCATAAGAATTCCTTTATTTTCTTAAGTCTATTATTCTTGAAATATTGTTTAATATCAACTTGTGTAGAAGCAAATATATTGTAAACAAGTCTTTTTCAAACTATTGTTTGATTGTAACTTAAGGGACCAGTTGGTCAGAATCCTTGAGAAGTCTAATATTAGTGTGTATTAGAGGTTGTACATGAGTCACTTGCAATTAGATTGTGCATTGTGATAATCTGTGAGATTATTGAATTAAGACCTTGTTAGATAAGGAGAAATCACCTTGGCGAGTGGACTAGATTAGCTTGATAATTTTCAAGTGAACTCGTATAAACATAACTTGTTCTTTCCTTCTCGCACCTTTAGCTTTATCATCAAGAGTGAAGAAAATTGTTTTTAGTAAAAGGGGATTTTTTTAAAGAAAATTTTATTATTTAAAACTCAATTCAAACCCCCCTTTATTATGTTTTTCACACCTTCACAGTAGGCTCTCCCTAGCAACCTCCTGGGAAGTCGACCGAATATTTGTTCTAGACAGGAACATTGGCACTCACCATGGGGCGTTGGTAAAATTATTCTTAGGCTACACCCCAATTCACTTTCTGTAGAATGTCATCATCTGGAGACCCCTCAGACATGACGCAACTACTAGCCATGGTGGAGGCCCTCAGGCAGCAGAATGAAACTCTGTAGGATAACATCACAGACCAACAACAAAGAAGCGTAGCTGACGATGGTCCAAGAGGAGCTTTTGGAACCTTAACCTCTATCTCAAGCTATCTGGGACGACCAAGTCCCAAAAAACTTCAAATCACCATCATTGATGACGTATGAAAGAAAAATTGACCCTCGGGAGCATGTTATCGCAATCAACAATCAAATGGCAATAATCGGCTCCATTGATTCGTTGAAATATAAGCTGATGGGCGACACCTTCAAGGACACCGCTCTGCGGTGGTAGATGAGTCTACCACGACTATCTGTGGAAAGCTATGCAGACATGACAAAGAAATTAATCTAGCACTTCTCAGCTAACAAGAACCACAAGGTGTCCACGACCTCCTTGTTCAATGTTCGGCAAGGTCAAGCTAAGTCTCTTTGGGAATACCTAGCCCAGTTCAACGAAGATACCATCAAATTATCTCACACAAACCAAGAACTCTTCATTGGATAATTTCAACATGGTCTCCGAGCAGGATAGTTCAATGAATCCTTAGCCCAAAAGCTTACGTCCGACATGAACGAGATCATCACCAGGGAAGACTGCTATATAAAGGGAGAGGAGAGCAACCTGGAAAAAAGGTCCAGAGGTGCTCCTAAAAGAAATAAGACCAAAGAAGAAGGATCAGGAAGGAAATAGGAGTCCTCTCAAGAGAACTCAAGAGACATACCCTGGGAACGCGCGAATCAGAGACCTAGCTGATGTCCCTTTGATTCAGGTGACGCAGAGACACCTTTGAACACAAGGAGAGGCAAGATCCTGCATGAGATATCACACCTAATACTGATATCACAAGAACCCCATAGATGGAAAGTCAATGTCGTATTGGGGAATGACACAGGGGCTTAGTGTAACTATCAACGAATCTGAGGGCAACACACCGATGATTTCCTCCAGCTAAGAAGGAAATCAAGAAATTGATACAGAGGGGGCCCTTGCTGACTTATGTCAAATATGGAAAAACCCCGACTGGTAAAAGAGATACTCGGCCAAAAGATACAGATCCAGAAAAACCTTCCTAAAAGAAGGGGAAAGGTATCAAAGAAGTGCATGAGGCCAAGACAGCTCACCACATGCTCAACATCGCCATCGAAGGATTCGCTGGCGGTGGCGAAACCACGTCAGCCAGAAAGAAATATACTCGCACCATGATGCACGTATTCCAGGACATAGCCAAAGTCTGGGAACAAGACCTCAACCCAGTTAGCTTCTCCAAGAGGGATGCGATCAACATTATGGCCCATGAAAATGACCTAATGGTCATCAAGGTACAAATCTGGGACTAGAGCATGAAAAGGGTACTAGTAAACCCTGGTAGCTCAGCCAATGTACTCTACTGGGAAGCCTTCAAAGGAATGAAGTTCGATACATATGAGTTGTTACCTTTCAACGACACCCTGGTCGAGTTCTCCAGAGAACAAGTACAAGTATCTCTCGGTACTCACTACCTTCGGAAGCGGTGCAAATTCCAAAACTGTTAGAGTAAGATACTTGATCGTTAATGTTGCCTCACCCTACAACGTCATCATAGGGAGACCTTCCTTCAATGCCTTAGAGGCTTCTCTATCCACCATGTACCTCACTATGAAATACCCTCTGGGGGACGTCCGGGTAGGGGTGGTCAAAAGCGACCAAGGATTGGCCAGGAAATGCTACAAGGATAGCCTGAAGTTAAAGAAGATACGATCTGAAGGGCCCAAACGATTCAATGAGCTGAAAATTAACATGATTTACATAGACCCTCAGGATAATACGCGAGAAGAAAGCCTTCCCTCCCACAATGAAATAAAGAGGGTCCAAATCGGCACCACATCCTCTGAGGTAACTTACATAGGATGCATTATCTCCCGAGAAGAAGAAACGGAGATCATGGAGCTGCTAAAAGAAAATGTAAACTTGTTTGTTTGGAAGCCTTCAAACAAGCTCGGGATAAACCCCAACTTCATGTGCCACCACCTAGACTTGAATCTGGATACCAAATCGGTATCTAAGAGGAAGGGGAAAGGTGGAGAGGAGAAGAAGAAGGCCATAAAAGACGAGGTCGAGAAGTTGCTCGACATCAGCTTCATCAAAGAGACCAAATATCTTACCTGGTTGGCCAACATGGTAATGGTTAAAAAGAAAACAGCCAAGTGGCGCATGTGCATTGACTTCATGGATCTCAATAAAGCGTATCTGAAGGATCCATACCTGTTGCCACAAATAGATCGAATCATTGACGAGACCTCACAGTATAGGCTCCTCATCTTTGTAGATGCCTACTCAAGTTACAACCAAATCTGTATGAGCCCGACAGATGCACAAAAGACCTCCTTCATGATAGACCAAAGCAACTACTATTACAAAGTGATGTCGTTCGATCTCAAGAACGCGGGAGACACCTACCAACGGTTAATTGATAAGGTATTTGCAACTCAAATTGACATGAACCTAGAGGTGTGCATAGACGACATGGTCGTCAAAACCACTGTTGGAAAACAACATGTAACAGACTTGAAAGAAACTTTTGCATCCATAAGAATGTACGACATGAGACTTAACCCAGACAAATATATCTTTGGGGTTCAAGCCAGAAGTTCCTGGGGTTCATGCTGACTAACTGTGGGATAAAAGCTAACCTGGACAAGTGTTAGGAAATCATAAACATGCACAACGCATCTTCAAAAAAGGAGGTACAACAACTAATGGGAATATTAGCCGCTTTGTCCCGATTCTTATCGTGCTCCAAAGATAGGGTGATCCACTTCTTTGTGGCCCTCAGGAAGTCGGAGGAATTCAAATGGACAACATCATGCGAAGAAGCCTTTGAAAGAGTAAAACGCTTCTTATCCTCTCTACCAATCCTGATGAGACCGTAAGTGAGTGCACCCTTGATCCTTTACATGGTGGTTTCTGAAAAAGCTATGAGCTCAGTACTCATCCAGGAAGGGGAAGTGGAGGAATGATTCGTGTACTTCGTTGGCAAGTTTCTGAAAGGAGCCGAGTTGAGATACCAAAAGATTGAAAAATGGCACTGACACTGATCATGACGGCCCAGAAATTGAGACATTACTTCCAGGTTCATCCAATAACCGTGATGACTAATTACCCCACCAAGCAAATTTGAAGAAGTCAGACCTAGATGGAAGGATGGTCACGTGGGTTATAGAGTTGTCAGAATATGACATTGAGTTCACCCCGAGAACCACCATCAAATCATAGACACTGGCCGGCTTTTTAGTGGAACTAATTGACCCATTGCCTGAAGAAGGTACGGGAAAATGGACTCTTCATATTAAAGGTTCATCCAACCTCAAAAGAAGTGGGTCCAGGGTCGTCCTTGAAGGACCCGAAAACTTTGTAATAGAATACTCCTTCAGCTTCAACTTTTAGTCTAGTAATAACCAGGATGAATACGAGGCCCTCATAGCAGGGATGAAATTGGATAAGAAGGTGGGATTCACCCACCTAACCTCTAACATTGATTCTCAATTGATTCTAGGGAAGATTAAGAGAAGTATCAAACAAGGGACTCGACACTACTGAGATATCTTCAGATGGCGCAGGGGCTGTCGAGAACCTTCACAGAATTTGAGATTAATCACATCCCTAAGGAAGAGAACATATGAGCTCATGTACTAGATCGAATCACTAGTACCAAGGGACCAGGGTTAAATAAGACAGTAATACAAGAAATCTTAGAAAGGCCAAGCATCAAGCAGGAAGAGGCTATGTCAATCGAGCACATCACCGGCTGGATGACCTCTATAATCTAATACCTAACACAGGGAATCCTGCCTGAAGACACCAACGAAGCTCAGTGCATAAAGAAGGTATCCACTTTGTCGTACCCCAACATTTTCCCTCCCATTTTTTCTTCAATACATTCTCATAAGGTCCTGAAATGCTCAAGTTGGCTCAAGAATTGATCAAACAAATTCTCCTTCTAAGTAATGGGTCCACAACTAGGGTTTTGTGTTTCACAAAGAAGATTTGGTTCTCAAGGTCTCAAGTGGTTTTCATGGTTCTTTGTAGGTCTTCAAGAATGCTCATGTCAAGTTTCAAGCATTGCATCATAAATTTGCTCAGTCAATGATTTAGATGAATGAAAATCAATTGTATTGGGTAAAAAGTCAATTTTGGTCAATACACAGTCAAACTTCAATATTTTTGGTAAACATCAACACTTTGAAGTAACATTCACAATTTTATCACTGGTTTCTCATTATTCCTCAAGAAAATCCCCCAAGTCATCAAAAGTCAAAAGTTGTCAAATTAGGGTTTCCTTAGGAGAAGTCAACTGAACTTTGACCAAGCATAACTTTCACATGCTTCATCATCTTTTCCCCAACCAAAGCCCATTTTGAAGGAAATTCAATTATGTACAACTTTTTCTCTCTAAGTCCAAAAAATGCATCATTTAAGAGATATAAGCCAATACATTACAACTTATTTCAAAAGTCAACAAAAAGACACTTTTTGTCAAGGCAACTTACATTAAGATAAAGTCTTCAAAAGAAAAAATGATCAACATAGAGGTTGTATATGACATATTAAGCATTCCAAAAAGTCTAAGATCACTTTCAAAATAAGAAAATTGAGAGAGTTATGACCATTGCAAATTGGGAAATTTTGAGCAAATGCATGAAGTTCAAATTGAGCAAGCTTGATATTTTGGGCTATTGGGCCATGTTTTAAGAGTCCAAACGTGTATTATTCTCTTCATACACCTTAAACCTTATCCTTACACCCCTTGACCTATTTTTATTATTTTTATTATTTTTGATTTATTCATTAATAATATAAAATAAATAAGATAAAAATCATATCTTTTTACACAAGAGTCCAAGCCCATCATATCTTTGCCCTGATTTTCTCTATATATTCACATAAATTTAGACATCAAAGAGAACCCTAACACACGAAACCCTTTCCTCTCAATATTGTCAAAAAGTAGTAAACTTTTTTCAAGAACCCTAAATCTTGAAATCCTTATTACCAACCCTCTCACTGCAAAGCAGCTATCTCATTCACTCCTAGCCACCATATAGAGTAAGGCTGGATCAATGTTGATGTTCAAAAGCTCATGAAAACACCATACATGCATCTCCGATTTCAAAAACTTTGCAAATTTCATATTGTGTTTTTTATGCCATACTAATGCTACTAACGCACTCCTGAGATGTCTCTAAACAGGATTGGATCATTATCATAATCCCATGCAGTCAGAACCATAGGATACTATGTTTGCTCCGTTCTGTACTATTTGCGTTATAGCGGCTAAACCATGTATTTTTAGATCAAAATAACATTTCCATTGGATTCGCAACCTCGATTTAGGGGGGGTGGGAAATGTTTGATTACTAACCTTGCTTATTTTTTAGATTAAATAAAAGAGAGTCGTCGGAGAAGACGACCGGAGCTAGGGCTCTGACGCTTCTTCGGTCAATATATTCATTTATATAATATATATTTATTGTTTCAGTTATATGATAAGGCATTAGTATCAAAGGGCCTGGGTTCAATCCAGCCTTTTGACACTTTATTTCTATAATATTTCATATTTTTGCAGGTTTAATACAAAACGCGCTGGATGCGTATCCTAGCACCCAGGGCGTGTAGCTAAATTGGCAGGCATCCATACTGGAGAGGCCGGGGTCATAAGTTCTACACTCACCTCCGACATTCTTTTTTTCCTTTTTTTTTACTAACCCTATTTTTTCTCTTTTTTTGTTAACCCTAATTTCTTAATAACCTTAATTACTTTTCTTTAATCAATATTAAAACAAATTAGGTTTAGTTTCTTTCTAATAAATTAATTTTGATTTTTTTTCATTTATTAAATTAATTAGGATAATTAGTTTTGATTAATTTAATTACCTAACTTTTTCGATTAATTAAAATAAATTAGACTTTAGGGTGATTATCAAATGTTTTTCATCAAACGATTACAAAACGATTTTTAATTTTATTTTTCTCTTTATTTTACCATCTTCGCGTGTTTACTTTCGCATTCAATTTCCCAATTATGTAACTGCTATCGATTGTAATAGTTTTAATTAGGGTTTACCTTTTTTTCCCTGTTTTATGGTTTTGTACCCCCTTCCCGAAGCTTTGTAATAGTGTAGGACTTTTACTTTTCTTAATTTATTGTTTTCCTTATTACTGTACAGTAATTAAGGCATGTATGACAAGATCTAAAATCAACCGTTAGATAATCCTAATCAAAGATAAAATAACTGAATTGAATCACTATTCATATACGTACCTCTAGGGTAACCTCACTCGTTGCCTCAGAAAACAATCATGTCCCTTGAACGTGGGGACGTTTTAGCAAAGTTCCTCCGATACAAAAGATCGTAGTTCCTCGATGACCATTCGATGATGCCTTCGGTAAACGATCTTAGTCCCTTATGATAGAATTGCTAAAGCACATCTACTGGTTGTCTTTATGATTATACGATGACCCGTGCTTGTCCCTCACACATCCAATGATAAGGCTTCCTACTAACTAATGGTAGGATAGCATTATCTAAGGAGGAGGAAAATAACACGAAAGACTTTTGAGTAGGTAGATAGCTCATAATCGCTTGCTCACAAAAACATTTTTCACTTCACACTTTTCAAAACGAAATATTTCCGAACAAACACTTTGTACGCATTCTTGAGGACTTATACAAGAATCATTACAAAGTTGTCGTACTTAGGCATTTTCAAAATATTTTCAAACAAGCACATACAAAAAGCATTTTCAAAGTGAGCTAGCGATTAATAGCCCGTAGATAACTAGTGATGAAAAGGGTGCTAACACCTTCCCTTTTCATAACCTACCCCCCGAACTCAAGAAAATTCTTGAAGGTCTTTCCTGTTCTTTTCACCCTTTCCTTATTAGATAAAAGAAAAGTCAGCGGCGACTCTAGCTATCCGCACATTTGTGATAAAATGAAAAACCAAGTCAGTTCTCCCGCCGTATTACACATTTACTATTTGATAGTGTCTGACAAACTGTAAAAATGGGAAGATCCACACCCATGCTGAGATGTGTGATAGAAGCAAATATTACCTTAGTAATGAAGGAAGTCCACGAAGGGGCGTGTGGAAGCCACATCGGAGGAAGAGAGCTGTCTGGAAAGATACTCAAAGCTGGGTACTATTGGCCTCAAATGTTACAAGATTGTGTCGAATTCACAAGAAAATGTGACAAATTCCAGGTATACTCACCACTCATACACTCCCCGACCGAGTTACTGCACTCCATATTTTTCTCATGTCCATTCTACCAATGGGGAGAAGACATATTGGGACCATTCCCTATAGCGCCAGGACAATTAAAATTTCTCATTGTGGTCGTCGACTACTTCATAAAATGGGTGGAAGTTGAGGATGAGGCACGCATTACAGCCGAAAGGGCACGTCACTTCTATTGGAAAAACATTATTTGCAGATTCGAGTTGCCCAAAATTATAGTGTCCGACAACGAAACATAATTTGCAAGCTCGGCCGTGGTAGAATTTGGAAATGATTTGGGTATCCAGAACAGGTTCAGATCATTGGAACATCCTTACGCCAACGGTCAAGCCGAAGTGACCAACAAGATCATCTTGACATGGATGAAAAATAAGTTGGACGATGCAAAGGGACTATGGGCCGAATACTTGTCAGAGATCCTTTGGTCATACCATACAATACCCCACTCCACTACTCGAGAAACACCTTTCTGAATGGTGTATGGAGCGGATGCCATGATACCGGTCGAGTTCAATACCCCTACTTGGAGAAGGGAGCAATTTTATGAAGAAACCAACAAGGACGACTTGAGAAGGTCAATATAGTAGAGGAAATCCGAGAAATGGCACGGGTCATAGAGTTTGCAGTCAAGAACATATTAGGTAAGAAGCTCAACTTGAAATTCGAGAAGAGAGGTTTTCAACCCGGAGATCTAGTCCTCAAAAAGGTCACTGATCCGAAGAATAAAGGAAAGTCATCTCCTAACTGGGAAGGCCCCTACCGGGTACTTCACAAACTAAATAATGGGGCTTACAAATTGTAAACTTTGGACGGGTTAGAGATCCCTAGGACTTTGGACTGTATCAATCTCAGGCTTTATTTCAATTAAAAACTATGTAATGAGATCACCAAATAAATGTACGAGGTGCACTCTTTTCCCTTACAAGGGAAAGGGTTTTTAACGAGGAACCCAAAATAAAAACAAATATCTTTAATACCTCTCTCGCAAACTCAGCTTCACCCTCGCTAAGGCTCTAGACCTACTCGGCCAACCTTACAATGGGGCTCTGTTCTGGAAAAAAGTCGAAGCATACTTTACGCCTCTCGTAAACTTGGCTTCCCCCTCGCTAAGGCTCTGAACCTACTCGGCCAACCTTGCTGTTGTACCCAAAAAATTTCCCTCTCATTTCTCAAGAAATTTCTCACAAGATTTTCAACTGCTCAAAATTGCACAAGGATTGATCAGCTCAAGACACCTCCTCAACACTGATGACTCAAATTAGGGTTTGAGTTTGCACAAGGATAAATAGACTTTTAATTCCCCACATGACTTTCATGGATCATTTTGGACCTTCAATCATGCTCATGTCAAATTACAAATTTTGCAGTTCAAGTTTGCCCACTCAATTGATCAAATGACCCAAAATCAATTGTATTGGGTAAAAAGTCAATTGTGGCCAACTTACAGTAAAAATTCATGATTTTTTATCAATACAAATATTTTTAACTAATATGAACCATTTGGTCAAGATTGGATTACAATTCCTCAAGAGATTTGATCAGATCACCAAAGGAGCAAAATGGTCAAAATTAGGGTTTTGATTGAGAAGGCTTTATTTTTGACTATTGACCAAATACATGACTTATTGGTTTGAGACATGATGTCAAGGATTAAAATGCATCACATTGACCTAATTGCATGGTTCAAAATACTTCTCAAGATCAATTGATTGATAATTGAAATTTGGTCAACTGATAAAAAAAGTCAACTGTATACTGAAAAGTCAAACTTTGAATTTTTGATCAAAATCAAGTTTCAAAAATCATATTTCATTAAGACATGTCAAAATATGAAGATTGTTCATCAAGAAATCGAAAAGTCAAAATTATCTTTGAAAAGTCAAAATTCTAAGACTTAGAAATTTTTCTAAGTATTGAAAAGTTAACTTTTTTTCATGACTTTGTGCCAAACTTTCACCATAATACAAGATGATTCAAGAAAAACTTCTAACATGAAAGTTGTAGATATTAATGAGATCTAAAACTTTGTAGAAGGAATCAAGTTCTAAAAATGCTTGGATTTTAAGTTATAAATTCATGAAGACATATACATGAAACAAAAACACTTAGTGAAATTTTGAGTATTTTAGTCAGGATTTTGACCTAACTTATTGGCCAAATTTCACATAGTTCCAATTGGAGTTTTCAAAAAAGTCCAACATAAATGTTGTAGACGATGTTACAAGATTTCCAAAATTTCCAATAACTCATTGATATCATGCTTGAGCTAAGAGAATCAAAGAGATGAAGTTAAGGTTTCATTCTTGTTTTGCAAGGCAGATTTTGTGATGAACAATTGTCCAATCTTCAAGCATGTTGTACAAACCTCACTTTGTAGGCCTCAAACTTGTGTTTCACTCCATAATTAAATGTTTACACAACTGTTAGAGCTTTGGTCCAAGCATTTAAGCCATTGTCCAAGTGATTAATCCATTTTAGGAAGAAATGTACCACTTCCATTTTAGAAAAGCAAGTTTTTGCAATTGTCGACTCCTTGAGCCTATCAATTGTTTTTTCTGTATACAAGCAAAGTCAAAACTAAAAGCAACATGTCTAAGGCCTTCACCAACTCATACCATGCTCGTACAACACTTTGAGACTTTTCTTCAAAAGCAAGTTATAGAGCCAAAAGGCTAGAACTCAGAAACCTTGAGTGCAATTAATCTCTAACCTTTTCCATAGATATACACAAGTCTATTGCAGCATAAGACACAAGCTCAAGCACCCTAAAACACTCCCAAGCACTCTGCAACTCAAAATCTTCGATAACTTTATAGTTTTGAGCTTCACATAGCCATCTCCAAATCCACTCGTGTGTATTGAGTTTTAACCATCCAAACACTTAATATACATCATATCAAAGTGATCCAAACCCTTGTTTCTGGACTGTAACTCCATTTTCACCACTCACCATTTTCAAAACTCAAGCTTGCAACTTGACTTGAGTAGAGAGTTTCAACCATCCACGAGGCAAAGTAAGGATTACAACACACTCAGGGGGGGTCTAGGCAAGCTAAATAGATCATCACAACACCTTTAAAGTTAATCTAACTCAAAACATGATCCCTACTTGCAAGGTAAGTTTTCTGGTTTTCAAACTATTCATACAGGCATTGTTAAGTTTCCATTTTCAAAGATAAAATGTAGACATCATTGCCCTGAAGCTAACCATGTCCATAGTTTTCATTTATATTTCCTGAGTTTAGGGAATTTTGAATTTGAAATTTCTGGAAAATTTAGGGTTCAGATTAGGGCCAGCAAAATTCTCATTCATATTTGATTTATAGTTTTAGTTATTTACATTTTTGGAATCATGATGAAATTTGGAACAAGTTTGATGTTTACATTTTCGCAAATGGTTGAGAGATGAAGAAGTTACAAGGTTCAAATCCCTGACTGGTTATAGCGCGTGGTTGGATATGAAGCTGGCCGTAGGACTTATTTTATTTTAAGTTTATTACAACTTGTATTACTAACGAATGAAATAGACCACCCCAGTGGTACAAACAGCGCGCGCTAAAGCCTTGCCATGTAGAAGGTCTTGGGTTTGAGCCCCAGCGAGACCTTTTGTCATTTTTCCATATTTTCTCACTTTTTTTTGTTTGCAGGAAGCGCGCCTGGGCCTCCATTGGCTGGGCCTTGACATTTTAATTTTTCTGACCCCCCAGTTTACTTTAGCAATGCAGCCCATTATTATTTTTTTTGTTTTCTGATTAAATGATTATTGGGTCAGGCCAAACAAAAACTTTTTCTACACAAAAACACCTCAAATTCAACTTTCACCTCCCTCCTGACTTATTTTCTTTATTTTATTTTTCTTTCTTATTTTATTTATTTATTATTATTATTATTGTTATTATTATTATTTTTATTAATAAAAAAGGACAAAATATTTTATTTTATTTATACTATATACTTATTTTATTTTTTAAGACCAAAAAATATCAAAAATATTTTTACTACAAATTTAATTTCTTTTCTTTTTTTAATCATTTAAATAGACTTAGAATTGGTTTATTTTCTAATTAAAAATTAACTTAGAATTTAGATTTTCTTTTAATTAATTTTTATACTAACTTAATCTAATTAAACCCCTTTTTTTACAAACAAAACCCTAAAAAACTTGTTTTCTTTAATAAATTAATTTATTTTATTATTTTAATTTTAATTTTATTATTTTAGTTTTCTTTAAAGTTAATTAGGTCAAAACTATCTTTCTTAACAAAAACCCAAACAAATCCATTCTTTATCCATTTATACTTGTACATTATATTCATTTGATTTCTTGTACATTTATTCAAATTCAATATGGTTGTAATAGATAATTAGGATTTAATTTCTTGCAATCCCTATCTGTAAATTTGTATACCCCATCCCCAAATGATGTAATAGCTTAGGATATTTACTTTCCTCAATTTACCGCTTTCAAATACAAATGCTAGTTAATTAGGGTTTGTAAGATAAAATCATTGCTTAGAAAACCCTAATTCAAGATAAATCAAGCATGAAATACAAAACACTTGTCCACTTGCACCTCTAGGGTTAACTACACTTTGTTGCCTTGAGAAAAAGTTCATTTTATACATGTGATACATCTTAGCGAAAAACAATAAAAAATACAAGATCATAGTCTCTCGATGACGCTTCAAATGTTGCCTTCAAAATAATCTTAGACCCTTAAGAAAAATGCTAAGGTATCTCACAACATTGCATTGTATGACTATATGATGACCCATGCCCTTCCCTTCACATCCAAAGATAGGGTTATTTACCAATCAATGGTGAGATAATAACATCAAAGGAAATAGGAAATGAACAAAAGACTTTTGAGTAGGTAGAACATTCTTAGTTGCTTGCTCACAATCCATATTCAAAAACAAACATATTTTCAAACACACCAAACACTTATAAAACATGAAATATTTTCAAAAAGTCCAACACTTTATATGCATTCTTATAGAGACAAGAATCATTACAAAGTTTTCCTAAACAAAGGCGCTTTTTAAAAATACTTTCAAAACTCACCACAAACACATTTCAAACAAAGCAATTTCAAAAGTAAGCTAGCAAGCAACTAAGAGCCCATAGATAACTATGGATGAAAAGGGTGTTAACACCTTCCTTTTTTCATAATCTACCCCCCGAACTTAAGAAAATATCTCAAAGGTCTTTCCTGTTCTTTTCACCCTTTCCTTATTGGATAAAAGAAAAGTCGGTGGCGACTCTTGCTATCCTCAACAACTGCGATAAAGTGCAAAACACCCAAGTCAGTTCTCTCACCGTATTACAGAACTGGCGACTCTGTTGGGGAAGACTTAAAAGTAGGGTTACCTTAGAGATAGATCACATTTAATTGCTTTCATTGTTTGATTTGTTTGCTTTACATTTATGGGTCCTTGTTTGGGTTTGTATTGATCCTCTACCCGGATCTGGGAACATCATTAGGTAAGTAGAAATAGATTGTGGAAACTGTATGAAATAGACCGATATGGTTGAAGCAATGGCTACGTTAGTGTGACGTATTTGTTGGTACCGATATCCCTTGTGTTGAATCAAAGAGAATAAGGGGCCGTTGAGCGATGTCATGAAGCACTAACTGACCATAGAACCTTTAATTGAACAAATTGGCCATTAGGAAGTAGTGAGATAGCCAAATTTGGTGCAAAGCTGAAGATTGGTTGATACTCGATACTACGCTCATTGAGATTGGACTTTTGGGATATTTTGGCCGCAAGAAAATATTGATTGTTCTAAAACAATGCCCCATAAAGAAAGATCAATGATATTGAGATTCCCTATAACCCGATTACTTTGTAGGACAGGTTGAACCAACTAAACTTCAAGAGGGTACTTACCTATGAAACCCATTCAAGCCTAAACCTAAGGTCTTTGTGTACTTTGTTTGTGATTATTATTCATGTCATCATAAACATCATAACATCATAAGCATTCTCACGAACCATTTCAAGGATTTAAGAATTTATCTTTGTTATGTTTTATAGGTCATGACTTCCACTCGTAGGAATACCATCCGAATCAACTTCATGAAAGTGCATCCTCAACTTCAAGAGTTAGCATCAAGAGTTCCTGGAGATTCTCCCTTCACCAAGAAATATGGTCAACTTCTCAACTTGTCTATCTCAAACATCCAAGAAGAAATTATGTGTGTGCTTTTCCAATTCTTTGATCATATGCACCATTGCTTCACCTTTCTCGACTACCAATTGGTGCCTACATTAGAAGAATTCTCTCAATTGTTAGGAGTGCATGTGTTTGATCAAATACCATTCACCGGATTAGAAGAGACTCCACAACCTGAAGTTATTTCCAAAGCCTTGCATTTGAAGAGATCTGACATTGTGGTAAATTGGGAGACAAGAAGTGGAGTTAAGGGTTTCTTAGCCAAATTTATGTTGGAGAAGGCTCGTTTGTTCTGGGAAGATATAGATTTTCAAGCTTTTGAGGATGTCTTGGCCCTTCTAATATATGGTTTGGTTCTATTTCCCAATCTGGACCAACTCATAGATGAGAATGTGTTGTACCCCAAAATTTGCCCTCTCATTTTATTCAATACATGTCCATTAAGATTTTCATTTTGCTCAAGTTTGCCCGAGAGTTGACCAGACAAACTCTTTCCTAAGACAGTGTACCTCAAATTAGGGTTTCTATTGTCATCAATATGGGTGAACCACAAATACCTAATATTCTCTCCATGGTCTTAATATGTTCTCAAGACCCTACATGTCAAGTTTCATGCCTTGCACAAGAAGTTTGTTCAGTCAACTGCTTAGATGGTTGAGAATCGACTGTATTAGGTCAAAAGTCAACTGTGGCCCATACACAATCAAACTTCAAGATTTTTGGTCAACATTAACATTTTGAAGTGACTTTCATCATTTGATCAAGGGTTGATCATGATTCCTCAAGGAATGCTCCAAATTCATCAAAACCCAAAAGTTGCTAAATTAGGGTTTCTTAGTAAAAGTCAACCCAACTTTGACCAAGCATAACTTCTTTATACTTTATCAAAAAATTTCCATCCAAGGCTCATTTTTAAGAGGATGCAATTCCCTACAATTAATATTCATCCCACAAGTTCAAAATATGCACTCATCAAAAGATATGAATTTTTACATTATGGGTCCTTTTGAAAAGTCAACAAAAACACCTTTTGGGTCAAAGCTTCATACATGAAAATGGAAGATCCAATTTAGATGAAACCAAAAGGGTTGGTTAGGGTACATCCTAAGCTTTCTAAAAAGTCAAAGAACACCCTCCTAGGTTCAAAATTGAGAGAGTTGTGCATTGTCAAAGTTGGAAATTTTTGGAAAATTATCAAAAGTCAACATTGATCAAATTTGCCTTTTTTTTCCAAAGGGGCCCATGTTTTCTTGTTTGAAACATGTTTCTAATAGGACCCACGACCCTTGAGCTTTTACACCTATTATTTTATTACTTTTATCATTTATTTTGATTTTTTATTCATTTTAATCAAAATAAATCAAATTAAATGGTAAAATAATGAAAACAAATCAAATCTTGGGATTTTTGTGCACATTTGGAGTCTATGTACAACTAGCATGATGATCAATTCGTGCAAGACTCATTAGGGTTGGAAAAGATTGGATTGAAGCTTATTTTAGAAACATATCATACAAAAGCAAATCAAATCCAATTTCCATTATTTCTCAAGATTCATACCAATTTTATTGACCTAATTCAGTCTACTATATGTATACAACAATTGCAGATCAAAAGAAAAAGGTTGAGAAATCATGAAAAACACAAAAACAAAGTGCCAATAAGTGACAAAAAGTGATGGATCGTTCTTGCATTTAGAGATCAATTCAGTCCATTCCAACGATGCTAATCGATTCTTAGACCTTCCCAGAAGCCAATTGGATCATTTGCAAGGCTTGAAACACCCATAAACACGCGTAATTGCCCTCACAGTTTGCCCTTAAACTCAAAATCGATTACTGTATTCCTGGCATCTTTAGCATTGTTATGGTTTACGTTTGCAATTTGGGGCTTTCTTACACAGGTGAAATTAGCCAAAAAGAAGGATACTAGGGTGTTCACGAGATCACCACGAATGAAACTATGTAATTAGAAATTATTTATCATACATATTGTGCATTTTGGAAATTTGCAGGGGTTATAGCTTCAGACTTGTGTCTGTAGGAAAAAGTCTTTCACCTAATACGACGGTTGCAGCGAAGAAGATAGTATGTGGCAGCCCACCATTGGTTCATTTGAAACTTGCGTGCTTTTCTGAATCTATTGCCTTATTTTATTTATTACATTTTGTTCTCATTATACAAACAAGTTAACAAGGTAGCGCAGCTGGCAATGCATCGTTGGAGGCGAGTATAAGGACCTGGGTTCGTTACCAGGTCCCAACGATTTCCTTGTATTATTTTTTCTTCTGTAATCAGGTGTATCACGCTCTCAACCATCCACCATGTGCTAGCAATTCATGACCACTGGATGCACTGCTGGTCAGATCTAATACTTGCTGCCTGAATGTCCTTGGTGCTCCTCAAGTCAACGCTTGCACAAGATCCAGCGTGGTTGACTGGGCTTGGAGCTTAATGGGCTTGGAAATTCAGATTCTCACCCCCCTGAATTGCTAACAACACAAGCCCATATTCTCTTTTCTCAATTTATTTCTTTTATTTTAATTGTTTTGTTTAATTATTTTTTCACTAAATTAATTACCCTTTTTTTAATCATAAAATCAACCAATCACAAAAGCACAAAAAAAGCATTTTTTTAATAATAATAAATGATTTAATTTAATTAGTAAGTTAGGTAAATTTAATTTTTTGTTTCATTTAAAATCAAATAGAATCTAGGTTTTAATTTTACAATTTATTTTTTCTTTTCCCAAATAAAAAAACCAAAAAACATACAAAAATCTTTTTTTGTACAAAATATTTTATTTTTCTTGAAATTATTTAATTAGAAAATTAGGTTAATTTAATTTATTTCATAATTTTAAAACAATTAGAAATTAGGTTTAATTAATTTGCAATTAAACATTTTCTCAAATAAAATCCAAAAAAATCTTTTTCTCTCGAATTAGGGTTTTAGATTATTTCAATCATCCTCGCATTTAATTTGCCGCGCGCTTGTTAATTACTTGTTCATTATTTTGTAACTGCTCAGGGTTTGTAATAGTTAACTTAGGGTTTTTATTTACTGTTTAAATCCCCGATTTTTTGGTTATGTAATTAATCCCCCTCCCTGAAGCCTTGTAATAGCTAGGTTTATTTTTCGCACTTTAAATTCCCGTAATCTTTTACTGTCTATATGCATGGCTAATAGGATTGTATGAAAAGAATGCTTGAAATTTAAAATGGTAGATCACCTAATGTGCAAAGACTAAATAACTGAAAAATTTCACATGCACATGTTCACTCCTAGGGTTTGACTCACTCCGGTTGCCTTCGGTAAACAATCATTAAGCATAGGAGATTTTAGTGGTTGCCCTCCAGTCTAAAAGATCAAAATGTTACCTCGGAAATGTTGCATCGGAAATGTTGCCTCGGAAAGATCTTAAGACTCTAGGGTTACTACTAAAGTTTTCTAAATATTGCTTTAGTGATTGTACTCGTCCCTTTCAAATGTCCCCTACAACTCCAACGACGGTGCTACCTATTCCTTAATAATAGGATAGCGCTGTCTAAAGCAAAAACGAACAGACTTTTTTCGAGTAGGTAGATTAGTTCCTAGGTACTTGCTCAAACAAATTTTTTTACACAAACACTTTTCAAAACAATTTTCAAAACAACTTCATCACACTCTTGAGGACTGATACAAGGGTTATCATGAAGTAAAAACATTTTCAAGACAAACACACACAAGCAATTTGAAAAATGAGCAAGTACCTAAGAGCCCGTAGATAACTATGGATAGAAAGGGTGATAATACTTTCCCTTTCTATAATCTACCCCCCGTACTTAGAATATCTCGAAAAAAGGTTTTTTCTGTTCTTATTCCTTTTCCATGATTGGATGAAATAAAAGTCGGTGGCGACTCTTTCTTACCGCGACATTTTGCAAACAAAAAACGCAAAACACAAACCAATATTAACAGTCGGTTCTGCCACCGTATCACAGAACTGGCGACTCTATTGGGGAATGTATATAAAGTGGGGTATACCTTAGGATCTAGGTCATTAAAATTGCTTCTCTTGATTGTCTTGATTGCTTTACTTTTTAGGGTTTGTTTGGAGTTACTATAGATCCTACACCCGGATTTGGGGGCACTCATTAGGTAAACAACAATAGATCGTGGAGACTGTACGACGTAGACCGATATAGTTTAAGCGATGGTTGTGTTGGTGTGGCACTTTGGTTGGTATTGGTATCCTTCGTGGGGAAACGAGGAGAACACGAGGCCGCCGCGTGGTGTCGTGAAGCACTAACGGACCTTAGAACCTTAGTTGAACAAACTTGGCTATTAGAGAGTAGTGAGATAGCCGGCCTCAGTGTAGAGCTGAGAACTGGTTGATACTCGATGCTACACTCATTGAGATCAGACTTTCGGGATATTTTGGCTGCAAGAAAAGATTAATTTAGCTGAAACAATGCCCAATAAAGGATGGTCAGTGATATTGAGAATCTCTAGAACCCGGTTACTTTTTAGGACAAGTTTGAACCAACTAAACTTCAAGAGGGTACTACCTTTAACCTCATGCAAGCCTTAAACCTAAGGACTTGGTGTGACTTGATTGTGTTTGCTATACCTGTGTTTGCTATACCTGTGTTTTATCATGACATCATGCATCATAACTTAGCATCCATTCTTATTGCACTAACCATTTCAAAGACCAAGGGAATTTATCTTTGCCCTGTTTTGTAGATCATGGCTTATGTTCATAGATATACCATCTGAATCAGCTTTGTAAAGATACCTTCCCAAATCAAAGAGCTAGCATCAAGGGTTTCTGAAACTTCTGCGTTCACTAAGAGACATGGTCAACTTCTCAACCTGTTTACTTCAAGCTTTGATGAAAATATAATGAGTGTACTTTTTCAGTTCTTCGATCCCAAGCACCACTGCTTCACCTTGCCAGACTATCAGTTGGTGCCTACCTTGGAAGAATTCTCTCACCTATTGGATATACCCATTATTGAGCAATTACCCTTCATAGGTTTAGAAGAAGCTCCTAAGCCATAAGTCATTGCCTCAACTTTGCACCTAAAATGGGCCGACGTGGTATCCAATTGGGAAACAAGAAGCAGAGTCAAGGGTTTTCTAGCTAAGTTTCTGATAGACAAGGCCCAGCTGTTTTGGGAGGATATGGATTTTCAGGCTTTTGAGGAGGTCTTGGCTCTTCTTATCTATAGTTTAGTTCTCTTCCCTAATCCGGATTCATTCGTAGATGTGAATACTATCAATATCTTTCTCTCTCGCAATCCTGTGCCTACCTTACTCGAAGATATTTTGCACACTCTCCATACTCGTACCATGAGGAGAAGAGGGATTCTCATGTGCTGCATGACATTGCTGTCGAGGTGGTTTATTTCTCACCTCCCTAAGTCCATACTGAATAACGAAGAAGGTCTGGGTTGGTCATAAAGGATAATGTCACTCGCTCATACGGATATTCTTTGGTGTACTTGATCTATGGAAAACATTGCTATTATTGACCACTGCGGAGAGTACCCTAATGTCCCACTGCTTGGTATCAGAGGAGGTATAACCTACTATCCTTGTTTAGCTCTACGACTATTTGGTCACGCTCGAAGGGATGCTCCCCATGAATTGCTTATCGAGGACATTGTATTTAACTATGAGGATGATATTCAAGAGTATCGTCGGAGGTTCATACGAGCTTGGGGCATGGTAAACAGATCCGGCATCAAGACTTTGGGGCCAAAGACTTTCATTCCTATGGAACCTTACCTCCAATGGGTACGAGCTCGTATGAACCTCAGAGGGGCTATAACCTACAATCCTTGTTTAGCTCTGCGACTATTTGGTCACGCTCGAAGGGATGGTCCCCATGAATTGCTTATCGAGGGCATTGTATTTAACTATGAGGATGATATTCAAGAGTATCGCCGGAGGTTCATACGAGCTTGGGGCATGGTAAACAGATCCGGAATCAAGACTTTGGGGCCAAAGACTTTCATTCCTATGGAAACGTACCTCCAATGGGTACGAACTCGTGCCCAGAAGCTTATGATGCCCTATGTGTCAGTTTTACCAGTGATTGTGGAACCCACTACTGAAGGAGGCATTCCTTACATGGATCTCTATCCTTATATGCCCACTGATCTTGGGGAATTACAAAGGTCTTGGATTCAGTTGATGAAGGAGCGGGACACTTACAGGGATCAGTTCCGTGCTCAGGAGAGGAAAGTTTTAGAGCTCACAAAGCAACTGCATGAAGAAAGAGGACTGAATGACTATCTTGGCACAAAGAGGAAGCATCCATGGGAATTTTTATGTATTTTATAGTTTTAGATTTGTTTTTTTTTATTGTAACGCCTAAAAAGCATTTGAACTTCAGATTCAGCTAATAAAGTTTTTGTTTATTTTGGTTTGCAAATTTAAATTTCCCAAAGTCTTTGAAATCATTGCATGCGCATCCCATTATCATACACATCATTACAGGTACCATTACAGGTTTCTCATCTCCTTCGTTGTTTATTTCAGCAGAAATGTCTTTTGAACAAAACATTAAGGACATGCAGGCATAGAATGCCCAATTCCAATAAATGTTCATCAGTCGGGCAAAGGGGCGGGAGGATCTGAAAGCCCTCATTATGAAAGAGAAGAAGAAAAAGAAGAAGGTTGCTGGTATTCTGAATATGGGCAGAAGGTTTGGAGAGTGGTTGAAGCGACAAGTCGATCTAACCTCTTCATCTAAGGAAGGGGAGAATCAGGAAGAAGAGAAGGACCTCAGTCCTGCAGTTTCTGACAATGATATCAATTACAATGATGAGCAATATCCTCCTGCTGAGGATAGATACAAACAATTGGAAGATCTTCTGAGTGCCGTGGAAGTTCAGAGGATACCTGGATTGGATTTCGAAGAATTGGGTTTGGTGTCGGGAGTGGTCATCCCGCAGAAGTTCAAAGCTCCAGTTTTTGCTAAATATGATGGGGTGTCCTTCCCAAAACTCCATCTCTGTTCTTATGTCCGAAAGATCCAGCTCCACACCGCTGATAGAAATTTTGGGTGTATTTCTTTCAAGATAGTCGGTCAGGGACTCGGCTTGAATGGTTCTACCAGTTGGAGGGAGCCAATGTCCGAAATTGGGAAGATCTGGATGCTGCTTTCTACAAGCAGTATCAGTATAATGCCGACCTTGCTCCTACTCGTACTCAACTCTAGAGTATGTCCATGGGTGCAAGTGAAGGCTTTAAATATTATGCACAAAAATGGAGAGACTTGGCTGGGAGAGTTCAACCCCCATTGTCTGATAGGGAGTTGGTTGATATGTTTCTGGGGACGCTATCTGGTCCATTTTTCAATCATTTGATCGGCAGTTCATCAGCTGGTTTCACCGAGCTGATTCTAACTGGACAAAGAGTAGAAGTTGGGATTCGAAGTGGCAAAATACAGAATGATTCCTCTTCAAGTTCAGTAAAGAAGCCTTTTGCTGGTAAGAAGTAAGCCAGTGCCATCTACAACCCGAGGGGTCAGAACAGGGTTGAACAACGTCAGATAGTAAGTTCCGTGATGATACCTAGACCTGCAGTTGCTCCACAATGCAACAATGAACAAAGGGTGGAAAGACCACAACGGCAGTTTACCCGCATCAACATGACATTGGATGAAGTCCTACCTCACCTGCTGAGGTCCAACTTGGCAACCTTGAGAGAGGCTCCCAAGAATCCAAATACTACATCTCCCTGATATAATCTGAATGCCCGATGTTCTTATTGTTGTACCCCAAAATCTGCCCTCCCATATTCTTCAAAGTTTTGACAAAGCATCATCTCAATTTGCTCAAGTCTACTCAAGGGTTGCACAGTCAACCATCCTCCTAAGCCAGTCAAATTAGGGTTTTGGTTCTTGCAAGGAAGTTGAGGTTTTCAAGGGCTCAATCAAGTCCCACATGCCTATAAACATTGTCAAGCATCTACATGCCAAGTTTCAAGGCTCACAAGGTCAAGTTGCACAGTCAAAAGCCCTAATTGCTTCACAATCAACTATAGGGGTAAAATGGTCATTTGGCAGTCAAAAGTCAAAAAATTTGGTCAACATCTTATTTTGAAGCCACAATCATCATTTGATCAAGTCTTGATCATGATTCCACAAGAGTGCCTCAAAAATCATCAAGGTGTCAAAAGTTTCTATTTTTGGACAGTTGAAAAGTTAACTGTAACTTGACTAAGGCATAACTTTTTCATGGTTCATCAGAAAAATCCCATCCAATGCTCATTTTGAAGGGGATGACATTTCCTACAACTCATATTCACATTCCAAGTCCAAGAAATGCTCTCACAAAAAGTTATCAATTTCAACATTATAGGTCATTTTCAAAAGTCAACAAAAAGGAATTTTAAGTCAAAGACCATAACTTGAGATTGGTAAATCAAAATGACATGGGACCAAAGGAATTGGTTAGAGGACTTCAAGACCTTTCCAAAATGTCCAAGAACATGTTCATATGATCAAAATTGAGTAAGATATGCATTGGAGAAGTTGGGAAATTTTTGTGAAATGGAAAAAGTCAACTATCCTTGAAACTTCAATTTTTGACAAAAGGGCCCACTTTCTTCCACTTGATTCAGCCTTGTCATGCCACCCACGTGTCCCATGATCAATTTCAAGACCAAACATTTATTTTTTTCATTTTTATTTAATTTTTGTGGATTTAATTCATTTTAATCCATAATAATTCAAATAAAATCAAAAAAATTAAAGGAATGGTATCTTGTGGTTTGAATGGCTTTCATGTGTCATATTCCACCTACCAAATTCGTGCCAAGCTCAATTATGCATAGAATTCAAAATTTGAACAAACTTGGAAAGTCCTTTAATGGTGGTTATGAAGAATCTCAAAAACTTAATTGCAATGGATCATTGGCTCATAATGTGACCTAATATCATTCACATGTACATATGCAAGCAAACCAAGCCTCATTCACAACCTGAACATCCCTCAAACGGCCAAACCAAAATCCAAAAAAGTCAAAGAAAGTTTGAAACTGAATTCCACCTTAGAGGCCCTTTCAAGGAGATTTAGAGATTCAGACATATTGCTGGAAGCTTCAGGAGCAATTTGGGATCAAAACCACTTGCTAGAACTCAAGGAATCGTCCACCACAGTCATACAGTTTGCATATTTGTCTCACAATCATAATTCATTATTCCTGCATCATTGATGAAATTTTTTGTGTGCTTTACATTGCTAACACTCTTCTGAAGCTAATGGTATAAGGCAATTGCATTTTGGAGCCCTGAATCACAAACCACCATGGATAAGATTTAGGGTTTTCAAGCTTTTGAATTTGGGGTTTATCATATAGGTAAAATTAGAACCTCCAACGCCCATGGTTGAGATCGCTGGAACGAGACAAACACAAAACTATCCTCGCGCTCAATTTATCTTGCATAGAGACCTATTCGCTATTTTCTGCCATTTCATATTGTGGGGGTTTAAAACCCCCGCTAATTGTTTTGTTTTTACAGGAAAAAAGGAGGAAGACGAAGTACGTGCTTGCATCTGATTGGCTCATTCAAATAATATGCGCGCGTTTTGTAAAATTCCAGCATAAGCGTTAGTTTCTTATATTATATTTATTGCATATTATATTAACAAGATGCAGTGTTTGGTGTAGTGGAGGAGGACGTGTCTGGCAATCAATGGAACCTGGGTTCGATTCCCAGGTCCCCCAAAAACTCTATGTTATTTTTCATGTTGTGTTCCTATGCAGATTCATAACAACATTCCACCATGGACTCCCACATTCCCAGTGTGCCAAGTGTCTTCAACAGCCATCCAAAGGCCAGGAGAGGAGGAGTACCATGTTCTTCAGTCAAAGCACATGCAGGCAATTGCAGAAGTCAACGCAGGCTTGGCATCAATGGGCTGGAATTTCTAAACAAAAACCTCCATATCTGGCCCAAACCCCCCATGGGTTTGCATTTTATTTTTGTCTTTTTATTTTTCATTTGCTTTATTTTTATTTTTTATTCTTCTTTTAATTATTAGCTAAATAATTATTTTTTCCATAAAATTCAAAAAAACCAAAAAAACATTTCTATTATTTATTAACTTATTTTGTAAATAAATGTAAATTAAATTAAATTAGTTTAATTAGTTAACTTTAATACTTTTTTACAAAAAATAAAAACAATTTAGAATTAGGGTTTCTTTTGACTTTTAATTTATTTTATTTTTTTATTTTTATTAAAAACATAAAAATTCAAAAACATTTTTTTCTTTTAAATAATTAATTAATTAGTAATTAGGCTTAATTTTTAATTAATTGCAAAAAAAGGACAATCTCATTCTTTTCTAAAAAAAAGGGTCAAAACCCTTAAGACGTTCCTGATTAAATTTCTATTCGCGCGTATTTATTTATTTTGATCATTTATGTAACTGCTTCCGGAAATGTAATAGTTAATTAGGACCTCCTTTATTGCTTTATTTTCTCGCACTTTATTTTTCAAAACGGGTTTTTGTTTTTGGCGATGTATAGACCCGCGCCTTGTAATAGTTAGACTTACCTTTCCGCAATTTATTTTCCGCACTCCTAACTGTTAAAAAAATGCATGAAAGAATGTATGAAAAATAAAATCAATCCGTAGCTCACAAATAACATGTACAAGATAAACATAACATGAAAACAACACACATGCACATACCACTCTTAGGGTACGCCTCACTGGTTGCCTCGAACGTGGTCATCAAGTATAGGGTGTCTTAGAGGTCGCCCTTCTGTCTAAAAGATCCAGTCGCCTCGAAACGGTTGCCTCGGATAAAAAAGGATCTAGGACATTAGGGTTACTTCTAAGGTGTCCTACTATTGCTTCGGTGACCACACTGTCCCTAATCATCGAATTGACCCGAATAACTCCAACGATGGTGCTACCTACCTCTCAATGGTGGGATAACACTATCTAAAGGACTCTTACACAGCCTAATTCCTTAGAGTAGGTAGATTCTCCTGGGTACTTGCTCTTTTCAAACAAACAAAACAACTTTTCGCACTCACACTTTCCAAAAGTTTTCAAACAAATTTTTCATATACTCTTGAGGACAGATCCAAGAGTTACTTAGAAATTTTTCAAACGAAACTTTTTCAAAACCCACACACACTTGAAAAGCAAACAATTTTTGAAAACATAAGAGCAAGTACCTAAGAGCCCGTGGATAACCACGGATAGAAAGGGTGCTAACACCTTCCCTTTCTATAAATCTACCTCCCGAACCGAGAAACATTCTCGAATAAGGAATTTTGTTGTGCTTTTGTCCTTTCCATGTTGGAGAACATAAAAGACGGTGGCGACTCTTGCTTACCGCGACATTTCGCGAACCAGCTTAAAAAACAGTCAGTTCTATTTCCACTGATCACACTTATCATTCTGAGAGCCTTGGCCATGATACAAATGATTGCTGGGCTATGAGGAATAAGATACAAGACTTAATTGAAGTCAAGGAAATATATTTTGATGCTCCGGAGAAGCCAAATGTCATAACTGCTCCCATGCCTAAGCACGACCGTGGAGTCAATGCTATTGATACTGATTTATTTATTGCATCTGTCGATGAAGTTTCTACTCCTCTCATGACTGTCAAGAAGAATTTGTTATTGGCCGGTTTATTTCCGGGTTGTGGTGAAGGTTGCCACATGTGTTCATCTCTGCCTTCTGGTTGCTATTTGCTGAAGTCAGGTATTCAGCGCCTGATGGATAGCACATAGATTTTGTTCAAAAAAACTATGATTCCTGTTGTTCCAATTGAAGAAGTTGCCATTATAACCATTTCCGCCAATCCTTCCAAGGTTTCCTCGAGAAGACCTATTAGGATTACATCTGCTTCAAGAATTACTCTGCTGATAATCACTGTTCTCGGTCCTGTCTCGTATGTCTCGGACAAAGCTGTCCCATGGCATTATGGTGCCGATGTGTACTATCATGGCATCAAACAAGATCTGAAAGATGAAGAGGCTGGTCCTGATATCGATAATATTGTCGGAACCAGCAAAATCACCCTAAGTGGAATGGTCTTCTATCCCGAGATTTCCCCGAAGACTGTCAACAAGCCTATTACTATTCTGTATGCTGTTCCTGCTAGTACATCTGCTACTATTCCTGTTCTTACTCCAGTTATTATACCTGTCGGCGAATCGTCTGATACCCGCGACAAAGAGGTTGTAGGTGAGCTTGCCCGGACGGAGGCACCTAAGAAAATTGTTGTGAAAGCCTCTAAGCAAGAAATAGAAGAAATACTAAAAATCATTAAGAAGAGCGACTATAATGTGGTCGAGCAGCTAGGGTAGACCCCATCGAAGATATCCATGTTGTCTTTGTTGTTGTGCTCCGAGGCCCATGCGAAGGCTTTGATTGCATTCCTCAAAATTGTGCATGTGCCACAAGAGACTTCAGCTGATCAGTTCAAAGATTGTATGGCCAACCTGACTGCTGATAATGGGCTAGGTTTTTCAGATGCGAATTTGACACCAAAAGGAAGGAAGCATAATGATGCTCTGCATGTCTCAATTGAATACAGGGGCACCATTATGGCTCATGTGCTAGTAGATACCGGGTCTTCACTGAATGTTCTGCCAAAAAAGGCGTTAGACCGGTTGGATTATGAGGGTTTGACTTTAAAGCCTAGTAACATTGTGGCAAGGGCTTTCGATGGATCGAAGAGAATGGTGCACGGAGAGGTGGACATCCCTGTCAAAGTGGGTCCTCGGACTTTTGGGTCCACTTTCTATGTGATGGATATCAGGCCGTCGTATTCTTGTTTCCTGGGTCGTCCTTGGATCCACGAGGCTGGGGCCATTACTTCCACACTCCACCAAATGCTGAAGTATCCGGTGAAAGGAAAGATTGTCACAGTGTAGGGTGAAGAAGAATATATGGTGAGCCACCTCAACTACTTCCGCTACGTAGAGATGGACGGGGAATTCACAGAAACTCCTTGTCATAATTTTGAAGAGGTACCTCAGATCTTGGAATCAACTGAAACTGCTAGCAATAAACCTCCTTTGAAGATGGCTTCTCTCAAGGACGCTAGGGCTGTGGTTGAAGAAGGTGGGTGTACCAATTGGGGTCAGCTCCCTGATTTCACTCAGAAAACTAACAAATTTGGTTTGGGCTTTACTACAGGGGCTCAAAGGGTTGTTAGACGCGCTCGGGCTGGAAGACCTCCCCTACGCATAAGCAATCGGTGAATTAATGCCATTGAAGATAATGAAGAGGACTCAGACATCGACAGTTGGATCTACCCAACAACCAACGGTAGACCGAGTAACTGGACAACTAGGGACTTCATACCTGTTTCTTTTATTCCGCAGTAATTGACTTATTTGTTTTAAGATTTGTAATAAACAATTTGAAACTTTATGGCCCGGTGCCTTGCCCGAGGCACCTTGGCTTTGCTTGTGAGGGCTATTATTTGTCATTTCATAATCATTAATAAAGAATTGGACGTTTCTTGCATACAAATTTTGCGCTCTCTGTTTTTCTTTCCTGCTTTCACTTTATCAAAACAGTTATTCTCTTACACACACTCACGTATCATAATGCAGATCCATATCCACTATGGATCCCATTGATAACAGTTCTGCTATTGCCAGTTATGACTTTGAAAATCCAATCAACCAAGCCGAAGACGAAGGTGAGGATGATTGTGAGGTGCCTGGAGAACTTGCTATACTATTACAACAGGAAGAGAGGGCCATACAGCCTCATGAGGAGCCGATTGATACAGTGAACTTGGGTACTGAGGAGGATAGAAAGGAGGTTAAAATAGGTGCAAATATGGAGCTTAGGGTCAAACAGAGGTTGATACAGATGTTGCACGACTATGTTGAGATCTTTGCTTGGTCCTATGAAGACATGCCTAGTTTGGACACTGATATTATGGTACATCGCCTGCCGACTAAAGAAGATTGTCCTCCGGTTAAACAGAAGGTCCGCCGTATGCGTCCTGAAATGTCAGAGAAAATCAAGGCAGAGGTCATGAAGCAGTTCGATGCAGGATTCTTAGCTGTCACCTCGTATCCACAGCGGGTTGCTAACATTGTTCTGATACCTAAGAAGGACGGTAAGGTACGGGTGTGTGTTGATTACAGAGACCTGAACAGGGAAATCCCCAAGGATGACTTCCCACTTCCTCACATCGATGTTCTGGTCGACAACACCGTGCAACACAGAATCTTCTCCTTCATGGATGGTTTCTCTAGCTACAACCAGATCAAGATGGCTCCTGAAGACATGGATAAGACAACCTTCATTACACAGTGGGGAACCTTCTACTATAAGGTGATTCCTTTTGGGTTGAAGAATGCTGGGGAAACCTATCAGCGCACCATGGTCGCTTTGTTCCATGATATGATTCATCATGAGATCGAAGTTTATGTTTATGACATGATAGCCAGGTCTCAGACTGAGGAAGAACACATTGATCATCTCCAGAATTTGTTCGACAGGTTAAAGACATATAAGTTGAGGTTGAATCCGAATAAGTGTACCTTCGGGGTAAGATCTGGCAAGCTTCTGGGATTTGTCGTCAGTGATAAGGGTATTCAGGTAGACCCTGCGAAGGTGAAGGCCATACAAGAGATGTCGGTTCCCTTTACAGAGAAAGAGGTTAGAGGTTTCTTGGGACATCTGAATTATATCGCCAGGTTCATTTCACATCTGACTGCTACTTGTGAGCCAATCTTCAAGCTTCTGAAGAAAGATCAAGTGGTAAAGTGGAATGATGAATGCCAGACCGCTTTTGAAAGAATCAAGGAATACCTTCAAGAACTGCCAGATGCCTCCAGTTGAAGGAAGACCTTTGATATTATACTTGACAGTGCTAGACAATTCAATGGGGTGTGTGTTGGGGCAGCATGACGAGTCTGGTCGAAAAGAGCATGCAATATACTACCTTAGCAAAAAGTTTATCGACTGTGAGACACGATACACATTGCTCAAGAAAACTTGTTGCACTTTGGCATGGGCTGCTCGCCGACTGAGACAATATATGCTGACTCACACTACCTTATTGATATTGAAGATGGATCCTATCAAGTATATTTTTGAGAAGCCTGCTCTCTCCGGAAGGATAGCAAGGTGGCAAATGATCTTAATTGAGTACGACATACAATACACAACCCAAAAAGTAATAAAGGGGAGTGTATTGGCTGATCATTTGGCTCATCAGGCCGTGGATGACTACCAGTCCATAAATTTTGAATTCCCAGATGAAAATATTATGTTGGTAACTGACTACGAAGAAGCTGGACCGGATGAAGGACCCGAGGAGGGATCCCGATGGTCCATGTATTTTGATGCAGCCTCGAACACACTGGGTAACAACATTGGTGCTGTGATCATATCTCCCGAGGGCTGTCATACTCCATTCACCGCCCGATTATGTTTCAACTGCACCAACAACATGGTGGAGTATGAAGCATGTATTATGGGTATTCGAGCTGCTATTGACCTGAGAATTAAGTTCTTGAGTGTATTCGGGGATTCCGCTCTAGTGACCAGTCAGATTAAGGGCGAGTGGGATACGAAATACCCTAATCTCATTTCTTACAGAGAGTATGTACTGACATTGCTCCCATACTTTGAGGAGGTAACCTTCAAGCATTTCCCACGAGAGGAGAACCAGTCAGCGGACGCGCTAGCTACCATGTCTTCTATGTTCAAGGTTAGGTGAGACAATGAAGCTCCCCAAATTACCATTGAGAGGTTGGATGAACCAGCACACTGCTGCGAGATCGATACCGAAGAAGTGGCAGACAAACCCTGGTTTCACGATGTCAAAAGGTATCTCGAGGTTCAGGAGTATCTCGAAGGGGCATCTGTCAATGATAAGAAGTTTCTGAGAAGGTTCACTGTGAAGTTCTTCCTTAGTAATGGGATCCTCTATAAATGCAACCATGACTCCACACTATTACGGTGCGTAGACAAGAGCGAAGCAGAGAGGATCATGACAGATCTACATGAAGGCACTTTTGGAACCCATTCTAGTGTACATACCATGGCTAAGAAGATCCTACAGGCAGGATATTATTGGTCCACCATGGAAGCCGATTGTTATCAGCACTCTCGAACTTGTCATAAATGCCAAATATATGTTGATAAGGTGCATGTGCCTCCAGTTCCTTTGAATGTCTTGACGACTCCTTGACCCTTTGCGATGTGGGGTATCGACATGATTGGCGAGATCAGACCTATTGCGTCTAACGAGCATCGTTTCATCTTAGTAGCCATTGATTACTTTACAAAGTGGGTTGAGGCAGCCTCTTTTGCTACTGTGACCAAGAACGTCGTGGCACGGTTTATCCGACACAATCTGATCTGTCGATATAGTGTACCAGAGAGGATTATTACTGACAATGGTACAAATCTCAACAACACAATGATCACTGAGCTCTGTAAATAGTTCAAGATACAGCACCATAATTCGTCTCCTTATCGGCCAAAGATGAATGGCGCTGTTGAAGCAGCTAACAAGAACACCAAGAAGATTGTATAGAAAATGACGGTGACATACAAAGACTGGCATGAGATGTTACCATTTGCTCTTCATGGATACCGTACCTCAGCATGGACGTCGACAAAGGCAACAACCTACTCTCTGGTATATGGCATAGAGGCAGTCCTACCCATAGAAGTCCAGATACCTTCTCTCAGAATTATGAAGGATACGGGTTTGAACGAAGACGACTGGATCCAAACCCGACATGATCAACTAAATCTAATCGATAAAAGAGGCTTACTGCTATCTTCCATGGTAAAACGTATCAAAAGAGAATGATCAAGGCTTTTAACAAGAAATTCAGGCGTCAAGAATATCAAGTCAGGGATCTGGTGATCAAACGCATCATACTGCCGCAAGGTGATCCCAGGGGCAAATGGACTCCCACGTACGAAGGGCCATTTGTGGTTAAGAGCATTTTCTCGGGAGGAGTTATGATTCTAACCACCATGGATGGTGACGACCTTCCTCACCCTATCAATGCAGATATAGTGTAAAGATACTACGCATGATCAAAGACCCGTTAGGTCGACTGGCCTAGGCAAAAATAAGGGCTTCCCGGTGAACCAAAAGGGTTCGGGCAAAAGTTAGGGATGAAAATGAAAAAAATCTGTACACCCGGCAAGTCGAAAACTCGAAAGGGAGGCTTGGGAAAAAAAGGGTATCCCAGTGGATTGAAAACCCGAAAGGGCAGTCTAGGAAAAAGTTAAGGATTGAAGCGTATCACTATGTCTCATTGGATCATCTTGCAACCAGACTTCGGTATCAACTATCAAGCTCGGACGGCGCCAATCAATCTGATCGACCTTCGGCCAAGTAGCAAAGTGATGAGACGCTTAAAGATATAAAGGCAATAACAGAGTTGGAACCCAATGGGGTTGTTTCACATAGCCGTTTTTCTTTCTTTTACACAAATTGTATAATTTCTATCTTTCGGTGGCGTTCTCTTACTAGGACGTCAGTCTCTTTGTACAAAACACCTATTACAAGCCAATTTCAAAATCAATACAAGTCATTTTTACAAAACTTCAGTTTTGTTTCTTTTTCTTTTTCTGTTTTGTTTTGCAAGAACGTCCAATGATTTATTTTAGATATATGCATTTGAAAATGATTGTTGCTCATAAATATTTACATAAGAGATAAAAGACAATTACTCGTAATTCCAGAAACAGGGAAAATAAGAAGTGCCAAACCCGATGGTTCCTTTTCCCAGCAGGTATCAGGATAGGGTCATACTTGGGAACATAATTATTGGTATACGCACTCCCCACAGAGTAAAAGTATCCAAAGGAATTGATGTCAGCTTTCCCAAAATAGGACATAACTATCCCCAGTCGAGGTTCATAATTGCAGGCGAGTCAACAAATTTCATTCCCAAGCGGAGTCTATTTCTACAGATACAGAAGCTCAATCTCCAACAGAGCTCATCACTTCCAGCGACGAAATTTCATCCCCAGCTAAGTTTGTTCCTCCAGATCGGCAGGTCTACCAACAAAGTATCTCTTCCCCCAAGGTTTGGTCCCTGCAGAATTATTTCTCCAACATCTCTTCCCGAAAGAATATTCGCAAATCTCCAGCAACCGTAAGAGATTTATTTTTCCAGACGCGAGCATACCCCAATAGCATCTCATGAACATACATCATGACATACGCATACTGTTGTACCCCAAAATTTTCCCTCTCATTTTATCAACATTTCTCATCACAAGGCTCTTGGAACTCAAGATCAAGCTAGGGTTTGCTCTGCTCAAGACACCTCCTTGCACTGTTGACCTAAATTAGGGTTTGAGTTTGCACAGGGATTTTTTTGACTTTTAATGCCCAAAGTGACTTTCATACTTCATGTTGGACTCATGAGTTTGTCCATACCAAGTTTCAAGCCTTGAATTAATTTTTTGCCCAGTCAATTGGACAGTTGACCTAGAAATCAACTGTATTGGGGGAAAAGTCAACTGTGGCCAATTTACAGTCAAACCTCATGAATTTTGACCCACATCAACATTATGAACTCATATGAACCATTTGATCAAGTTTGGACCACAATTCCAAAAGAAATTTGATCAGATCACCAAAAGAGCAAAATGGTCATTTTTAGGGTTTTGACTGTACAAAGGCAATTTCTGGCTTTTTGACCTAGCCAATGGAAAATTAAGCTCAACCATGCACTCAATGACATCATCTTGACTTATTTAACAATTTCAAAAGATCTCAAATTCATGGGATTGACAGATGATTTTTTCAGTCAACTGATCAAAATTTGACTGTACATTGAAAAGTCAAAACTTTGACTTTTTGGTCAAAATCAAGTGCCAAGGGTCATTTTTCATCAAGATGTGTCAAATTATGAAACTTTTTCATCAAGAAACCCAAAATTGCAAATTAGGGTTTGAAATTGAAAATTTTCATAACTTAGAATTTTTCTAAGTTATGAAATTTTCTTAATTTTTCCTAACTTTGTCCCACATTTTCACCATGATGCAAATGGATTCAAACAAAACTTACAACATGAAAGTTGTAGTCCTCCACAAAGTATACAACTTTAATTCACAAATTTTTCTCAAAAGATGCTTGGATCTCAAGTTATGAGTTTTGGAACAAGGGTCCCTAAAACTTTTAACTTAGAGAAATTTTGCCCTAGATTAGGCAGGATTTTGACCCATCTTCTTGGCCATTTTTCACATAGTTCCACTTGGAGTCTCAAGTTTAATTTCAAAAATGGATTATAGATCATGTTGCAAGCTTTCCAAATTGTCCAAGAACTCCTCAAACACCTTTGTGGTTAGGGATAATCGAATGCTTGAAGTTGGCAAAAACTCACTTTCTATCCATGGCAAATGCATGTTCACTCAAGTGGCATTTTCAAAACAACATGCTTTGTACTAGTTTGCAGGCCTCTAAACCATTTAAAACTCCTTAATTTAATGCAAATACATTGAGCTAATGCATAATCTTGGTCATTTGGACATTGTACATAAAACTAATCCCTAAATGGTAAAAGGCAAATTTCAATTTTTGCAAAAGTGTGCTTTATGTCAAACCATGATCTTTGAGCAAAGGGGAAAAGATATCAGAAGCCAAATCAAATCCACAAATTGAGGGGGCCAAGAGCAAAGTATGCAGCATATTTGATGGCTTGTACAGACCTGTATTGACAACTTCCACATCTTTGCTTCAAAAACAAGAAATTGTCCAAACACTTGACAACTTGAAAAACAACAAAGAACAACTTACACAAACACTTTGAACAAATTTCATACAACCCTTTGAGCAAGATACACGAGTTCTTGAGCCCCAAAACCTCCCATAGCCAGAAATCAAACTTCTTTGGCAAAATAGGGTAGGTGCTGCAACTTGAGTTCTCCAGCTCATTTGGCTCGTGCGTTTTGCCCCTTTTTGCTTCAAACACCTTCCATTCAACTCACTCAAGCTATCCCAAACCTCCATTACCAACTGTAACTCCATTTACAGTGTTCACCATTTTCATTTCAAGCTTGTGCAGGTTGAGTTCTATAGGCTGATTTAGGGACATTCAAGGCAAGCTAGCTATTGGAAAAGATCAAGTGAAGTTCAGGCAAGCTACCAGACACCTCAAAACTTATTGAGAAGCATTGCATTGCCCTACACGAATCCAACTGAAACAGGTTTTTCTTCACTTTCTATCTCTCTATTTAGGAACATTTAGCCTTAGGTTTGTGAATAAAAAATGTAGTGTTCATTGCTAGAAAGCCATACATATGCTCAACTTTCATTTATATTAAGTGTGCTAGGAGAATTTAATCCATGAATATGCTGAAAAAACTAGGTCAAATTTTAGGGCCAGAGAAATTCTCTCTGGTCTTTGAGAGTTAGGATTAGTTGTTTATATGGTTGGAATCGTCTTGAAATTCTCTACAAGTTTGATGTTGTGAGTTTTGGAAAAAGATCACGTATACAGGATGTAGCATTTGAATAGGGCAAGCGCGCGTGTTTCAGTCTGGAGGAAGAAGATGAAGTTGGCTTGGGTTGGGCCTGACCTGGCTTGCTTCTAACACCCTCTTTCTCATTTTTGCACCCCCTGGCCCAATTTCTTGAATAATTATATTTTTGCATTTTTATTTTCTTTTCTGACTTTGTTTATTTATTTCCAAATATAATAAATGCTCAAAAAATATTTTTATAATTTTTTACATTTATTTGGTATTTTATTTTGATTTTTCTAACATAAAAACATTTTGAATACTTTTATAATTTATTTGAAAACTTGAAAATAATATGTAAATTATACTTTTATTTTTATTTCTTATTTTTATTCACACTAAAAATATTATTTAAAATATAATTTATTTTTGTACATATTTTATTTTATATTATACATATTTAATATATTTAATATATATACATACATATATACTTTTATTTTATTAAATACTTAGAATAAAAATACAAAAATATTACATTTTTATTTTTATTATTATTTATACTAAAAAATACCCTTTTTAAGTATATTTCATTTTTATACATATTAATATATTTTTTGTATATAATTAATATAATATATTATTTTCTTAAAGAAATTAGGGTTTCACCCCTTAAACAATTAAATAAATCTTTTATTTATTTCTTTATACTTTTTTACATTAAAAATACTTTTACATACATAGGTAAACAAAAACTTTTTTTGCATAATACATATTATTTAATATTTATTTATTTTGTTTATTTAAATATTGTCCATTTAATATTTATGCTTTGGAAATTCAATTTGGATGTAATAGTAAACTAGGGTTTATATTTCTTGTCAAATACCCCCCATTCAAAATTGTACCCCCATCCCCATAATCATGTTGTAATAGCTTAGAACTTTAAATTCTCGAATTTTACGCTTTCAATTATGCCATGATTAGAGAATTAGGGTTTGTATGCAAAAGTCAAAATCAACAAATAGCTTGACCTAATCAAAGACAAAAATGCATGAAAATCAAACACAATGCACACTTGCACCCCTAGGTTTACAATCCACTTGTTGCCTTCAAAAATGGGCCATGGTATGCATGTTGGGTACTTTGGCAAAACAAAAACAAAACAAAAGATCATAGTCCCTCGATGACGCTATCTTGGTTGCCTAAACAAAAATGATCAAGTCCCTCAAGAAAATTGCCAAAGATACTTGACACAATTGCTATCATGGTCTATACGATGACTCGTGCCTGTCCCGTTTAACATCCTAACACAAGGTTGTTCACCAAATGCAATGGTGAAACAACACTGTCAAAAGGGTTAAAAACATTAGGAAAGATCTTTGAGTAAAATAGGGTAGATAGCTTTTAGTTACTTGATCAAAAAACTTTCAAAAAACATCCTTGCTATTTTCAAATACACTTCACAAGCACAATTTCAAAATCAAACTTTTAAACATTGAAATCTTTTCAAAAGACAAAAACATCTTTGTATACATTCAAACAAGAATCATTACAAAGGTTGCCACAATGATGGACTCTTTTAAAAACCACACACAAAGCACCATTTCAAACAATTGGAAAAGCAAAGCAAGTGATCTAAACAAGTAACTAAGATCCCATGGATAACCATGGATGAAAAGGGTGCTTTCACCTTCCCTTTTCATAATCTACTCCCCGAACCCAAGAAAACATATCAAAGGTCTTTCCTGTGCTTTTTGACCTTTCCTTAGGATAAAATAAAAAGTCGGTGGCGACTCTTGCTAAACCGAAACATTTGCGAACACAAACGCAAAATCCCAAGTCAGTTATCCCACCGTATCACAGAACTGGAGACTCTGCTGGGGAAATCTTTAAAAGTGGAGTAACCTTAGGGTTTAGATCACCTTTGCATGCTTATCTTGATTGCTTTACATTTGGTTCTCTTGTTTGGGCTTGAAATCCTCTACCCGGATTTGGGAAACATTCATAGATAAATAACAATACATTGTGGAAACTGTGTGGGGTATACCGACATGGTTGAAGCAATAGCTATATTAGTGCGACATATTTGTGAGTACCGGTAGCCTTTGAGTCAATCAAAGAGAATACGAGGCCGCTGAGTGATGTCATGAAGCACTAATGAACTCTTAGAACCTTACTTGACCATCTTGGCCTTTTTAGGAGTAGTGAAATGACCGGCTTTGGTGCAGTCTGAAGTTGGTAGATACTCGATACTACACTTATTGAGGGTTGTTTTCTTGGAATATCTTAGTCGCCAGTTAAGTGGCTAAACCAAAACAATGAACATAGAAAATGATCCAGTGATATTGAGCTCCTTAGAACCCGGTTACTATTTATAGGACAGGTTGAGCCAACTAACTTCAAGAGGGTACTTACCTATGAAACCTCATGCAAGCCTGAAACTAGGATCTTGTGTGATTTGCTTGTGCATGTGCTTGTGCATACATCATGAACATCATAAAGCATCATATGCATCCACTAACCATTTCAAGGGTTTGGATCTTCATCTTTGTTCTTGTTTTGTAGGTCATGGAATCTCTTCGCAGGAAAACAATTCAAGTCAACCTTGTGAGAATCCCTCCTCAACTCAAGGAGCTTACTTCCAAGATCCCAAAGAATTCTCTCTTCAGTGAAAGACATGGTAGACTTCTCAACTTGGTCAACTCCAACATTTTCTCTTCTAGTTCTTTGACCCCCTACACCACAGTTTCACATTCCCTGATTACCAACTGATACCTACTTTGGAGGAATTTTCTCAACTCCTGAGGATTCCTACTCTTCATCAACTACCCTACAACGGTACGGAAAAAGAACCAAAGCCTGAAGATGTTGCTCAAGCCTTACACTTGCAACCATCTAATATCAAAGGTCATTGGGAAACCAGAAGTGGTGTTAAGGGTTTCTTGGTAAAGTTTTTGTTTGAGAAGGCACAAGACTGCTGGAATTCTCTAGATCTACAAGCTTTTGAGGAGATTGTGGCACTCCTCATCTATGGGTTGGTCTTGTTCCCAAACCCTGACCAGCTTATAGATGTGAATGCTGTCAAGATTTTCATATCTCAGAATCCTGTGCCTACATTGCTTGGGGACATCCTACACTCATTTTACACACGAACAATGAGGAAAAGAGGTGTTCTCATGTGTTGTACTCCTCTTCTAGCAAGGTGGTTTATTTCTCACCTTCCCCAGTCAGTTTTGAAGAATGAGCAGGGTTTAAGGTGGTCACAACGGTTGATGACCCTCACACATTCTGATGTTCATTGGTGTTCTCGGTCCAGAGAAAATGTCATCATCATTGATCGTTGTGGAGAATTCCCTAATGTCCCACTACTTGGCATTATGGGAGGCATCACCTACAACCCCTGTTTAGCCCTAAGGCAATTTGGGTATTCCCGGAGGGATGGCCCTCATGATATGTTGATTCCTGGCCTAGTTTTTGACTTCGACAACGATGCGCAAGGACTTCAACAAAGGTTTATCCGAGCTTGGAGGATGCCCAACAAAGTGGATAGTAAGACACTGGGGCACAAGAATTCCATCCTCCATGAGCCTTATCTCAAGTGGGTACGAACCCGCGCCCAGAATCTTATGATTCCATACCCTCACATTCTCCCTGTGATCAAAGAGCCTGTTGTGGAAGGAGAGGTTCCATACACCCTCCTACATCCTGACATTCCAACATCATTGGAAGAATTGCAAAAGAGTTGGATACAACTCAAGGAGGAACATAATACTTTTGAAGCTAGCTTCTATGCTAGTGAGAAGAAGGTTTTGGAGCTTACCTGCCGACTCCATGAAGAGGAGACTCTCAACACTTACAACGCGCCAAAGAGGATGCGCAATGTCTTTTTACATTAAGAATTTTGTAATATTTTTCCCATGGGGCATTCATGTACTGACAAATTTCTTCTTATTAATATGACATGTGTTCTTTTTTGTTTGCAATAAATTTGAATTTCTGAATCCTTGAATGCATTACATGAATAACATATCATTCATCATATGCATAAATAGGTCTTCACACCAGGTTTCCTTATCTTTCTGCTGTTTATTTCAGCAAGATGGATTTGGAGCAGACGGTTAAGGATCTGCAAGCACAGAATTCGCAATTCCAGCAACTCCTCATGACTTTAGCAAAGGGTCAAGATGACCTTAAAGCACTGTTCGAGAAAGATAAAGAGAAAAAGAATAAAAGGACAGGTATGGCCACTATAGGAAGAAGGTTTGAAAACCAGGCTAGAAAGGTTCTCGAGTTCCCCTCGACGTCTGATGAAGGGGTTGGTAAAGGAAAAGGAGCTGCGATGCCTTCTGAATCTGAAGTTGAAGAAGAAGAGGAGGAAGAGGATGAAGATTACTCCGAACAGCAATACCTGTCGGCGGATGATAAGTATAAAAATCTCTAGGATCGGTTGGTAGCCATGGAGTTGCAAAGGGTACCTGGTTTATATTTTGAAGAACTAGGGTTGGTCGCTGGGATCGTCATTCCTCCCAAGTTCAAAGTACCTACATTTGCTAAGTATGACGGTTTGTCCTGTCCAAAGATGCATATGAGATCCTACGTCAAAAAGACCCAACCTCACTCCTCTGATAAGGATCTTTGGGTCCATTTTTTCAGGATAGTTTGTCAGGCACGCAATTGGACTGGTTCTATCAACTTGAGAGATCTGATGTTCACAACTGGGAAGACTTAGTTGCTGCTTTCTACCGACAATACCAATACAATGCAGATTTAGCGCCTACTCGTACTCAACTACAGAGTATGGGTATGGCTTCTAATGAGGGATTTAAGGAGTATGCCCTGAAGTGGCGAGATTTGGCTGGAAGGGTGCAGCCACCTTTTTCGGATAGAGAGCTGGTTGACATGTTTTTAGGGACTCTGTCAGGTCCATTCTTCAATCATTTAATCAGGAGTTCATCTGTAGGATTCACCGAATTAATTCTGACCGGCGAAAGGGTCGAGGCTGGCATTAAGAGTGGAATAATTCAGAAGGATGCCTCCGCTTCCACTGCTATTAAGAAGACCTTCCCAACCAAGAAAGAAGCTTCTGCTGTTTATTCCCAGAAAGATCAAAGAATAACCGAGCGCCGACCAACAGTGGGGGCTGTGGTGATCCAAAACTCTTCAACCGATCAACCTCGCAGCAATCAACCAAGAGCTAATCAGCAAAGGGTAGAAAGGCTACAACGACAATTCACCCGAATCAACATGACACCGGCTCAAGTCCTTCCTCATCTGTTAAAGATGAACTTCATCAACCTGAAAGAAGCGCCAAAAAACCCTAATACCTCTTCTCCTTATTACCACTCTAATGCAAAATGTGCATGCCACTCGGACAATGTAGGGCATGATACCAATAATTGTTGGGCTCTTAAAAACAAGATCTAAGACCTGATAGACGCCAAGGAGGTAGATTTTGATGCTCCTGAAAAACCCAACGTGATATCCGCTCCAATGCCCAAGAACGGTCATAATGTTCATGCCGTTATGGAAGATCTTCATGTTACCATTGTTAATGACCTTTTGACTCCGTTACCAGTAATTAAAGTGAATTTGATGAAAGCCGGGATATTCCTAGGCTGTGGAAAAAACTGTTACTTCTGTTCAAACTTGCAAACTGACTGCCCACTGTTGAAATCAGGCATCCAACGCCTGATGGATACCTAAGATATCCTCTTTCAAAAGACTCTTGTTGCTACTATCACTCATGTTACTCCTGTTACCTTTGATACTCCAACCAATGACATTGCAATAATAACCATCTCCGACAATCTTCCCAAGGCCTGCAAAAGGCCTGTCAAGATTACGCCTGATCCTAAGTTTGTGCCGTTGAAAATCACCATGTCGGGGCCTGTCCCGTATAAATCTAACAAAACGATACCATGGAATTACGGAGGAGAAATCTTCTACCATGGTATCAAGCAGATAGAATCAGTCCAAGAGAATTCTGAAGATGAAACCCCTGATATAGGGAATATTGCAGGAACGAGCAAGATAACTCACAGTGGAAGGATCTTCTCTCTGGAGATTGCTCCTCCACGGGCAGTCTTCGGGCCCTTGAAAGCTTTTTTGCTTGTCAAGCCATCTGTGCAAATCCCGGTAATTGAAGAATTGGATACTCCTGAAGTTAGACCCTCTGATGTTACTACCAAAGGTAAGGGGATACTAGAAGCGCCTGTCAGGACAAAGGCTCAGACTGTGGTAATCCCCGAGACCACCCAGAAAGAGATGGAAGAAATCTTAAAGATAATCAAGAAGAGCGACTACGATGTCGTGGAGCAGCTAGGGCAGACCCCATCCAAAATCTCCATGCTAGCTCTCCTACTCTGCTCTGAAGCTCATGCTAAGGCCTTAATCAAATTTCTAAAGACAGCACACGTGCCTCAAGAAACTTCTGCTGACCAGTTTCAAGAGTGCGTGGCTACCCTTACTGCTGATAATGGTATTGGTTTTTCTGATGCTTATTTGACCCCTAAGGGAAGGAAGCACAACGACGCGCTGCATATCTCAGTAGAGTGCAGGGGAACCACGCTTTCCCATGTTCTGGTTGACACCAGTTCATCTTTAAATGTGCTACCGAAGAAGGCATTGGACAGATTGGACTGTGAAGGTCTGACCCTAAAGCCCAGTAACATCATTATTAGAGCCTTCCACGGTTCTAAGAGGATGGTTCACAGAGAAGGGGACATCCCAATCAAAGTGGGCACAGAAATTTTCAACTCTACCTTTTATGTGATGGACATTCGTCCTTCATATTCATGCTTGTTGGGAAGGCCGTGGATCCACAATGCTGGGGCAGTCACTTCCTCTCTGCACCAAATGCTAAAGTATCCAGTTCAGGGTAAGATTATAATGGTTCATGGGGAGGAAGAGTATATGATAATCCATCTTAACTCCTTCCGCTATGTGGAGTTGGATGGCGAGTTCATAGAAACGCCTTTCCAACATTTTGAAGAAGTTTCTCCTGAAGTCACAGTTGCAAAGGCAATGGCTGATGTGCCTATCATTTCCAAGCCTGTGTCTAGGATGGCATCCCTCAAATATGTGGAGGTCGTAATCAAAGAAGGAAGGAGTACTGTGTAGGGGAAACTGCCTGATTTTCCTCACAAGACGGACAAGTTCGGACTAGGTTTTACTGCTGCTGGCCAGAAAGCTGTGCGTCGCTCCAGGGCTGGAGGACCACCCTTTAAAATCACTCACCATGGAATTAATTCCTTAGAAGATGATGATGAAGAAGACAACTTTGAAGATTGGATCTTTCCAACCGTCGAAGGAGGATTAAGCAACTGGGAAGCGAAAGACTTTGTTCCCATCACTTTCATCAACCAGTAATTTATCTTTGAACAATTTCCTATTTTGGTCTGTAATAATTAAACAATTCATACACTATTTTCACCCTATGCCTTACCCGGGGCATATGGGTCCATTTGTAAGGGCTTGATTTCTTCATTATCATATGCCATGTTTAATGAATCATTGGATGTTTTCATCTATAAACTATTATGTTCATTTTCTTTCCTTTTACATTTTGTTTTGTTTAAGGATGGCTATCCCTTACACACACCCACACTCACCAAATGTAGGTACCCATCCACTCCGGATTCCATGGGTGACTATTCTTCTTTAGCCTTTGGTGACTCTGAAGATTTGGTCAATCATGTCGAGTACGAAGGTGATGAAGACTGTGAAGTGCCTGGAGAGCTAGCCAGACTTCTGCAACAAGAGGAAAGGGCTATTTTGCCCCATGAAGAGTTGCTAGAGACCATCAACTTGGGAACAGAGGAAGACAAGAAAGAGGTAAAAGTGGGTGCCAACCTGGAACCAAGTGTCCAAGAGCGCTTAGTGCAGTTGTTGAATGAATATGTCGAAATCTTCGCCTGGTCCTATGAAGACATGTCGGGACTGGATACAGACATCGTGGTTCACCGTCTCCATACAAGAGAAGACTGTCCACCGATCAAACAAAAGGTCCGTCGAATGAGGCCTAACATGTCTGAAAAGATCAAAGCTGAGGTAATGAAGCAATTCAATGCTGGCTTTCTGGATGTTACTTCCTATCCACAATGGGTTGCTAACATTGTGCTCGTGCCTAAGAAGGACGGCAGAGTCAGAATGTGTGAGGACTATCGGGACCTAAACAGGGCTAGACCTAAAGATGATTTTCCACTACCACACATTGACATCTTGGTTGACAACACAGCTCAACACAAGGTATTTTCCTTCATGGATGGATTCTCGGGATACAACCAGATCAAAATGGCCCCCGAAGACATGGAGAAGACTACTTTTGTTATGCAGTGGGGTACTGTTGTACCCCAAAATTTTCCCTCCCATTTCCTCAACATTTTCTCATCCCAAGACCCTTGGAGCACAAGATCCAGTTAGGGTTTGCTCTGCTCAAGACTCCTCCTTGCACTGTTGACCCAAATTAGGGTTTGAGTTTGCACAAAGATGTTTTGACCTAAAAGGCCCAAAGTGACTTTCATGCTTCATGTTGGACTCACAAGTTTATCCATACCAAGTTTCAAGCCTTGATTCCAATCTTTTCCCAGTCAATTGGAAAGTTGACCTAAAAATCAGTTGTATTGGGGAAAAAGTCAACTGTGGTCAATTGACAGTCAAAACTCATGATTTTTGACCCACATCAACATTATGAACTCATATGGACCATTTGATCAAGTTTGGATCACAATTCCACAAGAAATTTGATCAGATCACCAAAAGGGCAAAATGGTCATTTTTAGGGTTTTGACTGCACAAAGGAAATTTTTGACTGTTTGACCTAGACAATGGCAAACCAAGCTCACATATGGACTCAAGGACCCCATGGAATTGTCTTGACATTTTCAACAAATTCAAAAGATCCCAAATGCACAAGATTGCCAAATGAATTTTCCAGTCAACTGAGCCAAATCTGACTGTATACTGAAAAGTCAAACTTTGACTTTTTGGTCAAAATCAAGTGTCAAGACTCATTTTTCATCAATACATGTCAAATTATGAAATTTGTTCATCAAGAAATCAAGAATTACAAATTAGGGTTTGAAATGAAGAATTTTCATAACTTAGAATTTTTCTAAGTTATGAAAATTCCTAATTTTTTCCTAACTTTGTCCCATTTTTTCATCAAGATACATTTGGATTCAAGGAAAACTCAAAACATGAAAGTTGTAGTCCATTGAAAAATATACAACTTTGATTCACAAAGTTTCCTCAAAAGAAGCTTGTAGCTCAAGTTACGATTTTTGGAACAAGGGTGCAAAACATTCTTAACTTAGAAAAATTTTGACCTATTTTAGGCAGGATTTTTGCCTAACTTCATGGCCACTTTTCATATGCTTACACTTGGAATTTTAACTTGCATTACAAAGATGGATTGTAGTACACATTCCAAGCTTTCCAAAATGTCCAAGAACTTCTCAAACACCCTTGTGGTTAGGGAGAATCGAATTTGTCAATATGGGCAAAAGTCACTTTGATTCATGGCCAAAGGCATGTTCATAACTTGTGCATTTTCAAACTCAGCATGTGCAAGCTACATTACAGGCCTCTAATCTCATTTACACTCAAAAATTAAATGCTAAACCATTGTGCCAAGATATTATTCTATGCATTTGGTCATTGCATGAAGAATTAAGCCTTAATTAGAAAAAGCAAGTTATCCATTTTTGTAAAGTGGCACTTTATGTCAAGATTACAATCTATGAAGTACAATGCAGATCTTTTGAGGCACAAGTTCAGGAACATATCCCACTGATCAAGACTCAAGTGTGCAGCATAATTTAGGGCTTGGGACAGGCTTGTATAGGAACTCACATTTCCTTGCTTCACATAGAAGAAACTTTTGCATTTTGAACAACAACTCTCATTCCTGCAAAGACAAGCCTAAGCAAACATTGTGAACACATTCCATACTCCTCAAGTAACCTAAAACACGACCAAGCCATCCTCAAGACTCCCTCATTCATCAAAACACAGTTTTTTTGGCAAAACAGGGTATCTTCTGCATATTGACTTCCACAGTTCATTTCCCTCGTGCGTTTTCATCCAAACCACCTCAAACACATTCAATAACATCCATACAAGCTATCCCCAACCTTAGATACAGACTGTAACAGCCATAGCATAGTTTTCCATTTTCATTTTTCTCTCTTGCAGGTTGACTTCCATGGAGTGATTCAGCAAGATTCAAAGCACACCAAGCATTGGAGAAGCATCCCTGAACTTCAAGCAAGCTGTACAAGTCCTCACATTGCCTTGAAAGTGCCTCCATTGTCATACACGATCCAAGCTGAACAGGTAAGTTCATGGACTTCTATCTCTCAATCTAGGAAGAGTTAGGTTTAAGTTTATGAATGAAAAATGCTTTACTCATGGCCCTGAAGCTACACATATAATTACTTTGCATTTATATTGCATGTGCTGGGAGAATTTAACACATGAACATTGAAAAAAACTTAGGTCAGGAATTGGGGGAGAAGAAATTCTCTCTCATTTTTTAGAGTTAGAATGACTTTTTATATATTTGGAATCGTAACAAGATGCTCTATAACATTGTTGTTGTAAGTTTTTGCTGAATGTCAAAGAATCATGAGATAGCAGGAAGCACGCGTTTTTTGTTTGGAAGACTGTCTGGAGGTTGAAGACAACCCCTTTGGGCTGGGCTTGTTTCTTTTTTCTATTTGCACCATATTTTCACACATACACCCCCTTGGCCCATTGTGTTTATTTTTATCATTTTTTGACTTTTTCTTTTTGTTTCTGACTTCTTATTTTTTTGTTAAGATATAAAAAACATTAAAAAAATATTTTTCACCTTCTTTTTGTATTTTTTAGGCATTTATTTGTTTCATTTAGTTCTATATGTAAATAAATATACATAATATTTTTGTTTAAAATAACTAAAAATAATACAAATACATTTATTTTCTGATTTCATTTTATTTTATCTTTTGAAAACATTTTATAAAAAAAATATACTTTTTTTGTAAATATTAAATATTTTATTTTTGTACATATTTAATATATTTAGTAAATATTATAAATACTTATATACTTATTAGAATATTTAGGATAAAAACATAAAAATAATACATTTTTATTTTTATTAATATTTAACTTAAAAAATCACTCTTTTACAATATACTTCCTTTTTATTTATTTTTTGTACATAATTAATAAATGTTGTATATAATAAATAATTAATACATTTTACTTAGAAAATTAGGGTTTTGCCCTAAAAACATAAAAAATACCCCAAAATTAATCCTTTTTATTTTTGTTTATTTGACACATAAAAAATACTTTTTACATACATATAAAAATCATTTTTTGCATCTTGCATATTTATTATATTTTATTTAATTATTGTGCAATTAAATGATTTGTATAATTCAATTTGGATGTAATAGTTTAGGTTTAATTTTTCTTGCTATATATCCCCATTTGAACATTTGTACCCCCCATCCCATAATTATGTTGTAATAGTTTAGGACTTTAAATTTCGCATTTAAAAGCTTTCTAAATATGCCATGATAGACTTAGGGTTTGTATGCAAAAATCAACCAAAAATAGCTTGACCTAATTCAAAGATAACAAAGCATGAAAATGGACAACACCAATCACACTTGCACCCCTTAGGGTTACTCCACTTGTTGCCTTCAATAATGGGCCATGTTGCATGTTAGGTGTCTTTGGCAAAAACAAAACAAATTAAAATGATCATAGTCCCTCGATGACGCTTTCAAAAGTTGCCTAAAAATGATCAAGTCCCTTAAAGGAAAAATTGCCCAAAGACACTTGGCACCATTGCAATCATGGTCTAAACGATGACCCGCGCCCGTCCCGTTCACATCCTAACACAAGATTGTCCACCAAATACAATGGTGGAACAAAATTTTTAAAAGGGTTAAAACATAGCAAAGATCTTTGAGAAATTTAGGGTAGACAAAACTTTTAGTTACTTGATCCAACTTGCAAAACAAAAACACTTGCCTATCTTTCAAAACCATACATCACAACATACTTTCAAAACCACTTTTCAAAAGATATACACCTTTGTATACATCCCAACATGGATCATTACAAAGGTTGCCACCACATTGGCCTCTTTTCAAAACATTTTCAAACCCACACACAAAGCACCATTTCAAACAATTGAAAGCACCATTTCAAACAATTGAAAATCAAGGCAAGTTGATCTAAGCAAGTAACTAAGAGCCCATGGATAACCATGGATAGAAAGGGTTCTAATACCTTCCCTTTCTATAATCTACTCCCCGAACCCAAAAAAACATCTCAAAGGTTTTTGTTGTGCTTTTTAACCTTTCCTTCGGTGGCGACTCTTGCTCAACCGAAACATTTGCAAAAACAAACGCAAAACCTCAAGTCAGCTCTCCCACCGTATCACAGGTACCTTCTGCTACAAAGTGATGCCATTCTGACTGAAGAATGTCGGGGCAACCTATCAGCGAGCCATGGTAGCTTTGTCTCATGATATGATACATCATGAGATCGAAGTCTACGTAGACGACAAGATAGCCTGTTCACAGACAGAAGAAGAACACCTCGATCATCTTATTTCTCCAGAAGGTTGCCATACACCTTTCACGGCTAGACTCTGCTTCAGCTGCACCAACAACATGGTCGAATATGAAGCTTGCATCTTTGGTATCAAGGCTGCTATAGACTTGGGAATCAAATCTTTGGTCGTATTTGGGGACTCGGCTTTGGTTATCAGTCAAATCAAAGGAAAGTGGGACACTAAACATCCTAATCTTATCCCATACAAAGAACATGTCCTGACATTGTTGCCTCATTTCGAGCAGATTACCTTTGAGCACTTCCCGCGAGAAGAAAATCAGCTAGCAAATGCTCTGGCTACAATGTCTTCCATGTTTAAACTCAACTGGGATAACGAGGCTCCCCAAATCACCATCGAGAGAATGGACGAACCTGTGCACTGTCATGAGATTAATACCGAAGAAGTAGTGGAACAACCCTGGTTTCATGAAATCAAAAGGTATCTCAAGACTAGAGAATACCCTGAAGGAGCTTCAGTCAATGACAAAAAGTTATTAAGGAAATTTGCTGCCAAGTTCTTCCTGAGCAATGGTATCCTTTATAAGCGCAGCCATGATTGTGTTCTACTTCGTTGTGTGGACAAGGTTGAAGCAGAGTTGATCATGACCGAAATACATAGTGGCATATTTGGCACCCACTTGAGCAGACATACGATGGCTAAGAAGATTCTAAGGGCAGGCTACTACTGGTCTACCATGGAAGTTGATTGTCATCAACATTCCCGTACTTGTCACAAATGCCAAGTCTATGCTGACAAGGTACATATTCCTCCTGTTCCTCTCAACGTTCTAACGGCTCCTTGGCCATTCGCAATGTGGGGAATCGACATGATTGAAGAGATCAAGCCTACGGCATCCAATGGACATCGCTCCATCCTGGTGGCTATTGATTACTTCACCAAGTGGGTTGAAGCAGCTTCCTTCGCCTCCGTTACAAAAAATGTGGTTGCCCGCTTCATCAAGCAGAACCTCATATGCCGGTATGGTATCTCCGACAGGATCATCACGGACAACGGTACAAATTTGAACAACACTGTGATCACCGCTCTGTGCGAGCAGTTCAAGATTCAACATTATAATTCATCTCCCTATCGGCCAAAGATGAACGGTGTTGCTGAAGCCGCAAACAAAAATATCAAGAAGATCATTCAAAAGATGACAGTCACCTATAAGGACTGGCATGAGATGTTACTGTTTGCTCTGCACGGATATCGTACCATGATGCGTACATCAACTGGGGCAACACCCTATTCTTTGGTATACGGCATGGAAGCTATTTTACCTATCGAGGTTCAGATTCCCTCCTTGAGAATCATGAAGGATGCTGGTTTGAGTGAAGACGATTGGATTCATACCCGGCTTGATCAACTTAACTTGATCGACGAGAAGCGACTTACTGCTATTTGTCATGGTCAGACATATCAAAAACGGATGATCAAGGCTTTCAACAAGAAAGTAAGGCGTCAGGTATATCAAGTCGGGGATCTTGTAATCAAGCGGATCATCTTGCCGCAAAGTGATCCCAGGGGCAAGGGACTCCTATTTACGAAGGACCATTTGTGATCAAGAGCATCTTTTCTGGTGGGGCAATGATTATGACCACCATGGATGGCGACGACTTGCCGCACCCTGCGAATGCAGACATAGTCAAAAGATACTACGCATAAAATGACCCGACAAGTTGAAAACCCGAAAGGGCAACTTGGGTAAAAAATGGGCATCCCGGTGAATCAAAATCCCGAAAGGGAGGTTCAGGAAAAAATTAGGGATAAATAAAAAAAATTTGTACACCCAGCAAGTTGAAAACCCGAAAGGGAGGCTTGGGCAAAAAAGGGTTTCCCGGTGGATCGAAAACCCGAAAGGGCGATTCAGGAAAAAGTTAGGGAATTAAAGCGTATGACTATGTCTCGTCAGATCACTTTAAGGACAATCTCTTCACGACCAAACTCCAAGCTTCTGATCAATCCAATCATCTGCGGACAAAGCAACGAATGGACCAGATACTCAGAGTTGTGAGGCTATAGCAGAATGGGAATCCCATGGAATTGTTGCACATAGCCATCTTTCTTTTTGTATAAATTTTTTCAATTTTTATGACAACATTCTCTTACTAGGATGTCTGTCTCCTTTGTACAAAGATACTTACAAAAGTTAATACAAAAATACTTCAAAGTGTAGAAATTTTCTTGCCTTTCTTTTCTTTTTTACACTTATGTTTTATTTGAAAACGTCCAATGGTTTGTTAAATAGGCATATGCATTTGAATATAATCACTGCTTACAAATAAAACGAAATGAGAAAGGATAATTACTGGTAGGTAAAAAGTATAGGAAAATGTCTTTAGGCTATTCCAGAAAATCCCCTGCAGTATGTCATTCAGATCCTCAACAAAGCTAAAACCTTGGAGTATATATCCCCAGCGGAGTTAAGTTTCAAAATTCCCATCAGAGTTAAGTCTCCAAACTCCCGATCCCCAGTGGAGCCCGAAAACCATGAAATACATATCCCCAGCGGAGCTAGAATACTCTAAACCTTCTTCCCCAGCGGAGTCAAATTTCCAACTATCAATCCCCAGCGGGAACCATTCAGTTTTCCCCAATTTCCCCAGCAGGTTATCTTAAAAAGTCTGAGAATCAACCAGATAACAATTAACTTTTTTTGTCTTATCCCTAACTAGGACAATTCTCCAGTAGATTGGCATACAACCCAAGCTCCTGAGTTCCCCGGAAGAGTAAACACTCTCCCCACAAAGTTATTTCCCAACAGAACGAAGATTCTAGTCCCTGTTTCTCCATTTGAAGCCTCCTAGGTTTTAATTCCCCAATAGAGGTCGTCGGATTTTTCCTTATTTCCCCAGGAAAGTCATGAAGGATTCTCATTCCCCGCAGAAGTTGTCGAAGCTCTTGTTAATCCCCACAAGTCATGAAGGATTCTCAATCCTAAGCAGTGGTCCCAGGATTTCTCATTCTCAACAATCAAAGATTTTTTTAATCCCCAGCATCGGTCAAGGATCTACTTTCTCCGGCAGCAGTCAAAGATTTCATTATCTCCAGCTATCAAGGATTTATTTTCCTCAGCAAGAGAGCTAATCAGCTTACATTCACATCCATTACATTCATATAATCATAAACATTTATGAAACACATTATATTGCATCATACATATCATGCAGCATAACTTTGTGCTTTAGCTAACATTCTACCCTTTTCAGGATAAGATTAAAAAGCTATCGTTAACAACTATTCAGAGATTTCAGATACAGTATGGATACGCCCCAGACACGGCTGTCATTCTATTACTCATTCAGAATTTCAAGTCAAGATACAGTATAGATACACCCCAGACGCGGCGGTTATTCTATTACTCATTCAGACTCCATCAATCAGATATAGACTAGATACGCTCCAGACACGGAAGCCATTCTTTTTCTAATTCAGATTCAACTATCAACTTCAAGTTCAGATACACTCCAGACACGGAAGTCATTATGTCACTTGTCAGGATCCCAGTTACAGTATGGATACACTCCAAACATGGAAGTCATTCTGCTACTCATACAGAGCTCAATTTCAGATACAGTCCAGATACGCTCCAGATACGGTTGCCATTCTGTCACTCATTCGGAATTTATCTCCAGCACATAGATGCTCCATACACATATGTTTCTCTGTTACCCATTCATAATACAGATACACTCCATACATGGCAGTCATTAAGATATTCATTCAAGAATAAAAAACAGATACAGTCCAGATATGCTTCAGACACAGACGCCATTCCCTTTCTCATACATACCAATCTCCAGATACAACTCAGATACGTTCCAAACACGGATACCATTCTGATGTTCATTCTACTGATTTTCAACAAACAAGTCTTGGATGGCATCTTTAAGCCCATCTCCAGCAAGATTCTACCATCTCCAAATGGCATCTTTAAGCCCATTCCCTCAGATACATTTTGACGAGTGCAAATTTACGGGCACTCTAGTGTCCAATCCTCTTTTACCTTCGAGTCACGAAAGGCAAACTTGCCAATCTAACTCTTCAGGTTCAAGAAGATTGAACAGGGGAAACTGTTGTACCCCTAAATTTTCCCTCTCATTTTATCAACATTTCTCATCACAAGGCTCTTGGAACTCAAGATCAAGCTAGGGTTTGCTCTGCTCAAGACACCTCCTTGCACTGTTGACCTAAATTAGGGTTTGAGTTTGCACAGGGATTTTTTGAATTAAAATGCCCAAAGTGACTTTCATACTTCATGTTAGACTCATGAGTTTGTCCATACCAAGTTTCAAGCCTTGAATCAAATTTTTGCCCAGTCAATTGGACAGTTGACCTAGAAATCAGCTGTATTGGGGAAAAAAGTCAATTATGGCCAATTTACAGTCAAACCTCATAAATTTTGACCCACATCAACATTATGAACTCATATGAACCATTTGATCAAGTTTGGACCATAATTCCACAAGAAATTTGATCAGATCACCAAAAGGGCAAAATGGTCATTTTTAGGGTTTTGACTGTACAAAGGCAATTTCTAGATTTTTGACCTAGCCAATGGCAAATTAAGCTCAACCATGGACTCAATGACATCATATTGAATTATTCAACAAGTTCAAAAGATATCAAATGCATGGGATTGACAGATGAATTTTTCAGTCAATTGATCAAAATTTGACTGTACACTGAAAAATCAAAACTTTGACTTTTTAGTCAAAATCAAGTGCCAGGGGTCATTTTTCATCAAGATGTGTCAAATTATGAAACTTTTACATCAAGAAACCCAAAATTGCAAATTAGGGTTTGAAATTGAAAAATTTCATAACTTAGAATTTTTCTAAGTTATGAAATTTTCTTAATTTTTCCTATCTTTGTCCCACATTTTCACCATGATGAAAATGGATTCAAACAAAACTTACAACATGAAAGTTATAGTCCTCCACAAAGTCTACAACTTTTATTCACAAAGTTTTATCAAAATAAGATTGGATCTCAAGTTATGATTTTTGGAACAAGGGTCCCTAAAACTTTTAACTTAGAGAAATTTTGCCCTAGTTTAGGCAGGATTTTGACCCATCTTCTTGGCCATTTTTCACATAGTTCTACTTGGAGTATCAAGTTGAATTTCACATATGGATTATAGAACATGTTGAAAGCTTTACAAATTGTCCAAGAACTCCTCAAACACCTTTTTGGTTAGGGATAATCGAATGCTTGAAGTTGGCAAAAACTCACTTTGTATCCATGTCAAATGCATGTTCACTCAAGTGGCATTTTCAAACCAGCATGCTTTGTACTAGTTTTCAGGCCTCTAAACCATTTCACACTCCTTAATTTAATGCATCCATTAAGCTAATGCATTATCTTGGTCATTTGGACATTGTACACAAAACTAATCCCTAAATGGTAAAAGGCAAATTTCCATTTTTGCAAAAGTGTGCTTTATGTCAAACCATGAGCTTTGAGCATAGGGGCCAAGATCTCAGAAGCCAAATCAAATCCACAAATTGAGGGGAGCCAAGAGTAAAGTATGCAGCATATTTGATGGCTTGTACAGGCCTGTATTGACAACTTCCACATCTTTGCTTCAAAAACAAGAAATTGTCCAAACACTTGACAACTTGAAAAACAGCAAAGAACAACTTACACAAACACTTTGAACAACTTTCATACAACCCTTTGAGCAAGATACACGAGTGCTTGAGCCCCAAAACCTCCCATAGCCAGAAATCACACTTCTTTGGCAAAACAGGGCAGGTGCTGCAACTTGAGTTCTCCAGTTCATTTGGCTCGTGCGTTTTGCCCCTTTTTGCTTCAAACACCTTCCATTCAACTCACTCAAGCTATCCCAAACCTCCATTACCAACTGTAACTCCATTTACAGTGTTTACCATTTTCATTTCAAGCTTGTGCAGGTTGAGTTTTATAGGCTGATTCAAGGACATTCAAGGCAAGCTAGCTATTGGAAAAGATCAAGTGAAGTTCAGGCAAGCTACCAGACACCTCAAAACTTGTTGAGAAGCACTGCATTGCCCTACACGAATCTAAGTGAAACATAGTTTTCTTCACTTTCTATCTCTCTATTTAGGAACATTTTGCCTTAGGTTTGTGAATAAAAAATGTAGTGTTCATTGCTAGGAAGCCATACATATGCTCATCTTTCATTTATATTAAGTGTGCTAGGAGAATTTCATCCATGAATATGCTGAAAAAACTAGGTCAGATTTTAGGGCCAGAGAAATTCTCTCTGGTCTTTGAGAGTTAGGATTAGTTGTTTATATGGTTTGAATCATCTTGAAATTCTCTACAAGTTTGATATTGTGAGTTTTGGCAAAAGATCACGTATACAGGATGTAGCATTTGAACAGGGCAAGCGTGCGTGTTTCAGTCTGGAGGAAGAAGATGAAGTTGGCTTGGGTTGGGCCTGACCTGGGTTGCTTCTAACACCCTCTTTCTCATTTTTGCACCCCCTGGCCCAATTTCTTGAATAATTATATTTTTGCATTTTTGTTTTCTTTTCTGACTTTGTTTATTTATTTCCAAATATAATAAATGCTCAAAAAATATTTTTATAATTTTTTACATTTATTTGGTATTTTATTTTGATTTTTCTAACATAAAAACATTTTGAATACTTTTATAATTTATTTGAAAACTTGAAAATAATATGTAAATTATACTTTTATTTTTATTTCTTGTTTTTATTCAAACTAAAAATATTATTTAAAATATAATTTATTTTTGTACATATTTTATTTTATAGTATACATATTTAATATATTTAATATATATATATATATATATATATATATATATATATATATATATATATATATATATATATATATATATATATATATATATATATATATATATATATATATATATATATATATATATATATATATATATATATATATATATATATATATATATATATATATATATATATATATATATATATATATATATATATATATATATATATATATATATATATATATATATATATATATATATATATATATATATATATACATACATATATACTTTTATTTTATTAAATACTTAGAATAAAAATACAAAAATATTACATTTTTATTTTTATTATTATTTATACTAAAAAATACCCTTTTTTAAGTATATTTCATTTTTATACATATTAATTTATTTTTTGTATATAAATAATATAATATATTATTTTGTTAAAGAAATTAGGGTTTCACCCCTTAAACAATTAAATAAATCTTTTATTTATTTCTTTATACTTTTTTACATTAAAAATACTTTTACATACATAGTTAAACAAAAACTTTTTTTGCATAATACATATTATTTAATATTTATTTATTTTGTTTATTTAAATATTGTCCATTTAATATTTATGCTTTGGAAATTCAATTTGGATGTAATAGTAAACTAGGGTTTATATTTCTTGTCAAATACCCCCATTCAAGATTGTACCCCCCCCCCCCCCCCAAATCCCCATATTCATGTTGTAATAGCTTAGAACTTTAAATTCTCGTATTTTACGCTTTCAATTATGTCATGATTAGAGAATTAGGGTTTGTATGCAAAAGTCAAAATCAACAAATAGCTTGACCTAATCAAAGAGAAAAATGCATGAAAATCAAACACAATGCACACTTGCACCCCTAGGTTTACAATCCACTTGTTGCCTTCAAAAATGGGCCATGGTATGTGTGATCGGTGGATCTGGAACTGACTGTTTTAAAGTTGGTTCGCGAAATGTCGCGGAAGCAAGAGTCGCCACCATCTTTTATTTTCTCCAATATGGACAGGACAAAAGCACAGCAAAATTCCTTATGAGATAGTTTCTCGGTTCGGGAGGTAGATTTATAGAAAGGGAAGGTGTTAGCACCCTTTCTATCCATGGTTATCCATGGGCTCTTAGATACTTGCTCACTTGTGTTTTCAAAAATGGTTTGTTTGCTTTTCAACTATGGGTTTTAAAAAGTTTCTTTGAAAATTTTAGTTCGACTCTTGTATCGGTCCTCAAGAGTGTTTGAAAAATGCTTTCGAAAGCTTTTTGAAAATGTGTTGGTGTGAAAAGTATTTTTGATTTGTTTTGTTTTGAATTAGAGCAAGTATCCACGAGTCGTCTACCTACCCTAAGGAATTCGTCTGTGTAAATGTCCTTTAAAGTAGTGCCATCCCACCATTGAGAGGTAGGTAGCACCACCGTTGGAGGTGTTCGGGTCAATTCGAGGTTCGGGACATGGTGATCACCAGAGCAATGGGAAGACACCTTAGAAGCTACCCACATGCCAGGTTCCCGGATCATGAGGACTTACTAAGACATCCTCTACTCGACGATCACCTTTCGAGGCAAGGCAACAGTGAGACGTACCCTAGGGGTGGTGTGTGATTTGTGTCGTTTTCATTTATTTTTGTCTTTTGTCAAAGTGATCTATGCGTTTGTTTTTATTTTAGGTCATTCATTCTTGCATGCATTTATTTAACAGTTAAAAAATTGCGAGAAGTATAAAGTTCCTAAACTATTACAAAGGCGCGGGTCCACATCGCCAAAATTTAATCCAGGACCCGATTTGACATAAAATAAAGAAATAAAATGCGGGAAATATAAAATGTCTGAGTTACATGGCTTGAGCAATTACATAATATTTGAAAGAAAATAAATGTGCGAAAGAAATAAAAATAGAACGTTCGAGGGCGTTGGACCCTTTAAAGAAATTAAATGAAATTAAAAAGCTAATTAATTATTTAATAAAAGGAAAGAAATGTTTTTTAGTTTTTTTGTATTTATGAAATAAAGAAAATTAAAATTAAAAGAAACTCTAAATTCTAAGTTTTTTTAATTATTAATGAAAATGTTAAAGTTTAACCTAATTTACTAAATATTTAATGTACATGTTTATTTACAAAAATATTTAATAATTAATAACAATAATAATAAGAAAAAATTATTTATTAAAAAGATGATAAAAAGTTAAAAACCCTAATTTCTACATATTTTAATTTGTTAAGAAAAAGACGTAAGTTTTAAAACCTAATTTAACTAAATTAATTATTTAACATTTATTTACAAAAATATTTAATAAGTAAATTAATTAACATATTCTTAGTTTTTGATTTTCTGGTTTTATATTATAAAAATTAATTCATGAATTTAAAGAAAACAATTAAAACAATTAAAAGAATGAAAAAGGAAAATCAAATAAAAAATAAAAATGATGCAAACCATGGGGGGTGTCTGGCCCTTTTTGGAGGTGAATTGGAGTGGTTTGACCATTTGTGTTCTGGCTGTTGACCATTTGTGTTCTGGCCTCATCATGCATAAGTTGTTCTACTTTGGCCATTTGGCTTTTGGCTTTTTGCCATTTGTGTTTTGGCCTCAACGTTCCTTAATGAACCTGCATGGGATCTTGTCTAAATCTGCAGTGTTGAATCTCATGAACACATTAAATAAAATCATAAAATGAAAATAAAGCCAATATATGAAGAAATTTAATGTTTAGGCACAATATGGCATGTATGAATGATTATACCCTTTTGATCATGGAGATCAAATCAATCTTACCCTTACTGGAAAATTAGTGACCTGAATGCTTTTATGCCTTACTGGAAAATTAGGATCATGGAGATCAAGCCAGCCTTATCCTTACTAAAGAAGTAGTGAGGTATTGGTTTGTAACTGTGATGGCTTGTTTGTAGTGAGAGAGGGATTTGTAATAAGGATTTCAAGGTTTTAGGGTTCTTGAAAGATTTTGATATTTTGACAGTGTTGTGGCCAGGTTTTTTCTCTTTTTTTCTCCTCTCTCTTTTTCTCCTCCCTGGTTTGTGTGAAAAGAAGGTGATTATATAATGGAAATTAGGGTAAAGAAAATGGGCTTTGAATGTGCAATTGGGCCTCCAATATTCACTTGAGTTCGTCACTTTCCAGGCTAAATCGCAGGGACTTAAGTGCATTTTTTGAAGTTGAAATGTGAAAACAAAATGTAGCTGACATCGATAACTAACTTCTTTCCGAAAATCGGCTCAATCGGATAAACGGTGAATTAGTTATGAATTTTTGAAGTTTCAACTCAGACAAACTTATTTTGGGCTCCAGTGTCGACTCTGACACGTTCTTCAATAAAAAAATGGTATTGATCGGAGCATAATCCGGTCTCGACTTTTGAAGCAAAGTTGTAGATCTATGAGTCAGTGACCTTGTGTAAAAATATGAGCCCAATCCGATAAAAATTGACCGAGTTATGAATTTTCGAAGTTTCGGCCCAGATGCAATAATATTCAGCATTCAGGATTTTCAGCGTGTCACGCACTCTGAGCAAAACACGAAAGCCTTTTGAATACCGTTTGAACTCAATATCTTCTGTGAAAATGTAGCCAACTCAATTTGTGAAATTTTGGCGCCAGAACCAGCTCGATACGATGAAAATCGACCAAGTTATGATTTTTTGAACATGACGCAAATAAACTTCTGTCACAAATTTTCTGCACGAAAATACTTGATAAATCCACATTTTTGAAGACCTTCTGATCGAAATTGGCTTCCAGCCGTGAGAGATGAAAACGTAGATAATGTCAAGACGGAATTTTGGTCACCGGAACGGGTTCAAAATGAGTCACAATCTTCAAGTTATGAATTTTTTAGCGCGTAAAAACTGCACTTTCAGCACACTTTTTCACTATATTTCTTCAAGAAAACTCACACATTCGGATACCTTCTTTAAAGAATTGACTCTTGAGCCGAACCTGAATTTGAGAATATGTTATCAGAGATATCTTGGTGAAAGAACACCTGAATATAACGCGCCGGGTTGGACTTGTGAATTTTCTTGAAATGTTTTGAGAAATATGGGAGGGCAAATTTTGGGGTACAACAGTTGCCCCTGTTCTATCTTCTTAGACCTGAGGATGCAGATTGACTGACGTGCCTTTCGTAATCCGAAGGTGGAAGATGATTGAACACTAGAGTGCCCAGAAATTTGCGCTCACATAGTAGTGTGACGGGGGAACGGGCTTATAGATGTCATTTAGAGATTAATGGATAGGATGATGGGCTTATAGATGCCATGCTAAGAGATGATGGGTAGGTGGATGGGCTTATAGATGCCATCTGGGTGTCGATCGCGTAAGAGATTCCTTAGCGAGAACTTGTGTACCTGAAAAAGAAAATGATTACCTGGCCTGTTTATAGGAGCTGGTCTTCAAACTCTTTGTATAGATGCGCCCTGACTGGTTACAGGAATCGAATCTGGAGCTTCAAACGGCGATGAATGAACCAGGGATGGTTACTACCTCAACAGGAACGGTGAGAGAGCCTTGGACGATTACTACCTCAACAGGAACACTGAGAGAATCTTGGACGATTACTACCTCAACAGGAATGCTGAGAGAATCTTGGGCGACTTCAACCTCAACAGTAATCATTGAGCGAATCTTGGGCGACTTCAACCTCAACAGTAATCATTGAGAGAATCTTGGGCGACTTCAACCTCAACAGTAATCATTGAGAAAGTCTTGGGCGACTTCAACCTCAACAGTAATCATTGAGAGAATCTTGGGCGACTTCAACCTCAACAGTAATCATTGAGAGAATCTTGGGCGACTTCAACCTCAACAGTAATCATTGAGAGAATCTTGGGCGACTTCAACCTCAACAGTAATCATTGAGAGAATCTTGGGCGACTTCAACCTCAACAGTAATCATTGAGAGAATCTTGGGCGACTTCAACCTCAACAGTAATCATTGAGAGAATCTTGGGCGACTTCAACCTCAACAGTAATCATTGAGAGAATCTTGGGGCGATTACTACCTCCGCAGTAACGGGGAGAGAACCACGGGCGACTACAACCTCAACAGTAATCATTGAGAGAATCTTGGATATCTTCTACTGAGTCTTTATCAAGAAAATCTGTTAGGGGTCGATTTATCTGGACTAGAGAAGGCCTTTGACTGGATAAGAAACAGAAATCTTAGGGTCGATTTAACTGAACCGGTCTAGGTCTTGAAATGTCTTCAACTGGATAAGAAACAGGGAGATCTTAGGGTCGATCTGACTGAACCAGAGAAGGCCTTGGACTGGATAAGAAACAGAAAAATCTTAGGGTCGATTTAACTGAACCGGTCTAGGTCTTGAAATATAGCTGAGAACTTAACTGAATCTTTCCTGAAAGGTAAAGGTCAGTCATATGCAATGCATGATATGAATCAAGCGATGATGTTCTCAACATAAATGAGATTCGTAAGATATGATGCATATATGCATGCTATAATGTATGGAAGTGCGATGTTTATGAATGTGTCTTTGTCGTCTAGGAAAGTAAATCCTTGACGGGTGCCAGGAAGTCACTCTTGGGCTGATGTTGAAGAATAGATTTTTGCCTCCGCTGGGGATGATAGCTGCAAGAATACCGGTAGGAGAAGATAACTCCGTTGGGGAATAAACTTGGCGAATGGATTACTCTACGGGGAGAAAAGTACTCTAATGATCTTGCTGGGGAACAATACTCTGTGGGGAGATAGATACTTTGCTGAAATGTTGATGGTAACTTCGTTGGGGATACCACTGTTCTTTTGGAAGTGTTAATAGACTTCGCTGGGGATAAGGAGACTTTGTCGGGGACGATCTTTTCGTGGCTTTTGGCTGAGGATAACCCAGTTATATCCTGGTAGGGAAATAACTCTTTGAATAAAGGCCAGGGGACGCGTTCGTGCTTTGCGGGGGTAAGCTTCCAGAATCTACTAGGGATAAGCTTACTGCTTGGGGAGATGAATTCCAACTTTCTTGGGGAAACTGGATTGGACTCTCCTGGGGAAGTTTGAGCTGCTGGGGAGGTGACTCTACTGAATGTTTGATATACCTCCGGGGAACAATCTTTTAGACCAAGACTGCCGGGGATGCTTGTTAAGAATGCATGTATACTGCTGGGGAATGTTGGGATCTGCTGGAGGATACCCAACTTTCTTAAGGTTTTATAGTAACTTTGCTTGAGGAGAGTGTACTGATTTGCTGGCTCACTCTCTGGGGAATTGAGATATCTGGTTATGCTCCTTAGCTGAACCTACCTTGGTACCTTGGAGGATAGAACAATTAGATTACCTAGACAACTCGTATTGCCCCTGTTTCTGTTGGAGAATAGGTACCTGTTGAGGTCTTGATAACTGCTGACTGGCAAATCTTCCTTCTGGTAAGATGACAGGACCTAGTCGTACGCTTTAATCCCTAACTTTTGCCTGGACCACCTTTTCAGGTTTTCAGTCCACCGGGATACCCATTTTTGCCCAAGCTGCCTTTTCAGGTTTTCGACTTGCCGGGTGTACATATTTTTCATTTCATCCCTTCCTTTTGCCCGAACCCTTTTGGTTCGCCGGGAAGCCCTTATTTTCTCCTAGGTGTGTCAACCTAGCGGGTCTTTTGATTTTGCGTAGTATTTTTTCGACTATGTCCATGCTCTCAGAATGTAGGGAGTTGCCCCTGTTAGAAGTGTTTTGCCATGCCACCAGAAGATGTTTGATCAGGCAAGATTCGTTACGGGAATGCCCCAAGTGACTTAGGCGGAGATTTGCCCCAGGCTATTTGGCCTTTGAGAGATTCTCCGAATCTTGATTGGATTGCCCCAGATGACGGACCATGATCATGTCGTGCCCCTTTGATTGGAAGGGCTTTTGTTCACTAGGTATTCATCGTGCGAATTTTCCTGCTGTTCAAACAAAAAGTCATATGCAAACAGAGTTATATTAAAAATGCAAAGCCTATGTCTGTCTTGAAGATTTTGAAAATGCATTCTTTTCATAAAACAAGTGATTGTTTGTAAAACGTGATGCCAACTCTGTATCTACCATAAGCCTTAAGGAGTCAAGATACCTTTCGTAACAGTATGCTTTCGAACTAACCCATGCTTCAGCTAGGACTTTTAAGGGTTATAACGTGGCCTGGTTCATGGTTTAAGAAACAAAGGATAAAGGCTCAAATTATTTGTACCCACCCGCTCTTCATGATGTTCTCCAAACCTAAACTCAGTTGATCATACGTTAGACCTTGTTTGAGTCTTTGCTCTGATTTTCCGGTGATGGTTCAGATATTGATGATTTATTTTGAATAGGCAGTCATTTCCTTTTTTGGTTGAGGGTTTGTACGACCTCTTTCTTTTTTATTTTGCTATCCCTAAATTTTGCCTGAACTGCTTTTTTGTGATTACAGTCAGCGGGATGCCCCAGTTTCGTAAATCCCCTTTATAGGTTTTGACTTTTTGGGCTTTTCATTTATGAATTTTTTGATAATGACTGCCTGTCTTTACGATTGTTCGGAACCATCACTGTCTTTCTTTATTTAAGGACCTCTTTGGTGCCATTCGTTATGCACTTGGATCAACTGAGAGACTACCCTGCCCCAGGTTATGATTAAGGGTTTTTAATTTCGAAAAGAAAAACTCCTACTTCTTTGGCTCAGAGGGGTTGACGAGGGATTATCATCCTTATAACTCCAGTGTTTAGGGATTTGAAACAATGCCTGTACCTCATCAGCGGGGTCTGTTCAAAAGCATACTATAAAGATTGTGGTATCATTTTCGTCATCCTCCCTCAAGAGGCTTAGAATTATTATTTAAGAGTTGATCATCAGAAAAAATATGAAAATAATTTGCATATAGTGAATACGAATATATTGCTTCAAAACAGACATATGTGATGCATTAATGAAATAACGATGTTTAACATGAGTAAATGTTTGAACAAAAGAAAATTACAACTTGAACATTCGAATGAACAAAAGTTTTCTCAACTTAGGGCCTGTTACTTCAACTGGTGAGTCTTGGAGGGATGGTAGAAAAACTCAGTCTGACCATCTTGTGTGAACTCCAATGCCCCTTCATCAATCAGGTCCTGGATTTTGTTCTTCAGAGCCCAACACTCATTTGTATCATGTCCTGGACAGGCAGAGTGGTAGGCCCACCTTTTATTGGGATCATAAGTGGGATGTGCTGTGTTGGGATTCTGGGGATGAGCCCTTAATGTGATCAGATTCAATCTCAACAGGCGTTGTAAAGCCTGAAACAGCGACATGTTGAGCGGGGTGAATTGCCTCCTGGACTTGTCTGGCTGAAGCCGGTGAGGTTGATGCTGACTTTGTGACACTGGAGCCATTTGAGGAACTCTCCCCTTACCTCCTTGTCTCAAAGGTGGTTGAATGAGGACTGGCCCTTCAACTTTAGATGTTTGCCCCAGTTGGTTACTCCGAAGCAGTTGGTTGACGAGAACCCCGAGCTCATCTTGTCTCTGAGCTAAACCTTGAATGGCAGTCATCTGCCCCAGCATCTGGGCTCTCATTGCATCCATTTCAGCTTGCAGATGTTTCAGCCGTTCGTCCTCAGCGCTGTTCCTGACCAAAGTCTCCATGAGAAGTGCCCTTAGCTCCTCCTGCCCCTTGGATAGACTCAAGAGGATTTCCCCGAACCGAGTCTCTTGAGCAAGAAGGTCCTGGTTATCTTGTTGGGAAGCCATTGCTGAAATAAACAGCGAGAGAGGTAAGTGACCTGCAACAAGGATACCTGTTATGATGTGTATGTATGCATGCAATGTTTTCCAGGACCTCGCGGGATAAACAAGAAGACTGTTAGCATTTGAATTTGTTAGCTTGATTGGAGGAGCCCTATGTTGTTGAGAATCCTTCTTCAAGGGTCAAAAGCTCACCATTCCAGTGGGTCATAGCCCCTGACAACCTTGGCTAGGGCAACCTTCTTCAAGTGTCAAAGCTCACCATATCAAGTGGGTCATAGCCCCTGATTACCTTGGCTAGAGGAAAATAAATCCTCTTTGCCCCTTGCTGGGATAGTTGATTCACCATGACCTGCATCACAAGGCCTTGAGATCCTTGAAATGGGTTAGGATGTATGCAATGGTATGATGTTATGGTATGCATGGGGTAATGTGAGTAGCCCTGTTATGAGTCCCAATTAAGGACTGCAAACCAAAACCTGCAAGAAACTTAGTAAACCCTGTCATGAGTCCCAATTAAGGACTATAAACGAAACCTGCAAGAAACTCGGTAGACCTTGTTATGAGTCCTAATTAAGGACTACAAACAAAACCTGCAAGAAGCTCAAGTGTCAGACAACAAGCATGCAAATAGTCAAGTACGAAGGCACACAAGTCACACAAGAGAAACCCTTAGAGTTTAGGCCAGCATGGGGTCTGGGTATTACCCTCTTGAAGTTGGTGGGCTCAACCTGTCCTATTAGAAGTAACCGGGTTCTAAGGGTCCCAATATCACTGGATTGCTTTCATTGTTCATCATTTCGATTTAGCCACTAAACTGGCGACCGAAATATTCCAGGAAAGCAACCCTCAATTGAGTGTAGTATCGAGTATTAACCAACCTCGAACTGCACCAAAGTCAGTTATCTCACTACCCTAAAGAGGCCAAGATAGTTCAATTAAGGTTCCTAAGGTCTGTTGATGCTTCACGACACCACGCGGAGGCCCCGTACTCTCCTTGACTGAACTCAAGGGTTACCGGTACACACCAAAGTGCCACATCAGCATAGCAGGCTGTTTCAACCATGTCGGTATACCCCGCACAGTTCCCTCACAGTCTTGTTGCTACTTTCTAAGAAGGTATCCCCCAGATCCGGGTTAGGATCTATAGAACTCCCAAGACAGTCCCACAATTTAAAGTAAGCAAAGCAATACAATTGAAAACACAGTTATGAACTAACCCTAAGGTACACCTCACTTTAAGTTTAAGTCCCCAGCAGAGTCGCCAGTTCTGTGATCGGTGGATCTGGAACTGACTGTTTTAAAGCTGGTTCGTGAAATGTCGCGGAAGCAAGAGTCGCCACCGTCTTTTATTTTCTCCAATATGGACAGGACAAAAGCACAACAAAATTCTTTATGAGATAGTTTCTCGGTTCGGGAGGTAGATTTATAGAAAGGGAAGGTGTTAGCACCCTTTCTATCCATAGTTATCCATGGGCTCTTAGATACTTGCTCACTTGTGTTTTCAAAAATGGTTTGTTTGCTTTTCAACTGTGGGTTTTAAAAAGTTTCTTTGAAAATTTCAGTTCGACTCTTGTATCGGTCCTCAAGAGTGTTTGAAAAATGCTTTCGAAAGCTTTTTGAAAATGTGTTGGTGTGAAAAGTATTTTTGATTTGTTTTGTTTTGAATTAGAGCAAGTATCCACGAGTCGTCTACCTACCCTAAGGAATTCGTCTGTGTAAATGTCCTTTAAAGTAGTGCCATCCCACCATTGAGAGGTAGGTAGCACCACCGTTGGAGGTGTTCGGGTCAATTCGAGGTTCGGGACATGGTGATCACCAGAGCAATGGGAAGACACCTTAGAAGCTACCCTCATGCCAGGTTCCCGGATCATGAGGACTTACTAAGACATCCTCTACTCGACGATCACCTTTCGAGGCAAGGCAACAGTGAGGCGTACCCTAGGGGTGGTGTGTGATTTGTGTGTCGTTTTCATTTATTTCTGTCTTTTGTCAAAGTGATCTATGCGTTTGTTTTTATTTTAGGTCATTCATTCTTGCATGCATTTATTTAACAGTTAAAAAATTGCGAGAAGTATAAAGTTCCTAAACTATTACAAAGGCGCGGGTCCACATCGCCAAAATTTAATCCAGGACCCGATTTGACATAAAATAAAGAAATAAAATGCGGGAAATATAAAATGTCCGAGTTACATGGCTTGAGCAATTACATAATATTTGAAAGAAAATAAATGTGCGAAAGAAATAAAAATAGAACGTTCGAGGGCGTTGGACCCTTTAAAGAAATTAAATGAAATTAAAAAGCTAATTAATTATTTAATAAAAGGAAAGAAATGTTTTTTAGTTTTTTTGTATTTATGAAATAAAGAAAATTAAAATTAAAAGAAACTCTAATTCTAAATTTTTTTAATTATTAATGAAAATGTTAAAGTTTAACCTAATTTACTAAATATTTAATGTACATGTTTATTTACAAAAATATTTAATAATTAATAACAATAATAATAAGAAAAAATTATTTATTAAAAAGATGATGAAAAGTTAAAAACCCTAATTTCTACATATTTTAATTTGTTAAGAAAAAGACTTAAGTTTTAAAACCTAATTTAACTAAATTAATTATTTAATATTTATTTACAAAAATATTTAATAAGTAAATTAATTAACATATTCTTAGTTTTTGATTTTCTGGTTTTATATTATAAAAATTAATTCATGAATTTAAAGAAAACAATTAAAACAATTAAAAGAATGAAAAAGGAAAATCAAATAAAAAATAAAAATGATGCAAACCATGGGGGGTGTCTGGCCCTTTTTGGAGGTGAATTGGAGTGGTTTGACCATTTGTGTTCTGGCTGTTGGCCATTTGTGTTCTGGCCTCATCATGCATAAGTTGTTCTACTTTGGCCATTTGGCTTTTGGCTTTTGGCCATTTGTGTTTTGGCCTCAACGTTCCTTAATGAACCTGCATGGGATCTTGTCTAAATCTGCAGTGTTGAATCTCATGAACACATTAAATAAAATCATAAAATGAAAATAAAGCCAATATATGAAGAAATTTAATGTTTAGGCACAATATGGCATGTATGAATGATTATACCCTTTTGATCATGGAGATCAAATCAATCTTACCCTTACTGGAAAATTAGTGACCTGAATGCTTTTATGCCTTACTGGAAAATTATGATCATGGAGATCAAGCCAGCCTTATCCTTACTAAAGAAGTAGTGAGGTATTGGTTTGTAACTGTGATGGCTTGTTTGTAGTGAGAGAGGGATTTGTAATAAGGATTTCAAGGTTTTAGGGTTCTTGAAAGATTTTGATATTCTGACAGTGTTGTGGCCAAGTTTTTTCTCTTTTTTTCTCCTCTCTCTTTTTCTCCTCCCTGGTTTGTGTGAAAAGAAGGTGATTATATAATGGAAATTAGGGTAAAGAAAATGGGCTTTGAATGTGCAATTGGGCCTCCAATATTCACTTGAGTTCGTCACTTTCCAGGCTAAATCGCAGGGACTTAAGTGCATTTTTTGAAGTTGAAATGTGAAAACAAAATGTAGCTGACATCGATAACTAACTCCTGTCCGAAAATCGGCTCAATCGGATAAACGGTGAATTAGTTATGAATTTTTGAAGTTTCAGCTCAGACAAACTTATTTTGGGCTCCAGTGTCGACTCTGACACGTTCTTCAATAAAAAACTGGTATTGATCGGAGCATAATCCGGTCTCGACTTTTGAAGCAAAGTTGTAGATCTATGAGTCAGTGACCTTGTGTAAAAATATGAGCCCAATCCGATAAAAATTGACCGAGTTATGAATTTTCGAAGTTTCGGCCCAGATGAAATAATATTCAGCATTCAGGATTTTCAGCGTGTCACGCATTCTGAGCAAAAAACGAAGGCCTTTTGAATACCGTTTGAACTCAATACCTTCTGTGAAAATGTAGCCAACTCAATTTGTGAAATTTTGGCACCAGAACCAGCTCGATACGATGAAAATCGACCAAGTTATGATTTTTTGAACATGACGCAAATAAACTTCTGTCACAAATTTTCTGCACGAAAATACTTGATAAATCCACATTTTTGAAGACCTTCTGATTGAAATTGGCTTCCAGCCGTGAGAGATGAAAACGTAGATAATGTCAAGACGGAATTTTGGTCAACGGAACGGGTTCAAAAAGAGTCACGATCTTCAAGTTATGAATTTTTTAGCGCATAAAAACTGCACTTTCAGCACACTTTTTCACTATATTTCTTCAAGAAAACTCACACATTCGGATACCTTCTTTAAAGAATTGACTCTTGAGCCGAACCTGAATTTGAGAATATGTTATCAGAGATATCTTGGCGAAAGAACACCTGAATATAACGCGCCGGGTTGGACTTGTGAATTTTCTTGAAATGTTTTGAGAAATATGGGAGGGCAAATTTTGGGGTACAACAGTATGCATGTTGGGTACTTTGGCAAAATAAAAACAAAACAAAAGACCATAGTCCCTCGATGACACTATCTTGGTTGCCTAAACAAAAATGATCAAGTCCCTCAAGAAAATTTCCAAAGATACTTGACACAATTGCTATCATGGTCTATACGATGACCCGCGCCTGTCCCGTTTAACATCCTAACACAAGGTTGTTCACCAAATGCAATGGTAAAACAACACTGTCAAAAGGGTTAAAAACATTAGGAAAGATCTTTGAGTAAAATAGGGTAGATAGCTTTTAGTTACTTGATCAAAAAACTTGCAAAAAACATCCTTATTATTTTCAAATACACTTCACAAACACAATTTCAAAATCAAACTTTTAAACATTGAAATCTTTTCAAAAGACAAAAACATCTTTGTATACATTCAAACAAGAATCATTACAAAGGTTGCCACAAAGATGGACTCTTTTCAAAACATCTTTCAAAACCACACACAAAGCACCATTTCAAACAATTGGAAAAGCAAAGCAAGTGATCTAAACAAGTAACTAAGAGCCCATGGATAACCATGGATGAAAAGGGTGCTTGCACCTTCCCTTTTCATAATCTACTCCCCGAACCCAAGAAAACATCTCAAAGGTCTTTCATGTGCTTTTTGAACTTTCCTTAGGATAAAATAAAAAGTCGGTGGCGACTCTTGCTAAACCGAAACATTTGCAAACACAAACGCAAAATCCCAAGTCAGTTCTCCCACCGTATCACACATACATATCATATACAGCATAATCTCATTTATTTTGAGAACATCATCTCACCTTGCATTTCATGCATCACATACAACTAACCTTGATATCTTTTGTAGGAATAGACGATTAGCTTCAACGAATCCAACAGTTACACAAATCACATCTACAGACAACTAATGGAAACTCAGTTCCCGAAATCAAACGGGTCAACTAATATACATTATCATATCAAAGTAACCTTACCCGGTTCACCTTAAAGTTTTACACAAACTTATCTCAAAACAACCTTACCCCGGTTCATCCTGAAGTTTTACACAAACTTATCTCGAAGCAACCTTACCCCGGTTCTCCTGAAGTTTTACACAAACTTATCTCGAAGTAACCTTACTCAGGCTCCTCCTAAAGTTTTACACAAACTTATAACCTTACCCCGGTTCATCCCGAAGTTTTACACAAACTTATCTCAAAATAACCTTACCCGGGTTCATTCTGAAGTTCTACACGAACTTATCTCAAAGTAACCTTACCCCGATTCCTCCTGAAGTTTTACATGGACTTATCTCGAAGTAACCTTACCCAGGTTCCTTCTCGGTTCAGATGAAGTTTTACCCAAACTCCTCACGAAATAACCTTACCCAGGTTCCTTCTCGTAGCCCTACTATCCAGGCTTTTCATATCGTAATAACCCTACTACCCAGGTGTTTCCAGTGATTTCTGGTAAACAACCGCTAGTCTTCCAAACTATCGAATAATCTTTCTGACTGTTATTCAATTCCTCTGGTAACTCACAGGATCGACTAGATTGATCCTAGGATTCCTTGGTCATTAGGGTAACTCTCATGATCGAACAGATATTCATGGTTGATATTTGAGTGTTGTATAGGTGTTTGGCTTATTTCAATTTCTCTCTTAAAGGTCTAAAGATGTAATCAAAATGTGCGTGTACGAAACTAAGTTGCATGAATAAATGTTAATTGTAAAGACATGTAAAATTGCATAAAAGGCAAGTAAATGGTTTCGAATTATAAAAACAGTTAATGTAAAGGATTTCTGGAACGTAAAAGGTTTGAAATATGAAGAAAGCGTTTAATGCAAGAAATCTGTAAATGACTTTAAGTAAAAATAGGCGTTTGAAGGATAAAGCTTGAAGGTAAAGGCATGGAAAGTATGACAGTTTTCTGAAATGTAAAGTGCTTGAAATGTGAAGAAAGCATTGAAATGTAAAACTTTAATGAAGAGATTTCGAAGTGAAAAGACTGTAAATGAGAAAACTTATAAATGTTATTTGACAGAAAGATAAAGGAAAGTGCTGGAAATGGTAAAAGGTTTTCATTAAATCATAAATATATGGTGCTATCATACGTACATTGCTCTTGCATTCGTTTCCCTTGCCATGTGGTAGTTTGAATGTTACTGAGTATTTAGTACAATAGATATGACACACGAAATCCTAATACTAAGACTTCTATTTATACTAATTCGACCATAACGGTCTTGCTATAGGATTATGCCACGTTCAGAACATGCAGAACAATGCCTCTTTCTTCTTTCCACGTGTCTCCAAATGCTCCAGCACATAAATTTCAAACTTCGAATGTCCCGCTTCCATTTGAATTTCAAATGCTTTGGCACTTCTCCGTTTCGAACGCACTTCCCAGACACAGCCTTGTTGTTATTTCGAGACTTCTTTAGATATGTTCCCATAATTGCCACTCGAAGCTCCAGCTTTGACATGCTTATTCGAAACACTGCTTCTGCTACTTCGAAACATGACACTTTGCTTCATTTCGATCAAAACGTTTAATTCATTTGGCTTCTAATAATATTATCAAAATCTTCAGCCAACAAATTGCCCCTTTAAAATATGTATTTCGATTTCTCTGAGAAATACCTATTTTAAACATCTACACAAGATTTTGATGTGACCTTCGAATCATCGTAACATTTAATGCATTTAACTCCAGTCACGTCAATCATAGCGCTTTTTGGATTCCTTAACCGCCTGGAGCCACTTCACAGTATGGTGCAGTTACAAACAATGATTATCTTTAAATCACGCCTATTACCCATGTTAACTTTACGCCACCTCTTCATCACACCAACCCATGATTTCCACGTATCACACCCTTATTCAGTGGATGCTTAAACTTCCCCATTATAAAACATCACCAACTTAATCTTTTTCTTTTCTTTTCAAACTCTGAATCTTTTACCCTCCTTCTCTCGTCAAAAAACCCAAGCTTTCAACATCCTTCAAAAATGTCTTCTTCTACTTCATCCCAACTCAAGAAAGTCTCCAAGAAGAAAGGAAAAACTGCAGGAACTACCATGGAAAGTAAGATTATCACTCACCAAGGTAAATCCGTTCTTGCCCCTCAGATGATTTCAAAGGAAAAAGAAATGCTGTATGCGTCACAGGTACTCATTCCTACCATCGTTGCTGGTAAGAGGTTAGCTTTAAATGGCCCTCTTACGGTTTTTGAAATATTAAAAGACACCAGGACGATTTTCCCAGTTTGTTATAGTTTTAAACCCTTGTTTAACAAAATGGACGCCCCTAAGGCAATAGAATCTTCTAGTTCAAATACCATAGAAAACCCAACTGTTCCTCCTAAGGACCCCTTTGTATTGGATTATGTAAAAAGTAATTTTAAGCCATTTCGATCTTGCCCCACCTCTGATACTGCTTATCAAAATTGGTTCAAGAAAGTAGAAGCTAAGAAATCCCAGCAATGGGAAGAATTAGGTATCTATAACCTGATTAAGCTATCGAAGCCTGGCTTCACCTACAGCCACCCTCTGCTATTCACACCCCTCTATTTCTGGGACAGTACCTATAACACTTTCCATCTCCCAGGTGGAATGATCACCCCAACCTTCTTCGACATAGCAGCCATCACTGGGCTATCGCCAGTAGGAGAAACTTATATTCCCGACAACAAAGAACATTCAAGCATAATTGACTTCGAAGTCAAGCTAACAAGTTTTTCCAAGTTTATCAGTCATTACCATGCTGAGGGGGACAATGTGTCTGACGTAGAACACCTTGCTTTCTTAACCCTATGGCTGTCAAGATACGTTTTCTGCAGTAGATCCCTACAGGTAGCTAGTAGGTTCATTCCTCTAGCTAGGGACTTGCATGAAAATCGAAAAGTGTGCTTAAGTGAACTGCTCTTAGTTGACCTTTATGAAAGCCTGAGGTCAGCTGTTTCGAGTCTCAAATCCCAGACCTCCAAGAATATTCTGTTGGCTGGCCCTTTTTGGTTACTTCAACTATGGCTAAATGCCATGTTCGAACCCTCCTTGTCAACCGCCAACACCATTGATGAACAAGATCCTGAGATAAATGATAGGATAGTCGAAGGAACTAGGCTTCGAAGATTAACTCCAAATGACGACAAAGATGACTTCAAAGTCCAATTCTCGAAGCACAAGTTCGAAGAGAGCATGGCGCCTTTTGCTTCGAGGGCTCATGGACCTTCTTGGTTCACCATGGCTCTCACAGAAGCTATCAAGAGCAAGGAGATTCAGGATGTATGGAGAGCTTTTTTGCTACCTAGACTCATTTCTTCAAGAATAACTCCAGCCAAGAACCAGATTTTTCTTTTTGCTTACCAACCAAATTTTGTTTTGAGACAGTTTGGCTTATGCCAACTGATTCCTGAACCTTTATTTCAAACTAAGAGTGCCATCACTTCTGGACGAACTTTCAAGGCACGGGAAGCCAAAATACAACAAGAACAATATCAAGGCTTTGCCCAGTTTGAGCTGATAACCTTCGAACCTACCCATCTCACAACTAAAGGGTTTCTGGAATGGTGGACCAAGTTTTATCAAACTTATATGTTCGATACACTTACAATTCAACAGAAACTAATTGATGCCTTCGATGTGCAGGTACCAGCAAAGAAAGGTATGTTTACTCATGCCAAAGAGATTAAAGCTTTCCAAAATTATTTTGAAACTACTTATGACCCCACGCGCTTGGACTCCACTGTGCATCAAGCGGCTGAGACCTTGAAGGAAAAATTTAAACAAAAAGTTTCTAAGTTAAAACTTCCTTCAGGGTTGTCACCTGAGGATAGGTATAGGTTGGCATTCGAAATGCATCCACCTAAATTTCCCAGATTACCTACCTCAGAACTGGCTCTGGCTTGGTTTCCCCCATATCCTTGGTGGTTCACTTGCAAAGAGATGTTCAAACATCTTCAAAGGAAACCAAAGCCATCTGAGACTGTGACATGGGCTCGACACTGGCTTCATGATTTCCCAGGACACCTTCGATACGACCTTTCTGCTATGTCAATTAAATCTGATCAAGGCACAGGTGCGAATGCTTGGGAAAATCCCAAACGTCTTTTATTTTCCATATCTTTAACCTTTGCTTTAATTGTTTCGATTTTCATCCATCAGGATAAAGACAGCTGCCTCGAAGTCGAAAGAAGGGAGTGCCTCTCAAGCCTCCATCGAAACTACTGACAAAGTGACTCCACCCGAAACAACCACTATTGCTGCAACCACAACAACAACAACAATACCAACAACAACCAGTGTTCCAACTCCAACGGTAATCACTTAGCCTTGATGTTTCGAATTCACTCATGTTTTATGGTTTGCATCTAACTCTTCGTTTAAATCCTTTCAGACCAACAAGCTTCCTCCTACTACTCCCAAGAAGCGGAAATCAAGCACCACTGGGGAAGATCCCAAGGCTGGAGGAAACTTAGCAACTGCTTCAAAGAAGAAGCCAAAGAAAGATATTTCGAAAAGTACCGTTCCAACTAGTGTCTCTGGACTTGATTCCAGGGATGCTGCTCCCTCACCCAAATCCAAAAACCCACCTTCGACCTCCAACACAATGTTGGAACGTATAGCTAGTAACCTCTCCTCCGAGAGTCCACAGGTAAATTGAACCTTTAAATCTTTTTGACAATAATAACTTCTTATTACCTTGGTGAATGTTTTTTAACATTCTGTTGCTCCTTGCAGAACATCTTGAATCCAGCTTCCACTACTTCGAACTCACCATCCAAAGCTGCTGCTCCACTCAACTTCTCTCCTCAAGGAGATTCCAGCAACCTCGTTCAGAATAAAGGTTCGTCTAATATGGCGGTTCTGACTGGAACTTCTGAACAGCAGGATGATCAAGGTACCTCCATTCCTCTGAAAGAGACAAACGAAACACCACTTCAAACATATGCAGAGGATTTGCAAAGAGCTTCTCTTCAAAAGTCCCCTCTTGAAACTCTTCAAGAGGACCCAAAGGACACTCAAACTGAAGGAGAGAAAGCTGATTATGGGCAAAGAGACGAAGAATCTGCAGACGAAGAGTCTGAGGAGGAGAATGCCAATGACGGTTCGACTGCTGGGACGGAGTCCAACGCAAATAGCAGTGAAAGGGAAGGCATCGAAGTGGTGGACTTGGATGAGGACGAAGAAGACCAAGAGCACGAAAGGAATGAAGGGGATGGTAATGCAACCAACGAACCCATGGAGGTTGAAATGGACGTGGCTCCCCTACATGTGGAACTCCCTCAATCCTCTTTGTCTCGAATGACTAACGAGGAACTGGCACTTCTGAGACAAAATGACCCTATTGGGTACATGAAGGCAAAGTTGGCTCAGAGGGACGTCCCACTTGCTAGGGATGGCACAAGTTCGACCAGCTATCCTCTTCCCACAGATGAAAGAATTGTACTTCTTAATAAAATTAGGAAAACAATTCTCAATGTGGATATATTCGAAGTGCTCAAGCAAGATAGTACTGCTTGCTATACTATGAAGGAGCTGCTTACAAAGGTCAATCTTTCTACCTGCTCCTTGCCAGTTAGTACTCTCTTGTTCGATCTTCAGGCTTTGCTGGACAACGTAACTGGTTACCTTCTCCAAGACGAATCTGCTGCCAAGAAGGTTCAAGAGAAACGTATTGCCATGGATGCTACTTATGAACAAGCTTCGAAACTCTCTCAAGAAGCTGAGGATCAAGCTATGCATTTGAAGCAGGCGAAAACTGATTATGAGGCTCGAGCTGAGTCCATACTTCTTTGGGAAAGGCAGATTCTGGAACTTCAACAGAAGGTTAAGGAGGCTAAAGAACAACAAATAGCCTTCGAAACCAATACTGCTGGTAACCAATTCGAAGAGCTTCTCAACCAGGGGCTTGCAGAAATGGAGACTGCAGAACAACTTAAAGGAGAAGTGGCAACCATGGAAGGAGCCAGGCGTTTCGCTCAGCAGAAGCTTGAATCATTTCGAAGCACTTTCAATCGATTGAAAAATAACTCTTATTTCTAGATTTTGATGTTTATTTGACTACAATTTTGGTTTCTTATATGTAATATTCGAACAACGCCATTTTGGCATTTTATCTTGCCATTTTGGCCTTTTATAACATCTTGGTTACGTTGTTACTATTCAAATCTCCTACAGGAGTGGCTTATATTTATTTAAATATTTCCCATTAACCTTTAGGATACGTTTATCATCCACGAGTTCTTCGATTTCGTATGCATTGTTTGAGAATACTTTTAATATTCGAAAAGGTCCTTCCCAATGAGGTGACCATTTACCTAATGCTTTATTTTTCTTGTCCATAGGCAATATGACTCTCCAAACTAAGTCATTAATAATGAATACTTTTTTCTTCACCCTTTTATTGTATGTTCTGGCCACTCTTTCTTTTTGTCTCATCAAAATTTCCAATGCATGTAATCTAATTTCGTCCAACTCAACTAATTCATTCATCATCATTTCCCAATATAATGCAGCTGGGATTTCGTTTTGTCTCTGAATTCGAACTGATTGTAGATGAATTTCTACTGGCAACACTGCATCATGACCAAATGTGAGTTGGAAAGGCGTAGTGTTAGTAGCTTCCTTAGGAGATGTTCTACAAGCCCATAATATTTGGTCCAGAGTTTTGTGCCAGTTTCTTGGCTTTTTGCCAATATGCTTCTTGATTAATCCTATTATTACTTTATTTGCTGCTTCGACTTGACCGTTTGCTTGAGCATAATATGGCGTTGATGTTAGCAATCTAAACCCCATTTCTTGGGCAAATCCTTGCATCTTTCTACCAGTAAACACAGAGCCTTGGTCTGTGGTTATGCTCTCTGGCAATCCGAACCTATAGATAATGTGCTTTTGTATAAATTCAATAATAGCCTCTTGATCAGCAACTATCAGTGGTATAGCTTCGATCCATTTGGTAAAATAATCTATTCCCACCAAGATGTATTTCTGTCCTTTGGACGAAGCAAGATTTATTTATCCTATCAAATCCAATGCCCATCCTCTAAATGGCCATGGTTTGATGATCGAATGCAACTCACCTGCAGGGGCATGTTGAATCCCTGCATGTTTCTGACATTCCTCACATCCTTTAGCAAAGTCTATGCAATCTTTAAGCATGCTAGGCCAATACAAGCCGTATCGAAATAACAACCATTTCATTTTATGGCCTGCTTGATGTGCCCCACATGCCCTATTATGGACTTCTGACAATGCTAAATATGCCTCACTTTCTCCTAGGCATTTCAATAATACACCCTCTTGGGTCTTTTTAAACAATTCGTTCCCCATGAGGAGATATGACAATGCTCTGTATTTTGTCTTTCTATCCACGTTTAGAGTTGGGTCTGCTAAATAACTCTTCAGTGGACTTCGCCAATCTGCATCTGACAAAGTATTTATGGCTAATATTTCAAATCCCTGTTTCTCAGCATATCCCAATTTCATACTTTCCAGATCCGATGGTGTGAATCTAGTAGCCATAACTCTACCCCTTAATTCAACTAAATCCTTAAAGTTCTTGGTAGACACTTTATAACCCGAAGCCAACTGCACTAAGTCCTTTTCTTCTTGGTTCTCTATTCTTGGTATGTGTTGAATATCCATGTATTCAAATTTCCTCAATAGCCTATTGACTATGACGAAGTATACCATTAAGTTTTCCTTTATGCACTTATATTCCTTTGCGATTTGTTTGACCACTAATTCAGAGTCTCCTTTAATTTCGACTCTGGTTGCCCCCAATTCCAACAAAGCTTCAAGTCCAATAATGAGCGCTTCATACTCAGCTTCGTTGTTCGAGCAACGAGGACCATCTAATTTATACTTGAATTTTGTTGGAATTCCTTCAGGAGAAATCAGAAGGACTCCAACGCCACTTCCATTCCTGTGGGTTGAACCATCAAAGTACAATTTCCATGGTTGCTTTTTCGACGTAACTCATGACAGTCTGCTCAACCAACGAATGGTCCACAATGAAGTCAGAAATCACTTGACCTTTCATAGCTTTTAAAGGCATGAAAGTCAAAGAATATTCTGTTAAGGCTAAAGCCCATTTACCAACTCTGCTATGCATTATTGGTTTTGAAAGCATATGTTTAATAACATCGAAATGAGATGAAACATAAACATCAACAGGTTTTATATAATACTTGAGTTTCATACAAGAGAAATACAAACAGAGACATAGCTTTTCTAAATTGCTATATCTGGTCTCTGCATCATTTAGCACTCTACTTAAATAGTATATGGCTCTTTCGATGCCATTGCTATCTTCTTGTGCTAGCATACTACCTATACTAACTTCAGAGGCAGATATGTACAATCTCATGGGCTTCCCCCATGAAGGTGGAGACAAAATAGGAGGCTGAGAAAGGTATTCTTTTATCCTGTCAAATGCCTCCTGGTGAGCTTTGTTCCATTTGAAGGCTTGGCCTTGCTTTAGACGAAGTAACGGAGAGAAAGCTTGGGTTCTTCCACTCAGTTTCGAAATGAATCTTCTGAGGAAGTTAATTTTCCCTAGCAGAGATTGCAATTCCCTTTTTGACGTAGGTGCTTTCGTCTCCATTATGGCTTTGGTTTTGTTCTGGTTGATTTCAATCCCTTTCTTGTGAACCACAAAACCAAGAAAATCTCCAGCCTGCACAAAAAATGCACATTTAAGGGGATTCATCTTTAAGCCATGTTTTCTCATTCGCTCGAATGATTGGCTCAAATGATGCAAATGTGTTTCTGCAGATATAGATTTGATGACTATATCATCAATATACACCTGCATGAAGGTTTCAATGAAATCATGGAAAATTGAATTCATTGCCCTTTGATAAGTTGCCCCAGCGTTCTTTAAACCAAAAGGCATCACCACCCATTCGTAGGTGCCTAAGGCTCCTGGGCAACGAAATGCTGTCTTTGCAACATCTTCTTCAGCAATGAAAATCTGATTATACCCAGAGTATCCATCTAACATACTCAAGTATTCGAACCCTGCAGCAGAATCTACTAGCATTTCTGCCACAGGCATGGAATATTCATCTTTAGGGGTTGCAGTGTTTAAATCCCTAAAATCTATGCAAATTCTTAAAGAACCATTTTTCTTAATAACAGGTACTATGTTTGCTAACCATTCGATGTACCTTGTTGTTCTGATGAATTTGCAACACAGCAACCTTTCGATCTCAGCTTTAATTTTTGTGAGAACCGCTGGTGCGAATCTTCTGGGAGTTTGTTTGATGGGCCTCTTGCCATCTTTGATTGGCAGTCTGTGTTCGATCAACTCCCTCTTTAAACCAGGCATCTCGTCATAATCCCATGCGAAGCAATCTTTATTATCCTTGAGGACTTCGATTACTTCCTTCTTGAGGCCTGGGCTAAGTTTTGCACTTATGTAGGTTATTCTTTTCGTTTTTTCATCCCCTAAGTTGACTTCTTCGAGTGGATCTTGTGCCAACATTTTGGCACCTGAGTTTATGGGGTCCCTTTCGAAGCCTAAGGGTTCTTTATCATAGATGGCATCCAACCTTTGATCCATCTCTAACTCTTCGAAGGGTGAGCATTTCGAGCCATCCCCACTTACTTCGTTCATCTTTATAGTTGATTTATTTATTTCAGCCTCTAAGGCCGCTTTTGATTCGTTCTCAGCCATATAGGCCGAAATCCTTTCGAAAAAAGTGGACTCAGTCATGGATAAGGTTGTCGAAGTCCCAGCCTGCTGGCCGTTTTTGTATAGTGCTTTCGACTCCCTCTTCTTCACTGATTATTTTTCTATCCCAGTAAAGGCCATCATGGCGAAGGGTCATGTAGTAGTGGGCGTTTTTGGTTTCATTAATCTCATCATTTGGAACACACGGAGCAATCTTTGCCAGATTTTTATCATAATCCCTCTTGTCAACTAAATTGACCGTTGACATAAAGTAACTCTGGTCTGCTTCGATGTTTTCCACGATTCCATCATCTCTCCACAGAACTAGTCGCTGGTGCATTGACGAAGGAACTGCCCCCACGCCATAGATCCACTCCCTTCCCAGCAATAAGTTATAGTTGGCCTTGGCTTCGATCACCATAAACATGGTGGGCCTACAGCTTGAGCCTATTGTCAATTCCAACTGGACCACTCCCAGTGTTTTGCCCACTTTTCCCTCATAATTGGACAGAACCATATTATGGGGCTTGATGTCTCCTTCGCGGATCTCTAATCTTTTTAGCATGAAATGGGGTATCAAATTGACTGCAGCACCCCCATCCACTAGAACTTTGTTAACACCATGGACACCAACTTTCGCCCGAATAAAAAGTGGCTTGAGATGGTTCTTCATAGCAGGTTCTGGACGTTCGAAGAACGCATTTTGTTCCTCAACAGCCCCATTGTACATCACATAGTAGCACACAGGCCTATGTTTCATCAAATTTGTGGTGTCTTCCTCCTCATATTCATCGATTTCGGTTTCCTGCCCAAATTCGCAGGGAAGCACAGACACCACGTTACAGTTCAGGTTTAATGAAGACTCCCCTCCGATTCGAAGTTATCTGTTATCATATCTTCGTCCTCTTCTGGTCCTGGAGTGTATTTCTTTGGTTCATCGCGTTGTACTTCAGAGAAAAGCCTCCTATTGACTGGAGGTTTGTCTTCAGTTTGATTTTTTGGATTGTTGGTGCTAGATTCACCTTGGTTCTTTGTTGAAGTAACCCCTTTGTTTGCCACAGCTTCCCTCTCAGCCTTTCGAATCCTTTGTTGTCTGCGCCACTGGGATCTTGACATGGGGTTCCTTCCTTTGTAATTTTCTAATCTCACCTCCTCCCTTTTTGCTGTGTTGAATTGCCTTCTGTATGTCACAGCATGGCGTGCATTTTGTTCGGCGTTTCTCCATCTATCTTTGCCTTTGTCATTTCTGACCTGTAACCATCTATCGGTCGGCACTTCAGCAGGGGGTTTGAAAGTCACTCTTCGAGCAGCCTTGGGGTGAGGGCTATCAGGCCTTCGCTGTTTGTGTCTGCTGTCGAAACGTGGGCCCATCTGGACAGTTTCTTGATGGTTCCAGCAAGGGGCGAAGGGAATCGTTTCGAAGGCTCTGGCCATGCTTTGGTCATACACAGCAGAACACCTTGGGCAAATCAAGCACTTGGTTGCCCCTTTGTAGCAGCGAAACACAAATTCCAGCAAACTTTCTCCAGCCTTGGGATAACACCTAAAAAGCTGGTTATCCTGGCGCCAATTGTTGCCAGTTCGAGTCCTCTGTACCCTTTCGAAATTCGCAGCGATTCTTTGATTGCAGAGGATACTGCACCTAGGGCATAATATCATGCCTGAATCTCCTTTGTGGCATGTCATGAGGTAATCCTTGAGACTAGCATCTCCAGTGTGATTATCCTCCATTCTATACTTTTCTTTTTCTAAGTATTTTTCTACTTCCTCCATCTCAGAGCGAGGCCTTTCCATATCCACCATATTTATCTCAACATCTTCCCCCTTAGCTTCATCATCGCCCCATCATGTGGGCTTTATATCCTTAATCTGAACCTTCGAACTCTCTGGGGCAGAATATTTGACCAAATAGTCAAATTTTCCACTGGGTTCCCCTAGAGTGTCCCATATTTCCTTCTGAGGGGAAATTGGCTTCGTGATTTGGACTTTCTCCAATTCCAGCCTCAAGCCTTCAGTGACTTGTGTTAGTTCTTGGTTTTGATTTCCCTGGCCTTCAGTAGCCTGGGTTTCTCTTGCAACAGCTACAGTTGCGGTAATCGAAGTCTCTGGCGTATTCTGGATGTCTTCAGTGACCTCCTTATTGACTTCGACCATCACCCAGTTTTCAGTTTCAGTACCCTTCTCTCCTGTTAGGGCGTCGCTTTGATCAGTTTCCACCATGTTGATCTCTCCAATGCATGCAGGCTCGGAGTAGTTGGTGTCTGCGACGTCCAAGGGATCTTCGTCCACTTTCATCTTCACCTTATCAGCAAACTTTAGTCTGCCATCTTTGATTGCATTTTGAATTAGGTCCCTGAAAATAAAACATTGTGAGGTTTTGTGGCCTAGGAAACTATGATATTTGCAAAATCCTCTCTTCTTTCTCTGATCCAAAGGAGGTATTTTGACATTTGATGGCACAATTAGTTGGCCATCTTTGACAAGTAAGTCAAAAATCTTGTCACATTTAGTGACATCGAAGGTATAAACCTTCTTTGGGAATTTGTCACTTTTCTCATTTTCAACAATCTCTTTCCCTTTTGTGGGAACCAATAATTTGAAGGAATAAGGCGGAGCCTGTTTTAATTCAGCGAGGTCAATTTCGACCTCTTCGAATTCGAATTCAGGATATTCTTTTGCTTCCTCAGTCCCAACATAGCAAATCCTTTCCTTCTTGCTATTCTTAAAGACTCTGGCTTTTTCGGCCTTTAGCCTTTCGACCTGTCGAACCCTATCGGCTAACTGAGCCATATCCCTCAAATATTGAGTGTCTAGTTTCTTTCGAATAGAATAATCCAAGCCACCAGCGGCCATTTCGACTAACTCATGTTCAGGCACTACTGCGTAACATCTGGATTTCAAAAGCCTAAATCTATTCAGATAATCATCTATGGGTTCGGTGAACTTTCTCTTAACACTGGCCAATTCCTTCAAGCTTATTTTCGACTGTCCCATGTAAAATTGTTCATGGAATAATCTCTCCAAGAGAGCCCAAGTATCAATGGACCCAGGAGGCAAAGTGGTAAACCATGTGAAGGCGTTTTTAGTCAAGGAACTTGGGAAGTATTTGATCCTGAGATCTTCATTATTGGCTATATCTCCCGCTTCGGTTAGATATCTCTTTATGTGTTCGACTGTTGACTCATTGGTATCCCCAGCGAACTTTGTAAATTTAGGGACTTTATATCCCCTTGGTAAATCAGTATGCATTATGCAATCTGTGATACGGTGGGAGAACTGACTAGTGTTTTGCATTCGTATTCGCACTTGTGCGGTTGAGCAAGAGTCGCCACCGACTTTTTATTTTATCCTAAGGAAAGGTTTAAAAAGCACAGCAAAAACCTTTGAGATTTTTCTTGGGTTCGGGGAGTAGATTATAGAAAGGGAAGGTATTAGCACCCTTTCTATCCATGGTTATCCATGGGCTCTTAGGTACTTGCTTAGATCAACTTGCCTTGGTTTTCAATTGTTTGAAATGGTGCTTGGTGTGTGGTTTTGAAAATGTATTGAAAAAGATGCCTTGTATAGGCTACCCTTGTAACAATTCTTTACTCGAATGTTTTACAAAAGGTGTTTGTCTTTTTGAAAAGATGTTCCAAGGTTTTTGAAAGTTCGTTTTGAAAGTGTTTGTGAGGTGTGGTTTGAAAATAGGCAAGTGCTTTGTTTTGCAAGTTGACAAGTACTTAAGAGCTATCTACCCTAAAGTTCTCAAAGATTTTTGTTATGTTTCAACCCTTTTGACAATTTTGTTCCACCATTGCATTTGGTGGACAATCTTGTTTTAGGAGATTTAAAGGGACGGGCGCGGGTCATCGTTTAGACCATAGTTGCAACATTGTTAAATGTCTTTGGGCAATTTTCTTTAAAAGGGACTTGATCATTCATTTAAGCAACATGTTGTGGGACTATGATCATTCTGATTGTTTGTTTTTACCCAAAGAAATTCAACATACAATATGGCCCAATTATTTGAAGGCAACAAAGTGGAATGCCCTAGGGGTGCAAGTGTGAAATGTGTTGTCCATTTTTCATGCTCATTTATCTTGTATTAGGTCCAACTACTTTGTTCATTTTTATTCGCATACAAAACCCTAATTCTAGCATAGTATGTTTAGAAAGCGATAAAAGTGCGAAATTTAAAATCCTACGCTATTATAACATAATAATATGGGGAGGGGGGTACAATGTTTCAAATGGGGATATTTAGACAAAAAATTAAAACCTAAAACTATTACATCAATTTTGAATTTATACAATTTAATGTACAATAATAAAAATGGAATAAAATATGTAAGATGCAAAAATGTTTGGTATGTGTATGAAAGAAAGTATTATTTATGTAAAAATAAAAAAGAAAATAAAAAGATACTATTTTTGGAGTATTTTTGAATTTAGGGCAAAAACCCTAATTCTATTAAACAAAATGCATTAATTAATCAATTCATATAATATTTATTATTTACATACAAAAATAAAATAAAATATGGTGTATTTAAAAAAAAGGCCTTTTTTAGTATTAAATATTAAAAAATAAAATATGTACATTTTTTGGCATTTTACCCTAAATGTATTAATATATATATATATATATATATATATATATATATATATATATATATATATATATATATATATATATATATATATATATATATATATATATATATATATATATATATATATATATATATATATATATATATATATATATATATATATATATATATATATATATATATATATATATATATATATATATATATATATATATATATATATATATATATATATATATATATATATATATATATATATATATATATATATATATATATATATATATATATATATATATATATATATATATATATATATATATATATATATATATATATATATATATATATATATATATATATATATATATATATATATATATATATATATATATATATATATATATATATATATATATATATATATATATATATATATATATATATATATATATATATATATGTATTATTTACAAGATATGTATTATTTAATTAATAATACTTAATATAAAAATAAAAAGGGTATTTTTTATACAAAATATTTTCAGGAAGTAAAAATAAAATAAAAGTGTATAAAAAATATATTTGCATTATCTTAATATTTTAAAAAAAGTATATATGTATATTTATTTATTTATGTACAAACAAAAGAATTAATCAAATAAATATTCAATAAATTCAAAAAATGATGAGAAAAATATTTTTATGTTTTTAATATGCTGAGAACAAATAAATGAACTAATCAAAAAAGGGCAAAAGTCAAAAATATTAAAAATGAAGCAAATGGGCTTAGGGGTGCAAAACCAAAAAGGGTGGTGTGAAAAGTAACTCAGAAGCAAGCCCAGCCCAAAGTCACCTTTCTTCAACCTCTGAACAAAAATTATTCAGAAAACGCGCGCCAAGAGCTTCACTTGAATATCCTGATTCTTTGATTTTTTGAACAAACTTCCAACACAAAAAATGTTAAGCATGAAACCACGATTCTAACCATATGCATAACTTGATCTAACTCTCTAAGATGAGGGAGAATTTCTCCTCCCTCAAATCCTAACCTAGTTTTTCTGCCATTTTCAAACTCCAAATTCTCAGAACTCAAGCAAAAGAAATGAAAAGTAAAAACATGGACATGTTCAGTGGCATGAGTAGAACCTTGTTTATTCACAAACTTAAAGCTAATGATGCCTAATAAGAGAGATACGAATTCAAAAAACTACCTGTTCAGTTGAAGTTCTATCTGGAGATGTAAGAACTTTCAGTGCAAGGTGATGATTGGTTAAGCTTCCTTGAGGTCCAGGGGTGCTATTCCAATGTTTACTTTGTCTTGAAAGCTTCTGAATCGAGCTAGAGAACTTCACCTTCAAATCAGAAATGTGAAAATGGTGGAAGTGGTTAGAGTGATTACAGGTCGTGCCTTTGCTTTTGGTTAACTTGCATAGATGGTATGGAAGGTATGTGAACTGGTTTTGGCCAGAATGCTTGAGAGAAATAGGAGTTGGCACTCAAACTGCAGAGGCAACTCTGTTTTTGCAGTTTGATGGTGTTTTTTGGTTTGATGATGTTTGGGAGGTAAATGGCTCGTGCAATAGCTTGGTTATGATGTGTGTAATGTGTTTGATAACTTTGTTCTTGTGTATGTAAGCTGAGATGGAAGTTGGTCTTAGTTATGCAATGTTTCTTAACCTTTAAGCAACAAAATGCAAATTGGTGTTTTAGGTCAGTAGGGGACCTCTAATCCTGCTGCAAAGCTTCTCTTGATCAGAGTAATTTGTTCATAATCTTGTGCTAAAGAGATTTGGTTTGTACTTGCTTGATTTACCAATTGGACATAAAGTGAACTTTTGCAAAAATGGATAGTTTACTTTATCTAAAAATGGATTAAACTTGTATACAATACTTGAACTCATAGAATAACACTTTGACACAATGAGCAAGCATTAAATTATTGAGTGTAACTTGGTTTAAGGACCTGTAATCAAGGGCATGCTGGTTTTGAGAAGTTTGCATAACTTATGAACATGAAAAAATGGCCAATTCAAAAGTGAGTTTTTGCTATATTGTGAAATTCGATTCTCCCTAACCATGAGGTTGTTTGAGAAGTTCTTGGACATTTTGGAAAGCTTGGAATGTGCACTACAATCCATCCTTGAAATGAAATTTGAAATTCCAAGTGGAAGTGTATGGAAAATGGTCTTGAAGTTAGGTAGAAAACCTTGTAAAAATAGGTCAAATTTCACTAAGTTAAGAATGGTTTAGTGCACCTATTCAAAAATTTGTAACTTGAGATGCAAGCTTCAAATGAGAAAACTTTGTGAATAAAAGTTGTATATTATGCAACAAGCTACAACTTTCATGTTTGGACTTTTGTTTGAATCCAAATTGATCTTGGTGAAAAAGTGGGGCAAAGTTGGGAAAAAGTTAGGGTTTTTCATAACTTAGAAAAATTCTAAGTTATGAAAAATTCTAATTTTTAACCCTAATTTGCATTTTGTGACTTTTTGGTGAACAAGTTTCATGATTTGGCATGTTTTGATGAAAAATGAATCTTGACTCTTGATTTTGACCAAAAAGTCAAAGTTTGACTTTTCAGTATACAGTCAAAATTGATCAATTGACTGGGAAATTCAACTGTCAATCCTGTGTACTTGGGATCTTTTGAGTTTGTTGATCATGTCAAGATAATTCCATGGGGTCCTTGAGTCCATGTGTGAGCTTGGTTTTCCATTGGCTAGGTCAAACAGTCAAAAATTGCCTTTGTGCAGTCAAAACCCTAAAAATGACCATTTTGCCCTTTTGGTGATCTGATCAAATTTCTTGGGGAATTGTGATCCAAACTTGATCAAATGATTCATATGAGTTCATAATGTTGATGTGGGTCAAATTTCATGAGGTTTGACTGTCAATTGGCCACAGCTGACTTCTTCCCCAATACAGTTGATTTCTAGGTCAACTGTCCAACTGACTGGGCAAAACTTGGAATCAAGACTTGAAACTTAATATGGGTAAACTTGGGAGTCCAATATGAAGCATGAAAGTCATCTTGGGAATTTTAGGTCAAAGCATCTTTGTGCAAACACAAACCCTAATTTGAGTCAACAGTGCAATGGGGGGTCTTGAGCAGATGAAACCCTAACTGGATCTTGAGCTTCAAAGGCTTTGTGGTGAGAAATCAATGAGAAATGGGAGGGCAAATTTTGGGGTACAACAGTTGCCCCTGTTCAATCTTCTTGAATCCGAAGAGTTAGATTGGCAAGTTTGCCTTTCGTGACTCGAGGGTAAAAGGAGATTGGACACTAGAGTGCCCGGAAATTTGCACTTGTCAAAGCAATGGATGTGGGAATGGGCTTAGAGATGCCATTTGGAGATGGGCTTAATGATGCCATCTGGGAGAGTGACAGAAATCTTGTCGGGGATGGGCTTAGAGATGCCATCTGGAAGGGAATATCAGGAAGGTGTCCAGGCTTGGGACCATCTATGAACTGGGGGGTCTGAACAAGCAATAGATTGACATCCGTTGTTGGGAGGAATATGTAAACTGTTTTCAGTGGTTTGGAGAAGAAACTGAACAAGCGATAGGTTAACATCCGTTACTTGGAGAACCCGTAAACTGTTTTCAGAAGTCTTGAAAATGAATAAGCAATAGAGCAGCATCCATTGTTGGGAAGCGTCCGTAAACTGTTTTCAGAAGTTGCATCTGAACAAGTCGATAGATTAACATCCGTTGTTGGGAAGAATCCATAAACTGTTTTCAGAAGTCTTGAAGAAGAATCTGAACAAGTGACAGGTTAACATCCGTTTACTTGGAGAACCCGTGAACTGTTTTCAGAAATCTTGAAGTTGAATAAGCAATAGAGCAGCATCCGTTGTTGGGAAGCGTCCGTAAACTGTTTTCAAAAGTTGCATCTGAACAAGTCGATAGATTAACATCCGTTGTTGGGAAGAATCCATAAACTGTTTTCAGAAGTCTTGCAGAAGAATCTGAACAAGTGACAGGTTAACATCCGTTTACTTGGAGAACCCGTGAACTGTTTTCAGAAATCTTGAAGTTGAATAATTTTAGTCTGTCGACTGATCTTTCCTGAAAAGGTAAAGAATTAGTTGTATGCAATGTTATGATGCATGATGCAATATACGTGACATCAATGTTTATGACGTGAATGTGATGAATGCGCATGTAAGCTGACGAGCTATCTTGCTGAGGATAAATGAATCCGAGGTGGCCGAAGATAAAAACATCTTGACTGCTGCTGGGAAAAATAAATCCTTGGCTGCTGCTGGAAAAGAGAATTCCTGATGACCTCTACTGAGGAGTATCAATCTAGTAGACTCATGCTGGGGAGGTAAGACTGAGAATCTTCAATTTGATGGGAAGTAACTCTGGCGATCTCACTGGGGAACTCAAGATTTCTCTTTCTAAGACTCTGTGGGGAGAAGGCTCATTAGTCTGGCTCCGCTGGGGATTGACAATTTGAAGTTTTAGCTCGGCTGGGGATACTGAAACTTAAATTCTGAGGGGAAATGAGTTCTGGAGGATCCTCTGGCTGGGGATAACAAGGATAAGCTCCTCTGGGGATCATATTGATAAGTTGTGTTGGGAAACTCTTGATGAACTCCGCTGGGGATAGGAAAAATTCTGGCGAGTGCGATCTTCTGTGGCTGTTAGCTGAGGATAACCCAGTTATAAGCCTTTGTGGGGAATAACTTTGAATAAAACTCGGGAGAGACGTTCGTGCTCTGCGGGGAAATACCTTCCAGAACCTTACTGGGGATAAGCCTCGAGAGTCTGCTGGAGATAAACCTCAGGGTTCACTAGGGATGTGGATTCCAAATCTCTTGGGGGGTTTCCTCCGAAAGGGTGTCAAGATATCCATCTGTACCTTCATCCTATCAGTAATCCTCTTTTTTAGGTTCATCTAGGGAGTGATTATGTTTCAAATGCATATGCCTATTTAACAAAACATTGGACGTTTCTTAAAATAAAACAAATAGTGCAAGAGAAAAAGAAAAGGGAAATGACACAAATTTCCGGGGAAAGTATTTGTATTGATTTTCTTTGAGTATGTTTGTACAAAGGAGACAATCATCCTAGTAAGAGGATTCTGTCGTAAATATTGAAAGATTTATACAAAATAAAGGATGGCTATGTGAAATAATTCCATGGGATTCCATTCCGCCATAGCTTTCACAACCCTGAATATTTGTCCATTCAATGCTTTACTTGACGATGACTGGATTGATCAGAAGCCTGGAACCGGTTGATGAAGAGATTGTCTTTGAAGTGGTCCGACGAGACATAGTCATACGCTTCAATTCCCTAACTTTTGCCTGAATCGCCCTTTCGGGTTTTCGATCCACCGGGAAACCCCTTTTTGCCCAAGCCGCCCTTTCGGGTTTTCGACTTGCCGGGTGTACAGATTTTTTTCGTTTTTATCCCTAATTTTTTCCTGAACCGCCCTTTCGGGTTTTCGGTTCACCGGGATGCCCATTTTTGCCCAAGCCGCCCTTTCGGGTTTTCGACTTGTCGGGTTATTTTATGCGTAGTATCTTTTGACTATGTCTGCGTTCGCAGGGTGCGGCAAATCGTCGCCGTCCATGGTGGTCAGAATCATTGCACCACCAGAAAATATGCTTTTGATCACAAATGGTCCTTCATATGTAGGAGTCCATTTGCCCCTGGGATCACTTTGCGGCAAGATAATCCGCTTGATTACGAGATCCCCGACTCGATACACTTGACGTCTGACTTTCTTATTGAAGGCCTTGATCATCCGCTTTTGATACGTCTGACCATGGCATATAGCAGCAAGTCGCTTCTCATCGATCAGATTGAGTTGATCAAGTCGGGTCTGCATCCAATCATCTTCATTCAAACCTGCATCCTTCATAATTCTTAGAGAGGGGATCTGGACTTCCATAGGCAAAACAGCTTCCATGCCATAAACCAAAGAAAATGGGGTTGCCCCAGTTGAAGTACGTGTCGTCGTACGGTATCCATGCAGAGCAAACGGTAACATCTCATGCCAGTCTTTGTAAGTGACTGTCATTTTCTGAATGATCTTCTTAATGTTTTTGTTCGCAGCTTCAACAACACCGTTCATCTTTGGCCGATAGGGAGATGAATTGTGATGATAAATCTTGAACTGTTCGCATAATGCAGTGATCATTGTGTTATTCAGATTTGTACCGTTGTCTGTGATGATCCTGTCTGGAACACCATACCGACATATGAGATTTTGCTTGATAAAGCGAGCAACCACATTTTTGGTGACAGAGGCGAAGGAAGCTGCTTCGACCCATTTAGTGAAGTAGTCAATGGCAACCAGGATGAAGCGATGTCCGTTGGAAGCCGTGGGCTTGATCTCTCCAATCATATCAATGCCCCACATTGCAAAGGGCCACGGAGCAGTCAGGACGTTGAGGGGAACCGGAGGAATATGAACTTTGTCAGCATAGACTTGACACTTGTGACAAGTACGGGAATATTGATGGCAGTCAGCTTCCATGGTAGACCAGTAATAGCCTGCCCTTAGGATCTTCTTAGCCATTGTATGCCCGCTCAAGTGAGTGCCAAATGTGCCGCTGTGTATATCAGTCATGATCAACTCTGCTTCAGCTTTATCCATACATCGGAGTAATACACAATCATGGCTTCGTTTGTAAAGGATGTCGTTGCTCAGGAAGAACTTAGCAGCGAATTTCCTTAAGAACTTCTTGTCATTTACGGAAGCTCCTTCAGGATAATCTCTAGTCTCGAGATACCTTTTGATTTCATGGAACCAAGGTTGTTCCACTACTTCTTCGGTATTAATCTCGTGGCAATGCGCCGGTTCATCCATTCGCTTGATGGTGATTTGGGGAACCTCGTTTTCCCAATAGAATTTAAACATGGAGGACATTGTGGCTAGAGCATCGGCTAACTGATTCTCTTCTCGCGGGAAATGCTCGAAGGTAATTTGCTCGAAATGCGGCAACAATGTCAGGACATGTTCTTTGTATGGGATAAGATTAGGATGCTTGGTATCCCAATCTCCTTTGATTTGGCTGATGACCAAAGCCGAGTCCCCAAATACGACCAAAGATTTGATCCCCAAGTCTATAGCAGCCTCGAGACCAAAGATGCAAGCTTCATACTCAGCCATGTTGTTTGTGCAGCTGAAACAAAGTCGGGCCGTGAAAGGAGTGTGGCAACCTTCCGGAGAAATGAGTACTGCGCCAATACCGTTTCCAAGTGCATTTGAAGCACCATCAAAGTACAGGGTCCATCGGGATCCCTTTTCGGGTCCGTCATACGGTCCGTCACTTTCAACGTTGTCCAAATTCATGATGTCCTCGTCTGGGAAGTCAAATCTCATGGGTTGATAGTCTTCGATAGCCTGATGAGCCAGATGGTCAGCTAGTACACTCCCTTTTATAGCTTTTTGGGTGGTGTACTGGATGTCATACTCGGTTAAGATCATTTGCCATCTAGCTATCCTTCCAGATAAAGCGGGCTTCTCGAAGATATACTTGATAGGGTCCATTTTGGATATCAACAAAGTAGTATGGGTCAGCATATACTGTCTTAGTCGGCGAGCAGCCCATACCAAAGCGCAGCAAGTTTTCTCGAGCAGTGAGTAGCGAGTCTCACAATCGGTAAACTTTTTACTAAGGTAATAAATAGCATGCTCTTTTCGACCAGACTCGTCATGCTGGCCCAAAACACACCCCATTGAGTTATCCAAGACGGTCAAATACATGATCAACGGTCTTCCTTCGACGGGTGGCATCAGAATAGGAGGTTCTAGCAAATACTCCTTGATTCTATCAAAAGCAGCTTGACAATCGTCGTTCCATTCCACTACCTGATCATTTTTCAAGAGTTTGAAAATTGGCTCACAGGTAGAAGTCAGATGTGAGATGAATCTGGCAATATAGTTTATGCGCCCCAAGAATCCTCTAACCTCCTTTTCAGTACGGGGAGCAGGCATCTCTTGTATTGCTTTCACTTTTGCCGGATCGACTTCAATGCCTTTGTTGCTTACAATGAATCCCAGGAGTTTACCAGACCTAACTCCAAAAGTGCATTTGCTTGGATTCAGCCTGAGCTTGTACTCTTTTAACCTGGCAAACAGCTTCTCCAGATGTTCAAGGTGTTCTTCCTCTATTTGTGATCGAGCTATCATATCGTCTACGTAAACTTCAATCTCATGATGTATCATGTCATGAAATAAAGCTACCATGGCGCGTTGATAAGTTTCCCCTGCGTTCTTCAGCCCGAACGGCATCACTTTGTAACAGAAAGTGCCCCATTGTGTAACAAAAGTTGTTTTCTCCATATCCTCGGGAGCCATTTTGATTTGGTTGTAGCCCGAGAATCCGTCCATGAAGGAAAACACTTTATGCTGAGCTGTATTGTCGATTAAGTTGTCAATATGAGGTAGCGGGAAATCATCTTTAGGGTTGGCCCTATTCAAATCCCGATAGTCCACACACATTCTGACTTTGCCATCTTTCTTTGGTACCGGTACAATGTTAGCGACCCATTGAGGATAGGACGTAACAGCCAGGAAGCCAGCATCGAATTGCTTCATTACTTCTGCTTTGATCTTTTCGGACATGTCAGGCCTCATTCGGCGAACCTTTTGTTTGATTGGTGGACAGTCTTCTCTTGTGGGGAGACGGTGAACCACGATGTCGGTGTCTAGACCCGGCATGTCTTCATAGGACCAAGCGAAGATTTCAACATACTCATTCAGCAACTGTACCAAGCACTCCTTGACTTTTGGTTCCAGATTGGCACCTACTTGCACCTCCTTCCGGTCCTCCTCGGTTCCCAAGTTAACAGTTTCCAATGGCTCTTCATGCGGTAAGATGGCCCTTTCCTCTTGTTGCAGAAGCCTGGCTAGTTCCCCGGGTACTTCACAACCTTCGTCATCTCCATACTCGGCTAGATTGACCAGATCTTCAGAGTTATTGAAAGATACAGCAGAATAGTCACCCATGGAATCCGGAGTGGATGGGTACCTGCATTGGTGAGTGTGGGTGTGTGTAAGGGATAGCCATCCTTAAAGAAAAAATGCAAAAGGAAAGAAAATGAACATAAGCAGTTTATCGAATGAAAAACGTCCAATGAATCATTAAACATGGCATATGAATATGAAAAATAGTCAAAACCCTTACAAGTGGACCTACATGCCCCGGGCAAGGCAGGAGGTGAAAAGATAGTGTACGGATTGTTTGAAAGTAAAATATTACAGACCAAATAAGAAATGTTTAACAGATAAATTACTGATGAATAAAAGTGATGGGGACAAAGTCTTTAGCCTCCCAATTGCTCAATCCTCCTCTGACAGTTGGATAAATCCACTCTTCAATGTTGCTTTCCTTGTCTTCATCCTCCAGGGCGTTGATTCTGTAAGGAGAAATTTTGACTGGCGCTCTTTCAATCTTTGACTGGCGCATAGCTTTCTGGCCAGCGGCTGTGAACCCTAATCCAAACTTGTCAGTCTTATGCGGAATGTCAGGTAACTGCCCCCACGCTGAACTCTTCCCTTCTTTGATTGCGGCTCTTGCATCCTCCAGAGATGCCATCCTGGCCATCTGTCTTGGTGCCTCAGCTGCCAACTTTGTTACTGCTATTTCAGGAAGAAATTCTTCGAAATGTTGAAACGGCGTCTCAATGAACTCTCCTTCAACCTCTACATACCGGAAAGAATTTAAGTGGCTAATCATGTACTCTTCTTCGCCGTGGACAGTGATGATCTTTCCCTTGACAGGATATTTCAGCATCTGATGCAAGGAGGAGGTGACTGCCCCAGCATGATGTATCCAAGGTCTACCCAGCAGGCAAGAGTATGATGGACGGATGTCCATTACATAGAAAGTGGATTTAAACACCTCAGTACCTATCTTGATGGGAATTTCAACCTCTCCATGGACCATTCTTTTCGACCCATCGAAAGCTCTGACGACAATATCACTCGGCTTCAATTCCAACCCTTTGCAATCTAGCCGGTCCAAGGCCTTCTTAGGCAAAACATTCAGTGACGAACCGGTATCAACCAAAACATGTGCAAGGGTGGTTCCGCGACACTCGATTGAAATATGCAAAGCATCATTGTGGTTTCGGCCTTTAGGGGTTAGGTCGGCATCAGAAAAACCTAATCCATTGTCCGCAGTCAGGCTAGCCACGCAATGTTGAAATTGGTCCGCAGAGGTTTCCTGGGGCACATGAGCTGCCTTCAGAAACTTAATCAAAGCTTGAGCGTGCGCTTCTGAGCAAAGCAATAGTGCCAGCATGGAGATCTTGGAGGGGGTTTGCCCCAACTGTTCCACCACATCGTAATCACTTCTCTTGATTATCCTCAAAATCTCATCCATTTCTTTCTTGGAGGCTTCCGGGATCACCAAGGGTTGAGCCCTCGTCCTGACGGGCTCATCTTGTATTCCCTTTCCTTTATCAGCAATGGTAAGAGAGACAGCACTAGGAACAACAACTTCTTCAATCAAAGGAGTTCTAGCAGAGAGCTTTACTGGTGCAGGGATGACTTCTTTAGCTGATGAGGGTCCAAAGACTGCTCTTGGAGGGGCAATCTCTGGAGAAAATATTCTCCCGCTCCTGGTGATTTTGCTGGTGCCCGCAATGTTACTAATGCTGGCTTCTTCATCATCCGAACTTTCTTCAATTACTTCGAATTGCTTGATACCATGGTAGTAGATGTCACCACCATAGTTCCAAGGTATCGACTTCTCAGAAACATAGGGAACAGGCCCTGGCATCGTTATCTTTAAAGGAACAGATTTTGCAGCTGGTGTAATCTTAACTGGCTTTTTGACGGCCTTAGAAAGATTGGCGTGAATGGTTATGATTGAGACATTTTCAACATGAACTGGAACAGCAGAAACTTTTTCGAACAAAATTTGTCGGCTATCCATAAGGCCTTGGATGCCTTTCTTTAATAGCGGACAATCAAACGGCAGAGAGTGGCAACAGTAGCAGTCTTCTTTACATCCCGGGAAGATCCCGGCCCTTAACAAATTCAACTTAATGGTTAGCAGTGGAGTAGTCAGATCACTGACGTCAGCAACATACAAATCCTCCTCAATGGCATTGATATTTCGGCCGTGCTTCGGCATAGGTGCAGATATCACATTAGGCTTCTCTGGAGCGTCAAACTCTACCTCCTTAGCCTCTATCAGGTCTTGGATTTTATGCTTGAGTGCCCAACAATCATTGGTGTCGTGTCCAACACTGTCTGAATGATAGGCGCATTTAGCATTGGCATGATAATGCGGGGAGGACGTATTCACATTCTTTGGCGCCTCCTTGATGGTGGCAAGATTCAACTTCAATAGATGGGGAAGCACTTGCGCTGGAGTCATATTAATACGGGTGAACTGCCGTTGTGGCCTTTCCACCCGTTGCTGATTTGGTCTGGACTGGTTATAGCGAGGCTGCTCACTCGGAGTGTTTTGAATCATTACGGCCCCCACAGTTGGCCGACGCTCCATCTTCCCTGCTCTTCTCTGAGAATATACCATAGCTGTCTCCTTCTTAAAAGGCTTCTTCTCAACACTTGCAGCAACACCCTTCTGAATCTTTCCTGACTTGATGCCAGCTTCTATTCTTTCGCCGGTTAAGATCAAATCGGTAAACCCTGCGGAAGAGTTACCAATTAGATGATTGAAAAATGGCCCAGATAGGGTCCCAAGAAACATATCAACGAGCTCACGATCGGTTAAAGGAGGCTGCACCCTGCCAGCCAAATCCCTCCATTTTTGTGCATATTCTTTGAATCCCTCACTTGTTCCTAGTGACATACCCTGAAGTTGGGTACGAGTAGGAGCAAGATCAGAATTATACTGGTATTGTTTGTAGAAAGCGGTGGCCAAATCTTCCCAATTTCTGACACTGGTTCCTTCTAGCTGATAAAACTACTCCAACTGGGCTCCCGATAGGCTGTCTTGAAAGAAATGAATCCAGAGATTTTTATCTGCCGTATAGGGTTGAATTTTTCTCACGTAGGACCTGAGATGCATTTTGGGACAGGACAGCCCATCATACCTCACAAACACTGGCACTTTGAATTTTGGGGGAATCACAATTCCGGCGACCAAGCCCGTGTCTTCAAAATCCAAACCCGGTACCCTTTGCAATTCCATGGCAGCCAATCTGTCTTCTAAACCCTTGTACTTATCATCAGCTGGAGGGTATTGCTGGTCGGAATAATCTTCATCCTCTTCAACCTCTTCCTCCTCCGCATCAGACTTGGAAGGCACCGCAACTCGATCTCTTTTACTAGTCCCTTCATCAGAAGTAGGAGGAAATTCAAGCACTCTCCGAGCTTCTCTGTCAAATCTTCTCCCCAAATTAGCCACTCCGACCCTCTTTTTCTTCTTCACTGGGTCCTTATTCTCCAAATGAGTCTTGATATCCTCTTGACTTTTAACCAAAGTCATCAAGAGTTGCTGGAACTGTGCATTCTGGGCTTGTAGGTCTTTGACTGTTTGCTCGAGATCCATCCTACTGAAATAAACAGCAGATAGATAAGGAAACCTGGGGTGAGACCTGCTTATGCACATGATGAATGGTATGCTGATGTATGCAATGCATTCAAGGATTTAGGACATTCAAAATTGTTTCAGACAAAGAAGAACGCACGTCATATTAATAAGAAGAAATTTGTTAGTACATAAATGCCCCATGGGCCAAATGTTACAAAATAAACTTCTCAAGGCAGAAAGACATTGCGCATCCTCTTTGGTGCGATGTAGGTATTGAGGGCCTCTTGCTCGTGGAGTCGGCGGGTAAGCTCTAGAACTTTCTTTTCACTGGCGTAGTAGCTAGCTTCAAAAGTGTTCCGTTCCTCCTTGAGTTGAATCCAACTTTTCTGCATTTCCTCCCACGATGTAGGCATGTCTGGATGTAGGATGGTGTAGGGAACCTCTCCTTCATTGATGGGCTCTTTAATCATAGGGAGAACATGAGGATAAGGCATCATTAGACTTTGGGCTCGGGCTCGTACCCACTTGAGATAGGGCTCAAGAGGGATGGAGTTCTTGTGTCCCAGAGTCTTGCTATCAACCTTGTTGAGTTTTCCCCAAGCTCTGATGAATCTTTGGCGAAGTCCTTGCGCATCGTTGTCGAAGTCAAAAACTAGGCTAGGAATCAACATATTATGAGGGCCATCCCTCCGTGCATATCCAAATTGCCTCAAAGCTAGGCAAGGGTTGTAGGTGATACCTCCCCTAATTCCAAGTAAAGGAACATTAGGAAATTCTCCGCAACGATCGACGATGATGACATTTTCTCTGGACCGAGAACACCAATGCACATCAGAGTGAGTAAGAGTCATCAACCGTTGGGACCACCTTGTACCCTGGTCATTCTTCAAGACAGATTGCTGAAGGTGCGAAGTAAACCACCTTGCAAGGAGAGGAGTACAGCACATGAGAACACCCCTCTTTCTCATTGTTCGTGTGTAAAATGAGTGAAGGATGTCCCCAAGCAATGTTGGTATTGGATTTCTGGACAAGAAGATTTTGACGGCGTTGACATCTACCAATTGGTCAGGATTTGGGAACAAGACCAACCCGTAGATAAGGAGTGCCACAATCTCTTCAAAGGCTTGTAGGTCCAATGAGTTCCAACATTCTTGTGCCTTCTCAAACAAGAATTTTGCTAAGAATCCTTTGACGCCACTTCTGGTTTCCCAATGCCCCTTGATGTCGGATGGTTGAAGATGTAATGCTCGAGCAACATCTTCTGGCTTTGGTTCCTTTTCCGTACCGTTGAAGGGTAGTTGATTAAGGATAGGGATTCTTAGGAGTTGATAAAACTCCTCCAAAGTGGGTACCAACTGATAATCAGGGAAAGTGAAGCAGTGGTGAAGAGGGTCAAAGAACTGGAATAGTACTTTCATCATGTCTTCTTCAATGTTGGTGTGACTAGGCTGAGCAGTCTACCATGTCTTTCACTGAAGGATGAATTTTCCGGAATTCTTGAGGTGATCTCCTTGAGTTGAGGAGAGATTCTCACAAGGTTGACTTGAATGGTATTTCTGCGAGGAATTTCCATGTCCTACAAAACAAGAACAAAGATGAAGATCCAAAACCCTTGAAATGGTTAGTGAATGCATGTGATGTTTTATGATGTTTATGATGTATGCACAAAACATATGTACAAGAAAATCATACCAAACCCTAATTTCAGGCTTGCATGGGGTTTCATAGGTAAGTACCCTCTTGAGTGTAGTTGGCTTAAAAACCTGTCCTATAAATAGTAACCGGGTTCTAAGGAACTCAATATCACGGGATTGTTTTCAATGTTCATTGTTTTGGTTTAGCCACTTAACTAGCGACCAAAATATTCCAAGAAAACAACCCTCAATGAGTGTAGTATCGAGTATCTACCAACTTCGGACTGCACCAAAGCCGGTCATCTCACTACCCCTAATAAAAGGCCAAGATGGTCAAGTAAGGTTCTAGGTCATTAGTGCTTAGTGACATCACTCAGCGGCCCCGTACTCTCCTTGATTGAACTCAAGGGTTACCGGTACTCACAAATATGTCGCACCAATATATCTATTGCTTAGACCGTGTCGGTATACCCCGCACAGTTTCCACAATGTATTGCTATCTATGAATGTTTCCCAAAATCTGGGTGGAGGATTGTAAACCCAAACAATAGAGCCAAAGTATAAAGCAAGCAAATCAAACAATTAGTCATGCAAGAGGGTGATCTAAGCCCTAAGGTTACTCCACTTTAAAAATTCTCCCCAGCAGAGTCGCCAGTTCTGTGATACGGTGGGAGAACTGACTAGTGTTTTGCGTTCGTATTCGCACTTGTGCGGTTGAGCAAGAGTCGCCACCGACTTTTTATTTTATCCTAAGTAAAGGTTTAAAAAGCATAGCAAAAACCTTTGAGATTTTTCTTGGGTTCGGGGAGTAGATTATAGAAAGGGAAGGTATTAGCACCCTTTCTATCCATGGTTATCCATGGGCTCTTAGGTACTTGCTTAGATCAACTTGCCTTGGTTTTCAATTGTTTGAAATGGTGCTTGGTGTGTGGTTTTGAAAATGTATTGAAAAAGATGCCTTGTATAGGCTACCCTTGTAACAATTCTTTACTCGAATGTTTTACAAAAGGTGTTTGTCTTTTTGAAAAGATGTTCCAAGGTTTTTGAAAGTTCGTTTTGAAAGTGTTTGTGAGGTGTGGTTTGAAAATAGGCAAGTGCTTTGTTTTGCAAGTTGACAAGTACTTAAGAGCTATCTACCCTAAAGTTCTCAAAGATTTTTGTTATGTTTCAACCCTTTTGACAATTTTGTTCCACCATTGCATTTGGTGGACAATCTTGTTTTAGGAGATTTAAAGGGACGGGCGCGGGTCATCGTTTAGACCATAGTTGCAACAGTGTTAAATGTCTTTGGGCAATTTTCTTTAAAAGGGACTTGATCATTCATTTAAGCAACATGTTGTGGGACTATGATCATTCTGATTGTTTGTTTTTACCCAAAGAAATTCAACATACAATATGGCCCAATTATTTGAAGGCAACAAAGTGGAATGCCCTAGGGGTGCAAGTGTGAAATGTGTTGTCCATTTTTCATGCTCATTTATCTTGTATTAGGTCCAACTACTTTGTTCATTTTTATTCGCATACAAAACCCTAATTCTAGCATAGTATGTTTAGAAAGCGATAAAAGTGCGAAATTTAAAATCCTACGCTATTACAACATAATAATATGGGGAGGGGGTACAATGTTTCAAATGGGGATATTTAGACAAAAAATTGAAACCTAAAACTATTACATCAATTTTGAATTTATACAATTTAATGTACAATAATAAAAATGGAATAAAATATGTAAGATGCAAAAATGTTTGGTATGTGTATGAAAGAAAGTATTATTTATGTAAAAATAAAAAAGAAAATAAAAAGATACTATTTTTGGAGTATTTTTGAATTTAGGGCAAAAACCCTAATTCTATTAAACAAAATGCATTAATTAATCAATTCATATAATATTTATTATTTACATACAAAAATAAAATAAAATATGGTGTATTTAAAAAAAAAAGCCTTTTTTAGTATTAAATATTAAAAAATAAAATATGTACATTTTTTGGAATTTTACCCTAAATGTATTAATATATATATATATATATATATATATATATATATATATATATATATATATATATATATATATATATATATATATATATATATATATATATATATATATATATATATATATATATATATATATATATATATATATATATATATATATATATATATATATATATATATATATATATATATATGTATATTTGTATTATTTACAAGATATATATTATTTAATTAATAATACTTAATATAAAAATAAAAAGGGTATTTTTTATACAAAATATTTTCAGGAAGTAAAAATAAAATAAAAGTGTATAAAAAATATATTTGCATTATCTTAATATTTTAAAAAAAGTATATATGTATATTTATTTATTTATGTACAAACAAAAGAAATAATCAAATAAATATTCAATAAATTCAAAAAATGATGAGAAAAATATTTTTATGTTTTTAATATGCTGAGAAAAAATAAATAAACCAATCAAAAAAGGGCAAAAGTCAAAAATATTAAAAATGAAGCAAATGGGCTTAGGGGTGCAAAACCAAAAAGGGTGGTGTGAAAAGTAACTCAGAAGCAAGCCCAGCCCAAAGTCACCTTTCTTCAACCTCTGAACAAAAATTATTCAGAAAACGCGCGCCAAGAGCTCCACTTGAATATCCTGATTCTTTGATTTTTTGAACGAACTTCCAACACAAAAAATGTTAAGCATGAAACCACGATTCTAACCATATGCATAACTTGATCTAACTCTCTAAGATGAGGGAGAATTTCTCCTCCCCCAAATCCTAACTTAGTTTTTATGCCATTTTCAAACTCCAAATTCTCACAACTCAAGCAAAAGAAATGAAAAGTAAAAACATGGACATGTTCAGTGGCATGAGTAGAACCTTGTTTATTCACAAACTTAAAGCTAATGATGCCTAATAAGAGAGATACGAATTCAAAAAACTACCTGTTCAGTTGAAGTTCTATCTGGAGATGTAAGAACTTTCAGTGCAAGGTGATGATTGGAAAAGCTTCCTTGAGGTCCAGGGGTGCTATTCCAATGTTTACTTTGTCTTGAAAGCTTCTGAATCGAGCTAGAGAACTTCACCTGCAAATCAGAAATGTGAAAATGGTGGAAGTGGTTAGAGTGATTACAGGTCGTGCCTTTTCTTTTGGTTAACTTGCATAGATGGTATGGAAGGTATGTGAACTGGTTTTGGCCAGAATGCTTGAGAGAAATAGGAGTTGGCACTCAAACTGCAGAGGCAACTCTGTTTTTGCAGTTTGATGGTGTTTTTTGGTTTGATGATGTTTGGGAGGTAAATGGCTCGTGCAATAGCTTGGTTATGATGTGTGTAATGTGTTTGATAACTTTGTTCTTGTGTATGTAAGCTGAGATGGAAGTTGGTCTTAGTTATGCAATGTTTCTTAACCTTTAAGCAACAAAATGCAAGTTGGTGTTTTAGGTCAGTAGGGGACCTCTAATCCTGCTGCAAAGCTTCTCTTGATCAGAGTAATTTGTTCATAATCTTGTGCTAAAGATATTTGGTTTGTACTTGCTTGATTTACCAATTGGACATAAAGTGAACTTTTGCAAAAATGGATAGTTTACTTTATCTAAAAATGGATTAAACTTGTATACAATACTTGAACTCATAGAATAACACTTTGACACAATGAGCAAGCATTAAATTATTGAGTGTAACTTGGTTTAAGGACCTGTAATCAAGGGCATGCTGGTTTTGAGAAGTTTGCATAACTTATGAACATGAAAAAATGGCCAATTCAAAAGTGAGTTTTTGCTATATTGTGAAATTCGATTCTCCCTAACCATGAGGTTGTTTGAGAAGTTCTTGGACATTTTGGAAAGCTTGGAATGTGTAATACAATCTATCTTTGAAATGAAATTTTAAATTCCAAGTGGAAGTGTATGGAAAATGGTCTTGAAGTTAGGTAGACAACCTTGTCAAAATAGGTCAAATTTCACTAAGTTAAGAATGGTTTAGTGCCCCTATTCAAAAATTTGTAACTTGAGATGCAAGCTTCAAATGAGAAAACTTTGTGAATAAAAGTTGTAGATTATGCAACAAGTTACAACTTTCATGTATGGACTTTTGTTTGAATCCAAATGGATCTTGGTGAAAAAGTGGGGCAAATTTGGGAAAAAATTAGGGTTTTTCATAACTTAGAAAAATTCTAAGTTATGAAAAATTCTAATTTTTAACCCTAATTTGCATTTTGTGATTTCTTGGTGAACAAGTTTCATGATTTGGCATGTTTTGATGAAAAATGAATCTTTACTCTTGATTTTGACCAAAAAGTCAAAGTTTAACTTTTCAGTATACAGTCAAAATTGATCAATTGACTGGGAAATTCAACTGTCAATCCTGTGTACTTGGGATCTTTTGAGTTTGTTGATCATGTCAAGATAATTCCATGGGGTCCTTGAGTCCATGTGTGAGCTTGGTTTACCATTGGCTAGGTCAAATAGTCAAAAATTGCCTTTGTGCAGTCAAAACCCTAAAAATGACCATTTTGCCCTTTTGGTGATCTGATCAAATTTCTTAGGGAATTGTGATCCAAACTTGATCAAATGATTCATATGAGTTCATAATGTTGATGTGGGTCAAATTTCATGAGGTTTGACTTTCAATTGGCCACAGCTGACTTCTTCCCCAATACAGTTGATTTCTAGGTCAACTGTCCAACTGACTGGGCAAAACTTGGAATCAAGACTTGAAACTTGATATGGGTAAACTTGGGAGTCCAATATGAAGCATGAAAGGCATCTTGGGCATTTTAGGTCAAAGCATCTTTGTGCAAACACAAACCCTAATTTGAGTCAACAGTGCAAGGGGGGTCTTGAGCAGATGAAACCCTAACTGGATCTTGAGCTTCAAAGGCTTTGTGGTGAGAAATCAATGAGAAATGGGAGGGCAAATTTTGGGGTACAACACAATCCAATATAGGAGAAGCATAATTTGGCCTTCTCATTCCGGTGTTGAGGCCATTCTGGGCCATGACTCTCTCTATCATGGTGGTTAGATTGTTTTCTGCCAAGATGTTATCGTTTCGAATTCTATGAACGACAGCATCGGCATCTTGATTTCGACCAACCAAGACAACTCCCCTAGGTTGTTCTTCTCGAAACTTTGGGGCTTCTAGCCTTTCGACCCTTGCCCCTGGTTCCATAATTTCTCTTTGTGGGCCTGGGATTATTGGGGCTTCTAACCTTGGTGCCCTGGCCCCTAAGTTAACTTCTTCTCTGGGTGGTCTATAAATTGGGTCGTTAGCAATTTGTTCTATAACAGGCATGTTTGCTCGAAATCCCGCCTGATTCTGCCTACGCCTTTCTGGGGGAGCAAAGAAATCTGCTATTCGACTCATGTTGTCAGCGTTTTCCCTGTTTGTCACAGTCACATTTTGCACTATCGGGGCAAATATCTCCTGCATGGTTTGTGCTAACACCCCTATCATATTATGGTTACTGTCATCCATCAATTGCCTAAAAGCCAACTGGTTTTCTGTGGTTAAAATAGGCATTGTGCTATAACCCACTGACCCTTGGTTATTTGTCATAAACTGATTCGCCCCAGACCCAGACCCTAGTTGTGGGGATGAATTCAATGTGGAATTGTGTAAACCTGCCATAAAAGATGTTGGCATTCCATAAGAGGAATTTCTGGTTCTATTTCCATCGAAACCGGGTGGTCTAGTTAATGGAGAGGCGAAATGGGATTGTGTCCCTGATGGTGGAACGAATCCCCCAGAGTAACCAATGGTTCCAGTATTTCCTAAGATCGAACTATTAGTTGATATGCCACTTACTCCATTGGTGGCTATATTACTGGTTGAAGATGCAACAGACTGTGCATTCGAAGGGATCACATTAGATGTTCCGATCGAAGTGGACACATTAGTGCCTGTTGTATGTGGGACATTTTGTTCCCCTTGTTGATTGTCAGAATTAGACATTTTGTCCAAACGTTTTCTTCTGGATAAAGGTTGGTTGCTGTTGGTTATTTTACCACTTCTCAGGTTCATAAAACAGCAAACTTCTTAGGTTCCAACATTTTTATAATGGTTATGTCTCAACAATCTTTATTTCTAATATCCAATTATTGGTCCCACCGGGTGTGCCAATTTGTTTCCAGTGATTTCTGGTAAACAACCGCTAGTCTTCCAAACTATCGAATAATCTTTCTGACTGTTATTCAATTCCTCTAGTAACTCACAGGATCGACTAGATTGATTCTAGGATTCCTTGGTCATTAGGGCAACTCTCATGATCGAACAGATATTCATGGTTGATATTTGAGTGTTGTATAGGTGTTTGGCTTATTTCGATTTCTCTCTTAAAGGTCTAAAGATGTAATCAAAATGTGCGTGTACGAAACTAAGTTGCATGAATAAATGTTAATTGTAAAGACATGTAAAATTGCATAAAAGGCAAGTAAATGGTTTCGAATTATAAAAACAGTTAATGTAAAGGATTTCTGGAACGTAAAAGGTTTGAAATATGAAGAAAGCGTTTAATGCAAGAAATCTGTAAATGACTTTAAGTAAAAATAGGCGTTTAAAGGATAAAGCTTGAAGGTAAAGGCATGGAAAGTATGACAGTTTTCTGAAATGTAAAGTGCTTGAAATGTGAAGAAAGCATTGAAATGTAAAACTTTAATGAAGAGATTTCGAAGTGAAAAGACTGTAAATGAGAAAACTTATAAATGTTATTTGACAGAAAGATAAAGGAAAGTGCTGGAAATGGTAAAAGGTTTTCATTAAATCATAAATATATGGTGCTATCATACGCACATTGCTCTTGCATTCGTTTCCCTTGCCATGTGGTAGTTTGAATGTTACTGAGTATTTAGTACAATAGATATGACACACGAAATCCTAATACTAAGACTTCTATTTATACTAATTCGACCATAACGGTCTTGCTATAGGATTATGCCACGTTCAGAACATGCAGAACAATGCCTCTTTCTTCTTTCCACGTGTCTCCAAATGCTCCAGCACATAAATTTCAAACTTCGAATGTCCCGCTTCCATTTGAATTTCAAATGCTTTGGCACTTCTCCGTTTCGAACGCACTTCCCAGACACAGCCTTGTTGTTATTTCGAGACTTCTTTAGATATGTTCCCATAATTGCCACTCGAAGCTCCAGCTTTGACATGCTTATTTGAAACACTGCTTCTGCTACTTCGAAACATGACACTTTGCTTCATTTCGATCGAAACGTTTAATTCATTTGGCTTCTAATAATATTATCAAAATCTTCAGCCAACACCAGGTTCCTTCTCACATCCCTACTATCTAGGCTTTCATATCAAAGTAACCCTACTATCCAGGTTCCTTCTCACAGCCCTACTATCCAGGCTTTCATTTCGAAGCAACCCTACTATCCAGGTTCCTTATCATAACCTTACTATCTAGGTTCCTTCCCTCTTATCTCCATACGGTAGTCCACAACACTGTAAGACCTGGATCTAATCAAACACGATTAGTTTCGCAGTTCCTCAGTAAGTCACGGTGCAGCTTGCACTCTGACCAAATATGCAGTTCACTTCCTCTTCCTCAAGCAAGAGTTATTTCCCCAGTAGAGTAACGGACAACTAAAGCTCCTAAAATTCTATTCCTCCCAAGACAAATACCAACATCCCTCAGCAGATTCCTCCTCAACAACAGGAATAGGAACTCTCATCAAAGGAATGTCTCAAGAAATCAACATTATCTAGATGGCATCTTTAAGCCCATCTCCGACGATTCTCCATCATATCATCTAGGATGGCATCTTTAAGCACATCTCTGACAAATCTTCTATCATCAACCTCCAAATGGAATCTGTAAGCCCATTCCCGATGTCACAAGTCGAGTGCCACTTCATGCGAGTGTAAATTTCTGGGCACTTTAGTGTTCAATCATCTTCCACCTTCAGATTACGAAAGGCAGACAAGCAAATCTATATCCGCAGGTTTAAGAAGATCGAACAGGGGCATTTTTTGTACCCCAAAATTTTCCCTCTCATTTTATTAAATACATGTCCATTAAGATTTTCAATTTGCTCAAGTTTGCCCAAGAGTTGACCATACAAACTCTCTCCTAAGACAGTGTACCTCAAATTAGGGTTTTTATTGTCATCAATATGGGTGAACCACAAAGACCTCATATTCTATCCATGGTCTTAATATGTTCTTAAGACCCTACATGTCAAGTTTCATTCCTTGCACAAGAAGTTTGCTCAGTCAACTGCTCAGATGGTTGAGAATCGACTGTATTAGGTCAAAAGTCAACGGTGGCCCACACACAGTCAAACTCCAAGATTTTTGGTAAACATTAACATTTTGAAGTTACTTTCTTCATTTGATCAAGGGTTTATCATGATTCCTCAAGGAATGCTCCAAATTCATCAAAACCCAAAAGTTGCTAAATTAGGGTTTCTTAGTAAAAGTCAACTCAACTTTGACCAAGCATACCTTCTTCATACTTTATCATAAATTTTCCATCCAAGTCTAATTTTGAAGATGATGCAATTCCCTACAATTCCTCTTCATCCCACAAGTTCAAAATATGCACTCATCAAAAGATATGAATTTTTACATTATGGGTCCTTTTGAAAAGTCAACAAAAACACCTTTTGGGTCAAAGATTCATACATGAACATGGAAGATCCAATTGAGATGAAACCAAAAGGTTTGGTTAGGGTACATCCTAAGCTTTCTAAAAAGTCCAAGAACACCCTCCTAGGGTCAACATTGAGAGAGTTGTGCATTGTCAAAGTTGGTAATTTTTGAAAAACTGTCAAAAGTCAACATTGATCAAATTTGCATTTTTCCAAAGGGGCCCATGTTTTCTTGTTTGAAACATGTTTCTAATAGGATCCATGACCCTTGAGCTTTTCCACCTATTATTTTATTACTTTTATCATTTATTTTTATTTTTTATTCATTTAAATCAAAATAAATCAAATTAAATGGTAAAATAATGAAAACAAATCAAATCTTAGGATTTTTGTGCACATTTGGAGTCTATGTACAGCTAGCATGATGATCAATTCGTGCAAGACTCATTAGGTTTGGAAAATATTGGATTGAAGCTTGTTTTAGAAACATATCATACAAAAGCAAATCAAATCCAATTTTCATTATTTCTCAAGATTCATACCAATTTTATTAACCTAATTCAGTCTACTATATGTATACAACAATTGCAGATCAAAAGAAAAAGGTTGAGCAATCGTGAAAACACAAAAACAAAGTGCCAAAAAGTGACAAAAAGTGATGGATCGTTCTTGCATTTAGAGATCAATTCAGACCATTCCAACGCTGCTAATCGATTCTTGGACCTTCCCAGAAGCCAATTGGATCATTTGCAAGGCTTGAAACACCCAGAAACACAGGTAATTTCCCTCACAGTTTGCCCTTAAACTCAAAATCGATTACCGTATTCCTGGCATCTTTAGCATGTTTAAGTCATATATTTGTAATCATCATCATGTTTTCAAGCTAACTGTATTATTTAATTGCGTTTTTGAAGCCTACACATGTTGTTGCCATTATTATGGTTTACGTTTGCAATTTGGGGCTTTCTTACACAGGTGAAATTAGCCAAAAAGAAGGATACTAGGGTGTTCACGAGATCACCACGAATGAAACTATGTAATTAGAAATTATTTATCATACATATTGTTCATTTTGGAAATTTGCAGGGGTTATAGCTACTGACTTGTGTCTGTAGGTAAAAGTCTTTCACCTAATACGACGGTTGTCGCGAAGAAGATAGTATGTGGCAGCCCACCATTGGTTCATTTGAAACTTGCGCGCCTTTCTGAATCTATTTCCTTATTTTATTTATTACATTTTGTTCTCATTATACAAATAAGTTAACAAGGTAGCGCAGCTGGCAATGTATCGTTGGAGGCGAGTATAAGTACCTGGGTTTGATCCCAGGTCCCAACGATTTCCTTGTATTATTTTTCTTCTGTAATTAGGTGTATCACGCTCTCAACCATCCACCATGCGCTAGCAATTTATGACCACTAGATGCACTGTTGGCCAGATCTAATGCTTCCTGCCTGAATGTCCTTGGTGCTCCTCAAGTCAACGCTTGCACAAGATCCAACGTGGTTGACTGAGCTTGGAGCTTAATGGGCTTGGAAATTCATATTCTCACCCCCCTGAATTGCTAACATAGGCCCATATTCTCTTTTCTCAATTTATTTCTTTTATTTTAATTGTTTTGTTTAATTATTTTTTCACTAAATTAATTACCCTTTTTTTTAATCATTAAATCAACCAATCACAAAAGCACAAAAAAAGCATTTTTTTAATAATAATAAATTATTTAATTTAATTAGTAAGTTAGGTAAATTTAATTTTCTGTTTCATTTAAAATCAAATAGAATCTAGGTTTTAATTTTACAATTTATTTTTTCTTTTCCCAAATAAAAAAAACCAAAAAACATACAAAAATCTTTTTGTACAAAATATTTTATTTTTCTTGAAATTATTTAATTAGAAAATTAGGTTAATTTAATTTATTTCATAATTTAAAAAAAAAATTAGAAATTAGGTTTAATTAATTTGCAATTAAACATTTTCTCAAATAAAATTCAAAAAAATCTTTTTCTCTCGAATTAGGGTTTTAGATTATTTCAATCGTCCTCGCATTTAATTTGTCGCGCGCTTGTTAATTACTTGTTCATTATTTTGTAACTGCTCAGGGTTTATAATAGTTAACCTAGGGTTTTTATTTTCTGTTTAAATCCCCGATTTTTTAGTTATGTAATTAATCCCCCTCCCCGAAGTCTTGTAATAGCTAGGTTTATTTTTCGCACTTTAAATTCCCGCAATCTTTAACTGTCTAGATGCATGGATAATAGGATTGTATGAAAAGAATGCTTGAAATTTAAAACGGTGGATCACCTAATGTGCAAAGACTAAATAACTGAAAAAGTTCACATGCACATGTTCACTCCTAGGGTTTGCCTCACTCCGGTTGCCTTCGGTAAACAGTCATTAAGCATAGGAGATTTTAGTGGTTGCCCTCCAGTCTAAAAGATCAAAATGTTACCTCGGAAATGTTGCATCGGAAAGATCTTAAGACTCTAGGGTTACTACTAAAGTTTTCTAACTATTGCTTTAGTGATTGTACTCGTCCCTTTCAAATGTCCCTTACAACTCCAACGACGGTGCTACCTATTCCTCAATAATAGGATTGCATTGTCTAAAGGAAAAACGAACAGACTTTTTTCGAGTAGGTAGATTAGTTCCTAGGTACTTTCTCAAACAAAACTTTTCACATAAACACTTTTCAAAACAATTTTCAAAACAACTTCGTCACACTCTTGAGGACTGATACAAGGGTTATCACGAAGTAAAAACATTTTCAAGACAAACACACACAAGCAATTTGAAAAATGAGCAAGTACCTAAGAGCCCGTAGATAACTATGGATAGAAAGGGTGCTAATACTTTCCCTTTTTATAATCTACCCCCGTACTCAGAATATCTCGAAAAAAGGTTTTTTATGTTCTTTTTCCTTTTCCATGATTGGATGAAATAAAAGTCGGTGGCGACTCTTGCTTACCGCGACATTTTGCAAACAAAAAACTCAAAACACAAACCAGTATTAAACAGTCGGTTCTGCCACCGTATCACAGAATGCCATCAAGGTTTTTCTCTCTCGTAATCTCGTACCTACTTTGCTTGGAGACATTCTACATTGTTTCCACACTCGCACCATGAAGAAAAAGGGTACTCTTTTGTGTTGCATTACATTACTGTATAGGTGGTTTATTTCGCACCTACCTCGATCAACATTGAAGAATGAGCAAGGCTTGACATGGTCTCAAAGGATGATGTCACTCTCGCACTCGGATATCCATTGGTGTTCTCGATATTTTAAGGATATTTCCATCATTGACCATTGTGGGGAATTCCCTAATGTCCCACTCTTAGGAATTAGGGGAGGTATCACCTATAACTAGTCTCTTACATTACGGCAGTTTGGGTATACACAAAGAGATGGTCCCCATAGCATGCTCATTCAAGGTTTGGTATTCGACTACGAGGGCGACGACCAAGGTTATCATCAAAGGTTCATACGAGCTTGGAGAATGATAAATAAAGTGGATAGTAAGAAATTGGGACATAAAAATTCCATCCCCCTTGAGCCTTACCTTAAGTGGGTATGAACTCGTGCTCAAAGTCTCGTGATGCCTTACCCCGTCATCTTACCTATCATCATGGAGCCTATTATCGAGGGGGATGTTCCTTACACTATTCTCCATCATGATATGCCGACTACTCTTGAGGAGTTGGAAATATCTTGGATTCAACTCAAGGGGGAGCGAGACACCTTCGATACTCAGTTCTATGCAAGCGAGAAGAAGGTTTTGGAGCTTACAAGACAACTTATCGACGAGCGAAGTTTGAACGCCTACATTGCACCAAAGAGGATGCGCTCATTGTTGTACCCCAAGTTTTCCCTACATCTTTTTAATTTTGTATGGCTTTGAACTTTGAATCCCATTTGCATCATTCTCACTAAGTCATTGGCATATCCCGCATCTCATGGAATCGGGCGCCTTGGTTTGAGGTATTAAGGTTGTGCCTTATTTATGTCTAATTTTGTTTTGAAGTTCTCTTATCAGTTTAAAGGGAAATTCATCTGGTTCTCGATTAGTGGATCGCGGGATGGATTTTTGAGGTATCATGGATTTCTTTCTCACCAAGTTACAAGGCTGTTTCTCGCTCGAATTCATCAGAGCTGGGATTAGGGTTTATTTCCCTATTTGTTGGTCAAGATTCTAGGGTTTTGGATCCCTGGTTTTTGTGAACTGTTTCTTTCACCTGCCTCAAAGATAACTCGAAGTCAAGTACATTTGGTTATGGGTTTCATGTCTAATATCTCCTTGCACTTCAAGTTTTCTTTTTAAGATCTCTAAGTCACTGAGTCGGGAATTTGAAGTTTAAATTGATGAACATGGAATCTGGGTGTAAGAAATAAGGTTGGAGGTTCATGATGATCAAGGCGTGTTTTTGTTGCTTAAGTTACAAGTTACTTGTGGTTTGGATATTAAAGTTAAAGTTCTTGTTAATAGTGCAAGTTTGGTTTAGGGAAATCAGGCTGAGTAACCTATTCAGAATTTGTGTAACCTGGGGCAGTTACGTTGAGATTTGACAAATCTCTACGAGAATCCATGATCAGAGGCAGATATTGGGGCATGCCACTTTGTGTCGTGTTATGACACGAATCTTCCAGCCTTCCACTTGAAGAGATCCTTGTAGATAGGGGTATTCCTTCTCCCCTCTTATAAAGTTGCTCAAGAAAATTCCTGTCAACCGTACAAATGTAATCAGGCTAAAAGCTTCATGATAATTCACTTTGGCTCAGTTGACATCCTCAAAATTATCATCATTCCCTGTAGATGTTTAAACACGTAATTCCCCGACGATGAAGTGAAATTGGGGCATATGAAGATACCCATGTCCTTTCCCCCATTCCTATGTAGTTTGCAGTGTGGGAAAAGTCAGACCGAGCCATTTCCTCCCCGACAATAGAGAAAACTTGGGGAATTTGATGAGATCCACGTCTCTACTCAGTCATTCACAAGGAGTCCAACAGGTGAAGAAAGTCATATCAAGCTACTTCTCCTCAGCAAGAGCAAGAGTCCAACAGGTGATGAGATCCATGGATCATCATGCCACACTTCAAATTCATATGAAGCATGAGCCAGATTTGGTACCTTGCCCGAAAGCCCCAAATCAATCCCAAATCAACAGAACATCCCCACAAAAAATATCATCCTCATAATTCCCAGTTAAACATCTATTATTACACTACCGACTAAAATAAACCATGGTGTCAGTACATTGTACTCCCCAACTCTCAATACTCTCGTTATCTTTTTTAGGGTCGTAGATCGTCAGTAGATCTTACCATCACGCTATATTTTCTAAGGTCGTAGGTTGTCCATAGATCTTACCTTCACTTTATCTCTCTTAGGGTCGTAGGTCGTCCGTAGACTTTACCCTCTCCTCATCTTGTTTTTAGGGTCGTAGATCATCTGTAGATCTTACCATCACGCTATCTTTTCTAAGGTCTTAGGTCGTCCATAGATCTTACCTTCACTTTATCTCTCTTAGGGTCATAGGTCATCCGTAGACTTTACCCTCTCCTCATCTTGTTTTTAGGGTCGTAGATCATCCATAGATCTTACCTTCACTTTATCTCTCTTAGTGTCGTAGGTCGTCCGTAGACTTTACCCTTTCCTCATCCTTTTTTTAGGGTCGTAGGTCGCCCGTATGTCTTACCCTCACGTTATCTTTTATAGGGTCATAGTTCGCCCGTAGGTCTTACCCTCACGTTATCTATTTTAGGGTCGTAGGTCGCTCGTAGGTCTTACCCTCATGTTATCTTTTATAGGGTCGTAGGTCGCTCGTAGGTCTTACCCTCACGTTATCTTTGTAGGGTCGTAGGTCGCTCGTAGGTCTTACCCTCATGTTATCTTTTTTAGGGTCATAGGTCGCTCGTAGGTCTTATCCTCATGTTATCTTTTATAGGGTCGTAGGTTGCTCATAGGTCTTACCCTCACGTTATCTTTGTAGGGTCGTAGGTCACCTGTAGGTCTTACCCTCACATTATCTGAAATTCTGGTGTATGCCAGTCTTCAGATGTTATACTCAATGTCTAGACATCTGATATGACATAATAAATACAATACAAGGTAGATACCCAATTTTTCGTGTTACAGTACTAAAGAGTAACAGAAGCACAGTTTAACCAAGCTGTGCCAGATATACTTTGAAGGTGCAGAGGATAGAACAACGATGTACCTAGTTCTGTTCATCTGTTGCACATGATCAGCAGAGAACAAACAACCTTCACAGTTCTATTTCTCCTACACAGATATCAGCATGATGTCTTAACATGTTCTGAGACATCATCTGTTACAACATTACAGTTTTACCTTGATATATAACAGACAGAATTATAAAGTGTTGAATGTAAAAACACAAATCAGTTGTTGACCCAGTTCGGTGAAACACACCTACTCTGGGGGCATACCAAGCCAGGAAGAAGATCCACTATCAGCAATATTAATTCAGGACTAAACTTCACAAGTTCCCATCCTTCACTTAATCATCTACCCAGTGCAACCTATACCTAGGAACTCCTAGATAGAAACCTACCAGTTTCCATTCCTATTGCCGCAGCAACAGAAGTCTTACTCCTACTCAAGAAGTAGAGCCCTCCCACTTGGTTTCCTACATTACAATGAATATGAAGTAATGCAGAAATACTTAGACTTGCTTCATAGCTTCGTCCAAGAACATTCAAACTCTTACCTACAGGTATCGAGTTACACACATGGTAACCTTGCCACAGACCGACAGGTTTACCTCACAAAACACCTCCAATGTTACATTCTTGGAGCATTACAAACCCTAGGTTACAATCTGCTATTTATAACCTATTACCCAACTGGATTTGGGCCTTCAAAATCGCAGCAAGCTTTTCTCCTTGCTGTTACACAACAGCAACAAACTTCTGCTATAATCAAGGTCTTCAATCTTCTAGTTCCTAAAATATCTCCATATTTAGAAACAGTATTTTCTTCAAATATTCTGATTGATTCTTGATTGATCTTCAGATTCTCCATAAGAAACGCCACATATATTCTCAGAGTATTTAAGTACCAGAACTGTAACTGAATTGCCAATTCCGTTGACGTGATGTCAAGTCAGGTGTCATGACATTACATCTAACATGTTGTCCTAGATGTTGAACTTCTTCAACACAACAAATAACCTCTTTCATAATTCAGATCACTTAAAATAGTTAGGTTACAAGTTACAGCTGTTACAAACATTCAACATATAACATAGTTACTTAATTAGTACTTAATTTCAAGCGCGATGTCATATGCTGATGTTGTGACATCTTACATAACATGTTGGTCCAGATGTTGAACTTCTTCAACCTAACATATTAAAACAACAGAGGGAATATGGGTAAACTTGCTTTATTATTTGTTTTACAAATGAAGCCAACTCTCCAGCCAGGGCACTTACATTATCTTTTTTAGGGTCGTAGGTCGCTCGTAGGTCTTACCCTCACATTATCTTTTATAGGGTCCTAGGTCGCTCGTAGGTCTTACCCTCATGTTATCTTTTTTAGGTTCGTAGGTCGCTCGTAGTTCTTACCCTCACGTTATGTTTTTTAGGGTCGTAGGTCGCTCGTAGGTCTTAACCTCACATTATATTTTATAGCATCGTAGGTCGCTCGTAGGTCTTACCATCACGTTATCTTTGTAGGGTCTTAGGTCGCCCGTAGGTCTTACCCTCACGTTATCTTTTTTAGGGCCGTAGGTCTTACCCTCACGTTATCTTTTTTAGGGTCGTAGGTCGCTCGTAGGTCTTACCCTCATTTTATCTTTTATAGGGTCGTAGGTCGCTCGTAGGTCTTACCCTCATGTTAACTTTTATAGGTTCGTAGTTCGCTCGTAGATCTTACCCTCACGTTTCTTTTTTAGGGTCGTAGGTCGCTCGTAGGTCTTACCCTCATGTTATATTTTATAAGGTCATAGGTCGCTAGTAGGTCTTACCCTCACGTTATCTTTGTAGGGTCGTAGGTCGCCCGTAGGTCTTACTCTCACGTTATCTTTTTTAGGGTCGTAGGTCACTCGTAGGTCTTACCCTCACATTATCTTTTATAGGGTCGTAGGTCACTCATAGGTCTTACCCTCATGTTATCTTTTTTAGGGTCGTAGGTCGCTCGAAGGTCTTACCCTCACGTTATCTTTTATAGGGATGTAGGTCGCTCGTAGGTCTTACCCTCATGTTATCTTTTTTAGGGTCGTAGGTCACCCGTAGGTCTTACCCTCACTTTAACTTTCTCTTAGGTCATAAATCATACGTCGATCTTTACCCATTGTCTTTACCTTTCTCTTGGGTCAAAGATCATACACCGATCTTTACCCATTGTCTTTACCTTTCTTTTTGGGTCGTAAATCTTGCACGATATATTCTCTATTTTCGTCAAATTCTACTTGTCATCTTTAAGTTATTATGTTGTTAGTAATCCTACCTCCAATCATCACGACATTGTCAACCATATTCTTTCTGTCACTTTACTGCCCACTTTCACGAGAAAATTGTATTGGCACTGTTACCCCAGTACGAGCTACCATTATTCAACCATGTTTATCCATCATGACTAGTCCACCAGAAGACCAATTTTTCTTTCCCCAGCAGACACTCACATCATCTCTCCAGGACAAATTTCGGGTCATGGTATTTAATCATCTTCCACCTTGAACTTTCGAAAGGCTGACGCCAAGTTCACCTTCATGTTTAAGATAATTAAATAGGGGCATTTGTCGTACCCCAAATTTTCCCTACCTCTTTTTACTTTTGTTCGGATTTTAACTTTGCATCCCATTTGCATCATTCTCACTAAGTCATTGGCATATCCCGCATCTCGTGGAATCAGGCGCCTTGGTTTGAGTTATTAGGGTTGTTCCCTATTTATGTCTAATTTTGTTTGGAAATTCTATTATCAGATAAAATGGAAATTCATATGGTTCTTGATTAGTGGATCACAGGATGGATTTTTGAGGTATCATGGATTTCTTTCTCACCAATTTACAAGGCTGTTTCTCGCTCGAATTCATCAGAGCTGGGATTAGGGTTTATTTCCCTATTTGTTTGTCAAGATGCTAGGGTTTTGGATCCCTGGTTTTTGTGAACTGTTTCTTTCACCTGCCTCAAAGATAACTCGAAGTCAAGTACATTTGGTTCGGGTTTTCATGTCTAATATCTCCTCGCTCTTCAAGTTTTCTTTTTAAGATCTCTAAGTCACTAAGTCAGAAGTTTGAAGTTTAAATTGATGAATATGGAATTCGGGTGTAAGAAATAAGGTTGGAGGTTCATGACGATCAAGGCGTGTTTTTGTTGCTTAAGTTACAAGTTACTTGTGGTTTGGATATTAAAGTTAAAGTTCTTGTTGAGAGTGCAAGTTTGGTTTAGGCGTGATATGAAGATTGAGGATTGAAAGATAAGGTGCAAGGTTCTTGGAATAAAAGTTACAACAGTTGTTTGTGATTTCTTGAAATTCAAGTTACAAAGGCAAGATGTGCATTCAAATCGTTCAAGTGGGGCTTTAAAATTTTTCCCAAGTTCAAGAGTTGTTTAATTTCTATACAACAAAGTTCATCATTAATATAATTTATTCAAGTTTGCATTCATTACATTTTTTATGGGCAGTTTACAAAGGGATTACAAGTTAATGCAAGTTACAAACATTGTTTTGTTTACAAAGAAAGAAAATGTTTTTTCTTCAAATCTCTTAACTTCACCTTCAAACCACTCATCCCCTCCTTGTCGTGGCCTTTTCATCTTACAACCCCGCTTTCCTTCAATCCTCGTGCTCATGAAACAAGGAAAAGAGAAAGTTAGCAACAATCAACATGTGAAAAATTCAAGCAAGAATTAATTGTTAAGAGGATTCTTTATATCTCATCATGAGGATTTGCACTTGGAATCAGAAATTGAAAAAGGGTTTTGTTTCAACTATAGGCTATCTCCTCTTATTCTGCAAATCACAAAAAGCTTTTTGGTTCACAAAAGGAAAAGAGGTTTGCAAATGTGTTCTTACTGAAAAAACAAGCCAAAACTGCCCAAGGCAGCAAAACAACAGCAGCAAAATAGCAACACAGCGCCCAAGACATACAAAAAACAGCAGTGGCAGAACACGGCAGCATAGGCAAAACCAGCAAGCAAGCTGCAATGCAGCAACAAATATAACAGCAGCTGCAAGCTGCCAAATAAAGCCCACAACTAGCAAATATACAACAACAGTAATTCACAAAACAGTGCAAGCTAGCACTAACTCACATAGTCCTATATCATCATTTTCCCAAATAGTGCAAAACCTTCAAAATTTATTGAGTAAAAAGCAGATGTGCTTTGCATCATTGAAAGATAAAAGAGGAAAAAGAGACAGGTTTGAGAAGATGTCACCCAACAATAACAGTCATAAACCAGCAAAAAAACAGCCCTACAACAAGCTAAAAAACAACACAAAACCATCCATAAGACAAACAACTACACTCCAAAACATTCACTGCTGCCCTGTTATGCCACTGCTACCCCAAATCAGTCCAAACCTGCAACATACATTCTAGACATTGCACAAAACAGTAAGGCAGAAAACCTGCACTCAAAAGGCCACAAGGTCAGCTTTCCAAATAATGTTTAAAACCTCAGCCACTTTTCACCCTTATCTAATTATAAGTAGACCATTGTTTCATTGAGGGAAGGGACGTTTTTTTGAGAAAGCGAGAATACACAACTAGCAAAACAAAGAGTACAATATACACTACCAGCAAAATGAAAAAATATTGCAACAACAAAAAAAACTGCAGCAATGAACCAACTCAGAAATCATCATCATCATTTTTCCAAATAGAAAACCAACAGTTCTCACCATTCAAAACCAGTAACATAACCAACCGAAACAACTCTACAGAAAAATTGTTGAAACATATTCCTCCTGAATCACTTGTAGCCCTATCCATCACTTTGAATCTGCATATTGTTAACCAAACACCTCAAGCTTCATGCAGTACCTGAACTAAGTTCTAATCTTCAACTACAAAACGCATCAACCTCACAACGGCAAATGCAACATTCTCATAATAACACAAAACCCCAACAATAGAACCAATAATTCACATAAATTCAAACCAAAAAGTCCCAGTTTCATATTTTTGTTTCACAAAAAACAACCAAACTCTCTGTGATTTCACGCATCATCACTTTCATCGCCAACCTTCAATCATTTTCCTTCTACATAACCTTCTGTCGTACCCAAAATTTTTCCTACCTCGATAATTTTATTTTTCGAGATTAAAATAGAAGAAATGTTTAGTTAAAGATGGTAAAGCAATATCTGATGGCCCATCTTTATCCGACTAGGGGGTGTACCTTAAATTCAGGAAAGCGGGGCTTTCTAAATCGGAAAGACTCATAAATCCGTTCGCGAAGCATGTTGGCCAATAGACCCATGCAATTCGAAAATAAAAATCACCCGAGTAATTAATAAATTATTAATTTATTAAAAACTACTTAGGTTTAATTTGCTAGTAAATTAAGATATTAAACCCATTTAAATCTTGTTGTTGTTAGTAAAAAAGAGAGATGAAACTTCGAATTAAAGCCCATTAGAATTCATATTGGCCCATTTTCATTTTAGTCGTCAAATAGCAAAAAAGGCGTATGATTATAGATTTACAAGCCCATTAAGGTTTTGTTAAATTAATACATTTGTTGTTTTTCTATTATTACTGATGTTATTATAAAACTGTTGCTATTGTTGTCTGATTTATTAAAAAAAGTTTTCTTTTACAAATTGTAAGTAAATGTAATATAATATTTTTGTATAGATTTACTTAATTAAAAGTTCTTAATTTTTGAAGAGTTGTAAAAAAAGCCATTTAGGCCCAATTGGAAAAAAGAGACTTTGTTGCTGTAATTAAAAAATATATTCAAAAGATTGATTTTGTTATAAAAGAAAAATGTTGGGCTAGGTAAATGAAAAATGCGCTACAGGCCCAATGAAAAGAAGTACGGCTTCTGGCCCAATTCCCATTAACACACACTGTACCAATCAAACCAATAATCAGCGCATGTTTTCCGCTACTAACACCCACTGTGCAGATCCTAAAATAATATCTAAGATCTCTTATTACAAAAACAAATCTAAAACTATATAGAATCAAATCTCTAGAACATTCAAATAATACAAAATCAGAAAATCCAGATTACAGAATCAACCTCCATTACTGTTCAAATCCAAGAGTACACATAATCAATTACAAAATCATTACAATTAACCAAAATCAAATAAATTTATATTCAATATTCTCAATCAATTACAGTAAAATAAATTAAATCACAATCCCTAATTCTAAGGAAAATTATAAAACCATAATTCCTAAACCTATATATACAAATAACGGAAAATTAAGAAAGGGAGGAAGGACTGGATACAGAGAAATAGGGACAGTAGTGAGCAGAATCATGAAGAAGAACAACAATAGTACCGAGAAGAGCAACTGGGGTTCCAATATCTGGAACCCTAGTCGTTGCCTCTGTCGCGCCATATTCCTCAACCTCAAGCTCCACCATTGTTGTAATCTGTAAATCAAGAAGAAGAACCGTGGTTTAGTACCAAATCCGACAAAAAGGCAAACAACTCAAAAATCGAAGAAAGATAATCACAAGAGATAACTTCTTAGCTTTGGTGGTGTTTGATTTATTGAGGATTGGAATAGCGGGGATGGGGTTCTAGGGTTTGGTTAGGGAAGAGGAAAAGTGGAAACGGCGAGGAAGAGAGAAAGGTTGTATCGAGAGAGAAGGGTTAAGGGTTTGAGTGTTGGTGCGTGAGAGAGAGAGAGAGAAGATAATTGTTGCTGTAAAAGAGAATGATTAATGAAAATGAGTAAAAACAAATCGTTATATCCTTAATAATCCAATACGCGCTCACACACAGTAACTAATATGCAACTTCAATTTTATCCATGTGATCTTGATCAGACGGCAGAGCCCAAGTCTGTATGGTAGCTAGCATACTCCCTCACACACCTAAGCAACCGCACCCCCTCCAATTCATGTGATGGGCCTAAACCCACTGCTTTGCACACCCCTCTTTACTGAATTTCTAAACGCCAGAACAACTTCACACCCCTCTTTCAGAACTATATTTTGGGCCTAACTCAACTGCTTTAGACACCCCCAGCTTTTACTTGTTAACATAAAATTACACCCCCTGCAATTTATTTAATTTCTCTTTTTTTAATTATTCTATCTTTATTATTATTTTTATTATTTTCTTATTTTCTGTATTTATTATTATTATTATTATTATTATTATTAATTTTTGTTATTTTCTTTTTATAATAATAATTATTAATATTAATACTAATTTTTGTATTATTATTATTACTATGTTTTATTTGTTTATCGTTATCATAAATAAATTATTTTTAAAACTCATGTACATATATTATTTTCTTATATATTGCATTAAATCTTTTTTTAATCATGCATTAATCAAGATGTTTTTGCAGTTAATACGATTAAAAAGTACACAACAAATACCAAATTCTTTTTTCGCAATAAACTAAGCTAAACAATTGTTTTTGCAAAAGAGTTTCAAACAGATTTTGACTTACTGCGCATTTAGTCAAAATCTCCGCAATCACTATTCTCGACCAAAGTGCGAGGTGATTTAAAATATGTTTGCAAACCTCCTAAAAACACCAACCCCATACGAACTATGAATTGGGACTTTGATTCCTCTTAAGAGGATACGTAGGCATACGATCAAAAATCATAGCAAGTTCTCCTATAAAAAAAACAAACTCTTTCCCCTATTAAAAATTAAAACTCTTTTCCCTTAATAATATTTAAAACCCTATTTTCCCCAAACTTAAACCTAAAACCTAATATCCTTGTGAACAAGGTAGAGGAAATGTGCCTAACACCTTCCTTTCGTCTAAAGAAGTCTGAAACCTAGAATCTATGTCTGCGAATTAGGGTTTTCTGTTAGATTCCCTTCCCTAGGATAAAAATTAAAAGTGGCGACTCTGTATAAAAAACCAATCGCAACAGATGGAGACTCTGCTGGGGACACTCCTTAACCTTAGGTTTTAGGTCTCTTTTAGGTTTTATTTTTACTTATTTATTTGCATTAATTTATTTATTACATTTTTTTATTTTCTTGTCTATTTTTCTTTATTATTATATATTTACTATGTGGTGGGTTTTTATTTCAAAAAAATATTTTCGATAACCCTTAGAAAGAAGGTTCGTCTATTAGCTTAAGGGGTACATCATCCCTGCGAGTTTATGTGACGACTTCGCCTAGAGTTGGTGAACTTCCGAAAAAGGAATACATATCGAGAAATATCCTTTTGACGAGTTGGACTTTGGAAGGTCACCCATGACTCTTTGTAACGGACTTAACCTAAAATCTCATGACGAGACCTTTCACGACTTTGAGACGAAAGTTTCGGTCCATAAAGAGGCTCCATCTAAGGGAGGCCCTTATGCCTTTTCCCTCTGGTGTTATTCATGATACCTTTAAGGAAACCACCTTTTGGGAGGGTAGACTAACCGTAGGTCAAAATTAAGGAGCCTACCTTCTAAGGGTACTTATCACAAAAACCTCGTCACTGAACCATACATCCTTACCTTATAGGGGTACTTATTATAAAAATCTTGTCACTCAACCCTACACCTATGCATTCATACCTTTCATATATTCGTCATACATTTCATGTATTTGTCACCCATTTCTTTCTATTTGTCTTACTCACAGGGGGTATAAAAGATAATAATAAACTCAAGATCTCGGTGACTATCTTTAAAAATGGATACTGAAGGAAATAACTTGTCCGCGTCAGTGCGCCAAACATGTCTGAAATCAAAGCCACAAAAGGGAAATAATGTACTGAAGACTTTCTCAAGCTTTGTCAAGCAAAGGTGGATGGTTTCAAGAGCAGATATCTAGGCGCACCTAGAAGACTTATTTCCCTTTGCTTGATTTCACGCAAATAAAGTTTTGGTTTAAGATTGTAATATTTTTCAATATCTGAATTATGTTGCCTTCAATAACGGCATTTTGTTCCCTATCTCATTGGCGTATCTATTTTTAAGATGGTCGCCGAATAAAAAATAAGCGAAAGACAAATACATACCCAAGTGAATAAGACATTCAAAACAAGTAACCATTTAATATTCATACATATTCATTCGCATGCATGTATTCATAAACACCTGCATATCATACCAAAACTCATTTTTCGGGAAAAAAATCTCTCCAGTTGAACCATTGGCAGAAGAAGATCTCCACCTCCTTGGCCTCCATATCAAACAAGGGCCTATCAACAAAAAGCAATGGAGAAAATCGAGGAAACTCGGGCTGCATTCAAAGAGGATCTCTACCAAGTAAAGGGTGATGTTACTTCAATGAAAGGAGATCTGAGTCAAGTTATCCTAGCTTTGAAGAACATTATTGATAGGAAAGACCAAATTTCTAGGGTAGCTTTTGAAGAAGTAGCCCAAACTATCGGTGCATCAAGCAGTCACCAACCAAGGAAAGAGCCAGAGGAAGGACTCCAGAAGTCCGTCATGGCCCAACAAGAAGCTGAAACTAAAGGGTTTATCATACCGCCACCAAAAGCAAGGGCATCACATACCCTACAAATTCCAACCAATAATGCAGACAACTACTTGGACCTGCAATACGGAGACCACGACCCAGAGGATACAAACCGAGCACCCTTAAAGAAGACGGGTACTCATGCTATTGATGAACCACTGGTGATGAATCAGTATAAAGCTCTGGAGGAAAGATTAAAATCCATGGAGGGTTTAGATGCCTTCAAAGTTGACGCTCTCGAAATGGGCCTAGTTCCTGATGTGGTGATTCCACAAAAGTTCAAAGTACCTGACTTTGAGAAATACAAGGGGCTCACTTGTCCAAGAAATCATATTTGTATGTATTGCAGGAAGATGCATGCCCATGCGCATGATCAGAAGCTGATGATTCGTTATTTTCAAGATAGCCTGAGTGGGGCATATTCAGACTAGTATATGCAATTGGAAAAAACACATACTCGAACCTGGGCAGATCTTGCTAATGCTTTTCTAAAGCATTACAAATATAATCTGGACATGGCGCCTACCCGCATGCAACTCTAGAATCTGTCCCAGAAGAAAGAAGAGTCCTTCAAAAAGTATGCTCAGAGATGGAGGGAGATGGCATCCAGTGTGCAGCCACCACTGTTAGAGAAAGAACTAGTAGACACGTTCATGGGGACTCTGCAAGGGATGTATTATGATAAGATGGTTGGAAGTATCTCTTAGGGGTTCTCAGACCTAGTAACTATCGGAGAAAGGATCGAGACTGGAATAAAAAGTGGGAAGATATCAGGGGGGACCATGAAATGCTCCCTATAATTCAAAAAGGCTTGCTTCAAACTTCCCCAAAGGAAAATAGGGAGAAATTAATGTTGTAGCATCACAATCCAGGGTACAACAACCATTAGTGATCCTACAAGGGCAGCAGTAAGGCAGAAGGCCACCTAGAAAATTTGATCCACTACCTATGCCACCTAGCCAGTTATTGCAACATCTGGTTAAGGCATCCTTGGTGGAAATCAAGCCTCTAGATCCTCCAGTCGGGCCACTCCCACGAAGATATGATGTCAATTCAAAATGCGAGTATCATGCTAATTCTCCTGGACATACCATAGAGCAATGTTGGCCATTCAAGCATAAGGTCCAAGACTTGTTAGAATCTCAAGATATCACTTTTGAGAAACCTAACATCAAATCAGACCCTACGCCTTTGCACGATGGGTTGACAATAAATGCAATTGAAGTAGTCACTAACTTTGGGGTAACCAGACGAGCAAAAACCCCGATAAACTTGTTGAAAGAATATCTATTGGGATGTGGATTCCTGCTAGAACACAATGAACCTTTCGAGAGAATGCTACAAAAGCTAGTGGACCAGGGCATAGTCCAATTCGAACCATACCCTGAAAATGAACCTAAAGCTACTCTGAAGGGTGAAGCACGTTTTCCTCCGACCCAAAAGACCTTTATAGAGCATGGTGGACATGCGACGAAGATATCCAACAAAGCCAAAGGGGCAACTGAGTTCATCCGAGAATGCGCCCGAGGAGAAGAACTCAAAAGATGGACTACCGTGGAGATTCCTGAGATCTTTTTCTTTCCTAATTAATTTTTCTTGTTTTTGAAAGAACCTATGTCAAGCCCGAGGCATAAGGGTTGATTGTAAGGGTTCCCCCGTTTTGTTTCAGATAATATTTGCATTTAATAAAAGTTATATTTTTTTCAATTAAGATCCTTGTTTCTCTCTTGCATTTATTCCGTAAATTTAAAAGTGGAAATACTTTCTTTGCATGTGAATTTTCAAATCTCATATACTAAATCTGCACCAAAACATGATAAGTGTGCAAGTTCATTCCCAAAGCCACTGATAATGTTACTGCTGCGACCCGACAAAATTTGATACTCCTATCAACCAAGCTAAAGAGGAAGATGATAAAGATCTTGAACTCTATGAGAAAATGGAGAGCGAAATAAAATGAAAGGCTAACAATATACAACCATATAAAGAGGATATTAAGACCATTAATCTGAGCACATGGGAAGATCCGGAAGAAACCAAGTAACGGGCAATGTTAGAGCGGAGTCACAAAGTGGTTGATCAAATTATTGCGCATATTTGCTTGTTCCTACAGAATCAGGCCAAGGTCAAATATAGACAGTGTTGTAAAGATAAGTGTTTCACCCCAAAATTTTCCCTCTCATTTTTGAAGATTCCTCTCGTATAGGTGGTTACAAACATTTGTTTAAAGAAATAAAGAAAAATGAATTTCTTGAAGGTGCCAAGTTGTTACTTCGATTGGTCGAAGGAAAAGGAAAATGAAGATGATAATGTCCCCTTCGATTGGTTTGAAGAAGAGCAAGTCTGCTTTGATTCTCAATTCGATTAGACAATGGTTTCCTTCAACCTACATGTTTCAAATGTTTAAAAGACTCTCTGCGAGCACTCTTCAAATCCACAAGCTTCGATGGGACCGTGCATCTGCTTTGATTGGATGTTCCATGTAAGCACGCATAAGGCAAAAAGCCTCATGTAGCCTACTTCGAATGAAAGCTGGGGTTATATACTTCATTTGGGCAGGAAATCTCCTTCGATGCAAGTTTAATCCATAAGCTTCGTTTGGGCATTTTGCTCCCTTCGAAGCAGTCTTCTTTAGTACATTTCTAGAACTCTTCGATGCAAGTGGAAAATAGGATTTTGAAAGAACACTAATCAAATCTATAGGCCATGATACACGACCTTACTTTATAGGCCTTAATGCTTGTATTTCACTCCATAATTAATTTCTTACATTATGGATTAACTTATTGTTCAGGTGATTAAGCCTTTGCCCAAAGGATTTTTTTATAAAAGTAAACTTGTTAGTACAAATCCTTTCCTCAGCCCATGCTTTGCTTAAATCCTGATTGTACTTCACCTTGGGATCTTGGAAAATCTGACATAGCTTAATATTCACATTTCAGCCAAGCCACATCTTTGTTCAAACTCCCAAACCTTTTCTCTATAAATAGAGAAACCATTGACAAAGAAAGGGGCCAGATTTTTGCTAGAGAGAAAAATCATAAAAATCCTCAAGCACTCAAACTCTCCAATATTTTCAAACCGTTCAACATTCTCAAATCTTCAAAAGCTCTAAAACTTTTTTTTTCTTCACAAGAAAATCTCAGTAGGGTACTGTTGTACCCCAAAATTTGCCCTCCCATTTCCTCAACATTTTCTCATCACAAGACCTTTGAAGATCAAGATCCAGTTAGGGTTTCCTCTGCTCAAGACTTCTCCTTGCACTGTGGACTCAAATTAGGGTTTGTGTTTGCCCAAGGATGTTTTGACCTAAAATGCATAAGATGACTTTCATGCTTCATGTTGTACTCCCAAGTTTACCCATGCCAAGTTTCAAGTCTTGATTCCAAGTTTTGCCCAGACAATTGGGCAGTTGACCTAGAAATCAACTGTATTGGGGAAAAAGTCAATTGTGGCCAATTGACAGTCAAATCTCATGAAATTTGATCCACATCAACATTATGAACTCATATGGACCATTTGATCAAGTTTGGATCACAATTCCACAAGAAATTTGATCAGATCACCAAAAGGGCAAAATGGTCATTTTTAGGGTTTTGACTGCACAAAGGCAATTTTTGACTGTTTGACCTAGCCAATGGCAAATCAAGCTCACATATGGACTCAAGGAC